>OY723391.1:19857530-19977530 GCA_963210295.1 Ophion ellenae | reverse complement strand
GTAGCGGCGAGATGGCGAACTGCGGGACTGCCACGAATGTAGGACCAAATTTGAATCCTAAAAGGTGTCCAGGTACTAGGGCTCTACTGCTAAAAAAGAACTGCTAAAAATTCTACTGCTAAACGGACTCTACTGGTGAAACCGTACTGCTAAGTGCGCTACTGCTAAAATTGTACTTCTAGAAGCTCTAGTGCTAAATGGGGTCATTGGTAATGCTAATTGGGGTCATGGGCTCAACTGCTAAAACGCAAAACCCAAACAAACGAAAACAAACAAACCCAAACAAACATATATCGACATATCGAAAATGTTATGATTTTTTGTCAATAATGCAGCCCTAAGGTAAACTTTGGCGGAAGGTATTTCTGACTTTTGACGTTCCTGATGTCACAGGAGTACGAATGAGGTGTCTACGGATGCATTCCGCCGATTGCAGCACAATGGCGCCGATAGCAAGGTAAGTTTTCTAAGAAAAATCCCAAAAAATCGTCAAGAAACCGCAAAAAGTACAGTATAACCTCCATCAGTAGAACTTGGATGAGCCCTTTGTCAGGAGCTAGATTTAGCAGTCCAGTTTTAGCAGAAGAGCCCATTTAGCAGTACAGCTTTTAGCAGTGGAGCCTGTCAGCAGTAGTTTTAGCAGTGGAGCTTTTAGCAGTAGAGTCCGTTTATCAGTACAGTTTTAGCAGTAGAGCCTTTAGCAGTACTTTTTAGCAGTGCTTTTTCAATAGTAGAGCCCGACCACGGGTTCTCACATTATCGAACAGAATCCGAAACGACTCTTTATGGATCCTATCCCATACTGCACGTTGAATTTTCTAAACAAAATATGTAAATACACCGTAGACCGGGGTAACTTTGGGACAAATTTGGGTAACTTTGGGAAACGTGAGTACAATTACAGCTTCAAATATTTGCCGTGTAGGTACCGGCACATACCAGCGTATGACAGTAGAGGTGATTGCGCGCGAATTCATAAGGAATCTTGTTGGTGGGAAATTCAAAAGTCGAATATTACGCGCTGTCCCTAAGTTTTCCCTCCAGTCCCAAAGTTACCCCGGTTTATGGTACTAAATGAGTGGATCTTGAAAAAGGATAAATCTCATCTTGAAAGAGCATAAATCGCCGCAAAAAGTATATGTTAAAAATCGAGTTGACTCACATAACTAAAAATCCACTGTAACTATAGTTTGTTGTTTATTTCATCATTTAGTCATGCTTCAACACGTCGAGTTTTTTCTCGTGACTTTTCACATATTTTCCATTCAAACTTGGTAAGAATTTTCAAACGGCGTTTATCGGGGAACAGTGCAGAATCCAACTGGATCCCAATACGGACTATGTGCGGTGTCCCTAGCAAATCCCTATGGGGGGTGCATTTTAGGACTCCGCAATAAATTTGTCTCCAAGAATACGAAGTTTTTTTTTTGGGACATCCCCGAAATTCCTGGTGAGAATTTAAAATAAAAAATGGCCATACGACGTCGATCGGGAAGTATGCGCGGTCCCTATCAAGTCCCTATAGGGATGTGGTAGGATCTGGGGACTCTCCAACAAATTTCTGCACGGGGACTGCCTCGTAATTCATATAGAGTTATAAACTGCGACCCAATTATGGCCAAGTAATTGCTCAATCCGTATCGACCGGCTGTCGGTAGAATTGCACGAACAACTGGGCCGCTGGTCTCGGCGCAATCCATACGAGACTAGAGAGACGAGTACGCCGCCTCAGCGGGAAATAAGTACACACACACGGTTACACTCTTGGGACAGTTTTGCGCGCGCGACCCTCACTCGAGTCCCTGATCGGTCGCTGCACCAGAATTTACTGTACCCGAGCGAGAAGAGGCGGCGAAAGGCACAGCGCTAATTAATTGCCTCTTTCAGCAAATTGCCTGTGTCCTCTCGACTTTCTTCCTCTTTCATAATTATGATATTAACCATGTGAATGTATATGTATATATATATATATAGCGTGCATGGCAGCAATGGATTTAGGGTCATGCTAGGCTTATTATGAGAAGCACGTTTTTTTTATATATTAGAAGAAGGCATGTTTTCTATGTAGTTTAATAAATACATACACATAGTCACCGAGAAGAAAACAGGAAAAAATGGTCGGCTAGTAATTAGAGCTAATGAAACGGCATTGGGTATTTACTGAGGAGGTTCCTCGTAAATGCTCAAGAATATCGCGCACCACTGTCCACTTAAGGGGTTACCCCCACTTGCGATTTTGAAAAATCGATTTTTTTATTGCATTTCTTTGAAGTATAAGTATCTGAGAATATGTCCTGAAAATTTCAAGTCGATCCGAACAAAATTGACTGAGATATGAGCGTTGAAAGAGAAGAATCCGCGTTGAAAGAGCGTTGAAAGAGAAACTTTAAACGCGTTTTTCTCAAAATGGCATTTCTGAAGTCGGTGACCAAGATTACTCGAACACTAATGAACCGATCTTCTTGAAATTTTGCAGGCTTATTTAATACATAAAAATGTAGTCTTTAATCGTTCGATTTTTTTTTTTGAAAAAAATGGCCCTTTTATAGCCAAAAAACGGCCGTTTTTTTCGTTAAAATCGAACCATTAACTTTGACTGTCCGCCATTTTGTGAAAAATGAATATTTTTTAAAATCCTTCGATTAAAGACTAGTTTATACTTATATTTGACTAAATCCATCCGCATTTTTTTTTCAGATGATCCACTTCGCCGCAATGTTGGTCACCGCAAACCGTGTATATAAAAACATTATTTCATTGACGGCCATTTGCCACTAAACAATGTAATATTTTTCAATAAAAAAATTACTGGAAGTTCTTCAATATGTGTTCTTTAAGATGGTATATTGATCGATTAAAAAAGTTTTGTAGTTTTCTTTAAAAAAAATCATGAAAAAGGCTTATTTTTGCGCTACAAGTGGGGGTAACGCCTTAAACGGGAATTCCCACATTTTTAGGTTCTACTTCACGAATCCAGGTGGATTCTGGAAGCGTATGTTTTCTCATACCGAAGCTTGCGGGAAAAATGTTCATCCGTTTTCGCGTCAATTTCACTCAAACGGGACGCGAACATTTCCAACGGTGATAACCATCGTCTCAGCATCGTAACCCTTCAAGGCGGTCTTGAAGACGTCTGCACAAGCTTGGAATTTCTAAAGTATGATTTTTTTTTATTGAATAGTTGTGTAGCTTAGGGCCTCATCTACAATGTGCAACAAAAAACTTGAAAAAATTTTAACTTTCGACTGAGGTATGCCCATTTTTGTGAAGGGTCAGGTCGCCTGCTTATAGTGAAACGCCCCCTTGAGATTTATCCTTCATTTGTGTTTTTCTCGAAACTATGTTTTGTGAACCGGTGTACGGTTCATAAGACGTTCAGAACGCCGAATTCGGATGGAGTATAGTTTATAACATTTGCTATCCTACAACCGGATAGTTTTACGATAGTTTATCCATTTGTTAAGGGGCTATATCAGGGTGGCACTTTCAAAAAATCGATTTTTTTGCCTTTTTCGACAGTTTACACTTTCAAGAATATCCTGTGAAAATATCAAGGCCGTATCGCTAATAATTTTATCCTGCAAAAATCGGTAGTTAAATCTTTAAACGCGTTTTTCTCGAAATGAGATTTTTCAAATTTGCTGACATGGTAACTCAAAGAGCAATTATCCGATTGACTTGATATTTGAACTGAGTACTCTTGAATATATTTACTCTACAATGACGTAGGATATTTTTGATTGGATGAAAATTGACGATATGGCATTGAATAAAACGACCATTTTATAGGCAAGAAAAGACATTTTTCATAACTACGCCATTTTGTTAGATTTTGATATTTTTCGAAAATCCTACGTCATTGTACAGGAAATACCTTCCAGTTTAACGACATTTTTTCCTTTTTCGGTTTCAGCTACTCAATCGGCCAGAATCATGTCAGCAGTGGAGGAACTTTTTTTTCTGGCGCCTCCTAGCACTATAGCAATATATATTTTTAATTTTTCGAAACATTTAATTCAGTACGTTTCTTCCAAAAAATTCCCGAAAATCACCCAAATTTTCAAGGTTCACACTGGTATGGCCCCTTAAGATATTTCTTTTCTACGGAACATGGGGGACATTGGCCAAGATGCAAATATTGGCGTGAGTAGTGTCTTCGATTGGAGATCGCTGACAGGAGAAGCGACCGAGAGAGACGGCAAGGCGTGTAAAACGAGGCAAAAAGTCGCGTTACATCGGACGACACGATGATGCGCTGCGATACTGTGCGATAAAGTGTACATGCACCGAGGGAGGCAAGAACGAAAGAACGGGAAGCGATGCGTGGACGCGGATGAACATCGGCGCCGTAATAACAGTGATTGGTGTTGCAAGGCCAGGTAAAGTATAGGAGAGGAAGGGGGAGAGAGAGAGAGAGAGAGAGAGAGAGAGAGAGAGAGAAGGATGTTTGTAGCGACGATATATAACTCCGTCTTCCTGCGTATTAGTATTTATGTAGGTACTCCTTTGCGGAGCGTTCATATTCCTCAAGGGGGGTTCCAACACCGGGTACCGCCCTTTCCTCATCCCTACTCTTCGGCAATTGCCTCACTTATAAACTCTTGGGTCACCCAAGTACCACGTACGTATAAACCGTGGACTGCCATCAACTTTTCCATCCTTCTGTTACCCAGCCGTGAACGTCCTATGGACTTTCACCCCCTTTTTGGTCCTTTATTCGCGCGCAGGTGGCTTCGCGATCCATCAGAAAATACGTTGCAGCAGCAGAAGAGGAGAAAAAGATGAAGAGGAGAAGGGAGGAAAGTTATCGGCCGGGAGTTCAGCATGCGATGAACACGCGAAGACACCACGCTCGCGCACGCGGCCACATCCTCTAATGACAACGTAGATGTGGATCAACGTAATGATGATGGCCGGTCTTGTCTCGCTTTTGCATGCGATCTATAACGTCCTTTTCTCCGCTCTTTTCTTCTTCTTTTTCTATCTTCGGAACGCGTACCGGCACTTGCTCTCGACGCGTCCGAGTGCATCCGTGCGTAAATTCCTGTTGGGCGATCACACTGGAGGCTGCGCTCGGCAAGGGATGGCAGCGGCCGATTGCCGGTTGCGGAATGTGGGGCTGACGAAGCCAGACGGGTTCGCCAAACGTTGAGGAGATTCAGTACACATGGTCCTAAGCGTTGGGAGGGCTGAATTCAGTGCATGAAGAGGAGATCAAAGGCAGAGCAAGATCTAATAAGATCTAGAGAGACGGGTGGTTCCAAACGACAGAATGTCATTTATCGATAAGTTGGAAGGAGCTGGAAAATCGCTGTGAGGCGACCAACTCGCATCCGACGACTAGCACATCCATTTCATAGCCGACCCAATGGAACACTGCATGACAAAATCGGCATTACTCCAATGCTGAATGCAGTCCATTTCTTAACGAGGCACTTCGCAGTGAAACAAATAGAAAACGTACGATCACCGGGTATACAAGCTCTTGAACGCATAACACGCAATCACAGATAACCACAACACCTCGGGTTTGAAAGACTACAAACGGTGACCACCGATGGACATTAGAAGAACGGTGGTAACAGTTCAGGACACTGGAGGAGAAGAAGAAACATGGTTGGTGGCTGAGTGCCAATTGTAACGAGGTAAGAGTACAGGAATCCAACCTCTGTACTCCAAAGGGTCCGGCAAATTGTAAAAAAAAGTGTTTCACTGCAGATAGGCTGTGTATATGCATGTTAATCTGACAGGAAGATACCCCTAATTTGTTTTCGATATTAAGGGAGACTTTGTCCTTGAAATGCAGCGGGAGATGTTAGCGGCTCAACATGAGCAGCTAGAAGAAGAGGAGGGATGCCTCTATGGACCAGGCATTGCCGATTAGCGGTAATTATAAACACATTTGTGTAAACACATTACAAAACTTTAAACGCGTTTTTCTCGAAACCACGTTTTTTAAAAATGGCTGACATTCTCCTGACCGCTGTAATTAACATATCGACCTTAAATTTGGAGAGCATACTCAGAAAATATGTCTTCGCGGAATGACGGATCGTTTTTTCGATAGATACATTTTTGCATTTATTATTTATCTATTTATGCGAAAAAAAGCGAAAATTCGATTTTTTTTAAATTGCCGCCATTTTCCGAAATTTGTACTAAACGAAAAACCCATCCGTCATTCCATGACCAAAGGGTCACACATTGATAATATGCTGTGAATTTATGTTTCAGATCAACAAAGAGGGGGCAGTGATGTCAGCCGTTTACCTCCCGCGATTTGAGGACCTGTTTTCGCGGAGCTGCAACGGCCGCCATTTTGGTTTAAAAAAAAATATTCTAACGTTCTGTATATCATGAATAAAAGCAAGAAAAAACCGCACTCAAAAAGCTTTACTCGTTTCCTTTAAAAAAAATCAAATGTAAACACCTGAAATATGGCAGTCTAAGGACAAAGTCTCCCTTAATCGAAAGCATGCAATACAAATACGAGAAAAAAGTCAAGTATAAAGAGTTTATTAAAATAAATAGATATATAAATGTCTTACGCGAACCTTTATACTATGCAAGTACGTCGCCAGATAATGGGCTCAGTGGGGCAAGATGAAAGAGAAGGGATGGGGGAAATATGAAGTGTAGACATTTTAGACTCTTATATACATTTTTCGAATCCCTGGGTGGGGGGGGGGGGCAGCTGCCCCTCTCGGGCCCCTCCCCCGTGGCGACGCCCTTGGTACCACGTATCTATAATGTAAATTCGCAATACTTTTCTAGTATCTTCTATCATCGGTATACGCATAATACAAAACAATCTGTAACGCTAAGAAGTACCAATCGCAATGCTATTTCGCAGTATCTGTGGACTATTTTCTTTGATTCTCAAGTACTCGCGTTTTTGTGCTCCGTTTCCGGTATTACAGCAATTACGTTACGAAAAACGTTTTCAATATTGTTTATATAGATGCGGTAGTTCTTTTATTTCTTCATTTTCAGTTTTACAATGTAGGGTTGATTGGAGTGTCATGGTCACTTTCGTTTTGTGGTTTGTCTATTGTTATATTCATCGGTCACTTGTTATCCCAGCGATCCGGTGGTGAAATTTTGGCCCCAATTTTTTTCATTTTCGAGGCCACTCTTTCTACCGCGTCTTCCAAGGAGTTGAGGCTCCCGTACTGTAACCTTCATACCCAATCCGACAAAATCCAACGAACGTACATTGGTGCCTATACACAATTGATGTCATATACGATGACTAAACACTTGCACTACATCAACTCATAAGATTGGACACAACTTTACTTCCTGTTTCTCAGATTTCCATCTCCCTTGGGTCACTCTAACACGAATCGAAAGCTTCCTATGGTCGTTCGTACAAAGGCTCCTCGCCAGTGTACTCGAAACCGGAGCAACGATCGGATCACCCGCAAGGAAGCTACTCAACGTAACCGAATGTTCGTCCAAGACATATTGTGAACGACAAAACCGTCGTATCTGCCGCGCGGTCTAATTATTTCAGCATTTCGAATCCTGTTCATTCCATTTGGTTGGAAGGGCTGCGCGCGTTTGGCGCACTCGCGTTGAAGACCCCTCGAGTACCAGAGGCCCTTGAGGAAGATGCGCGACGTTGAAGAAGCGAGCAGGGCCACGAAGGGCCGTCGTTCGGCGGGTTTCTCGGAAATCCGTGCCCAGGAACCGTCAGCACCCGGGGAAGAAAGAGAAGGCGAGGAAGGCGATGAAGAAAAACGACGAAGGATGAACGGGCGAAAGAGCAGGAAGAGGCCGAATGGGGCTGCGGTGTTGCAGACGCACGCGCCGGGGGCAACCAGGAGGCCTCTCTCGCGCGCGCTCTGTAATCACTCCTCGGAGCCAATGGAAAGAGAGGGAGACCAAGGGAGAGAGAGAGAGAGAGAGAGAGAGAGAGAGAGAGAGAGAGAGAGAGAAGCGTACACACATGACCATGGGTCCCAGCGAAATCTTTCGCGGTATATGAGGATCTACACACGTATAAATATGCATCAACACTGTACGCAAGCCATTCTTCTGGAGTGAGGAGAAAGACAGGGCAAGAGAAGGACAGGGGGCTTTGGATCACGTATACAATTACTGTATTGCAGAGGGAGCGAGGACCCTCTCTCTCTCTCTCTCGCGATAGTCAGCAGCGAGATACCAGAATATGTGCGCCCAGCACCAAGAAGCCTCACCGCGAGAGAGCGAGATGGGTGCCCAAGCACGCGAGTGCATACTAATTCACCCCCACGGGAGCATTGGATATTGCGATTATGTTGGTTGAATGTACGCGTATGTGATCACGTTGATGCTCGTACTCACATACACATCCAAAGTGCGCTATTCGCATGCCGAGTCCGTTGCCGATGCGGCATTCGGACAGTGTGCGTGTCCGTCTACATACGTGTACCTACTCTCTGGCGAATAGCACTTGGAGGCCTGCACACATCTGCGTAATTGTCCCCGCCGGCGGCATTTGAGACCGAACGCGCCGAGAGGAACCTCCGCCCTCTTCGCCCGACACGGTAAAGTCTTGTCGTACAGTGCGATGCAAAAATTGGCCCTATACGCCGTGAAGACATTTGTTGGGAGCCCCCAGATCCGACCCCGTTCCTATAGGCATTTGGTAGGGAGTCTACAGTGGGATCTAAATGGAGTCTGCGCCATTTCCTCATTGACGACGTTTGAACATTTTTTGGTGGAAATTCTCAACCGGAATTTGTACGATCTCCTAGAAAAATATTTACTTTCGTGATCCTGGGTACACATTTGTTGGGGAGTACAAAGATGGACCCATAGCTCCATGGGGTTTGTTAGGGACAACGAACATAGGGAGTTCTCATTGGGATACAATTGGGAACTGCACTGCTCCCCGTGTTCGGTGATGTTATATCAAAGTGCAGGACAATAATGAAGATATGGTAATTCCGGTGAATTTTCAGTTGTGGAATTCGAATCGATTTTGAATATTTGCTTTTCAGGCGATTTGTGCTTTTTGCATTATCGTATCGCTTGCATTATCGTATCGGATTCTTTTCGATAATGTAGAAATCCTTCAGGTTTCGAATTGGATCCGTAGATTGAATACCACTGGGAAATCCCGATGAGAATTCAATGTACGAGTTTCACGTTTTAGTATATGGGTTCAATGCGATGACCGATTGCATCCCATTGGATTCCATTGGATCCCTATTGGTAGTAGGGGCAATTCTGGAAATCCAATTGGATCCCTGCGACACTTTCTTCACTGGACCGTTCAGAGATACGATTCGGATCAAAATGGATGAGATTCTCAATGGATGGAATATCTTTTTCCACATCCTCAGTCCTGTCGAAATGATCGCGCAGCCTCAATTATTTTTTTCCACGGTCAATGCGGAGAAGTGGCGGTAGGCACTTTAATGCCGACCGATATAATCGCCGCCGCAGGTACAACGACGATTTTTCGATTGATCAACGATGACGCGCACTGTACGAGATTCGCGCGATGAAAATATGTGCACGGAGGAGTCTCTCGCTGTTTGGTGGTCGGAGAAAGTTTCTCCCGCGTCTCGCCCCGGGACCGGGAGGGACTGTAATGATCGGCGTGCGCGTTGCGTGATTTATTTTTGGAAACTATACGAGATCTCGCGGTAAATCGTTCTCGCTGTTTCAGCGGCCGCTTTAGATAAGCACCGCGGCTTGTATACGCGAGAGGGAAACGCGTTCGAGTGCGTGGGCTCGTCGAATGCGAGAACGAGAGAGGAGAGGAAAAAACTTAAGATAGAGAGAGCGGAGGAGAGAGAGAGAGAGAGAGAGAGAGAAGAGCAAGCAGACGCGGGAGGAGTTAAACCCCGGTCTCGATTTGTGCCCGGAAGGAACGTCTAGGACGAGAACCCAAAAAACACTCCACTTTGCGAATTCTTATCCTGTCGTCTATATACGTATCTTCGTTCTCTTTTCTTTTCGTTGTGAGAAACCCGGAGCGAGACATCGTCATTGTCTTCATCGTTCCAGCACAATGCTGCTCGGCTCTCATTATATATACGCACTCCACGGGCTGGATAAGACGACGCATGCCCCGAGGAAGCAGAAAATAAATTGAGGCTTCTGAGGCATTCTGAATACCTCAAATAAGACGAGCGAGCAAGAAAAAAGCGGAGCCAAATAGAGAGACAGCGAGAGAGAGAGAGAGAAAGAGAGAGAGTGAGAGCGAGAGAGAGAGAGAGAGAGAGAGAGAGAGAGAGAGAAAGGTACACTATAATAATATTATTACACTATAATAATATTATATATACTAAAGCTCTAGAAATTTCAATTAATAGAAACTAAAGAATCCTCCATATTTAGTCGTCGAAACACACGAGAATTCGCTGTCTCTCACTCTCTCTCTCTCTCTCTCTCTCTCTCTCTCTCTCTCTCTCTCTCTTCTCTCTCGAATTTCACGAAATTCCTATGAAAATATATGCAAAAATAAAAGGAGCGAAATGAAAGGCTTTTCGACTTTCCAGACTAGCGTTTAGAGATTCGTTCTTCGTGACCCGCACGTGATCGAGAAGTCGCTCGCGGGGTCTCGAACTCGCGTCTGTTTCTTCTCTTCGACTCTCCGCTCCCTCTCCCTCTCTCTCCCCCGGGACCTCATACTTTTAACCGAAAGAAGCTCATCTCACGCTATTATATTTGCTTCATACGGCAGTTTTGCTCTCGCGCGGTGACGCCACGAGCGTTCAGTCGCATGAATAACGGGTCTTGTCCTACCGATCTGTTTCATTCCCCCCGAGAGATTTTCTGGCGAATGTGCATCTCAAGCTGCACGATCTTTTCACTCGTATAGTCATGTATAGGTATGTAGATGCAGGTACGAACACCTCGACGGCATGTAAGACTACGTATAACACGATCGGTGGCGAAGCACAGAGACGACGTCCAAATCGTGTTACACCGAGGGAACACGTATGATGTGTCTGTTCGATTTCGCCAGGGATCTCCCCCCCCCCTTCCCCTTGCGGTCGCATTTCTAAATCATGTTTTACCAGAGTTCACGCGATACGTACATCCTCTATTTTTCCTCGCGCTCCTGTGTCAAGAGAACACACACAGCGTGCGCGAATGTTACGAATAATCGGCGAGGATCTGAGAACCCGAACACCGCGTACACGTCGTCTATTATCCACTTTATCGCACCAGAATGTACGTTTTGTTAAACATATACGTCTATGTACGAGGCGATTTAGCCGCATTGTGTTTCTACTAATGGTCTCAAATTCAAATATACTTACTGTGCGCCAGCTGCGTGGCTGGAGAAGTGCGCTAAACGTGTAACTATATCGCGTTACAAGTAGGTATGCACCGAACACGTTCGTCGAGTACGAGTCGAATATCGCCCCCGCAAATATGCATCTGCGCATCGCGCACGTACTCGCGAGGTATCCCGCGTATTGCAACGAGTACGTGATTTTTTTTGTAGCCCGTGTACAGTGGAATCGGCGTTGTGTGTGCATGGGGTGTGTGTGTGTGTGTGTGTGTGTGTGTGTGTTTGGATGCGGGTGCGCGTGTGTTTAGGTGAGTGTGGGCTTATTCGTATGCGTGCGGGTGCGCGGGCGTGTGTGTGTGTGTGGGCGTGGATGTTTGGAGGAGGTGTGTGTGTGCGTGTGTTTGTTTAGGTGTGGGTATTGGTTTGGGTGGGGGTGTGTGTGTTTGGGTTTGGCTGAGTGTTTGAGTGTGGGTGAGTGTGTGTTTTTTTGGGCGTGGGTAAGTTTTTGAGTGCGGGTGAGTGTGTGCTTGGTTGGGTGTGGGTAAGTGATTGAGTGTGGGTGAGTGTGTGCTTGTTTGGGTGTGGGTAAGGGTTTGAGTGTGGGTGAGTGTGCGCTTGTTTGTGTGCATGCGCGCACGTGTGTGTGTGTATGTGTGTGTGTGTGGGTGTGTGAGGCAACAAAGAAAAGAAGAACGAAAAAATTTCGAAGCACACTGGAGGAAAAACCTAAGCAAAATAGAAATACCTGTGTGTGGATGTGGGTGTAGTTTGGGCGCGGGTGCGTGTGTGTTTGGGTGAGTGTGTGCTTACAAGTGTGCGTGCGCGCGTGTTTGTAGGTGTGTGTGTGTGTTCAAGCGGATTATTGAAGGATGCGTTACTCGGCATTCCCGACGGATAGGGGAGGGCGCGGTCGCGGCTGCGAAGATCTTTTAGAGACGACGTTGGTATCGACCGGTAGTTGGGTTGGTAACCGCTTCACCGTGTACTGGCAAATTGATGACAACACTCTTTTCGAAGAATTATATATTTATTTTTTTGAGTTTCTATCTTGCTTTATTCGCCGTTTTTGATTTTTGGAGAAGCTGGTCAGAATGGTAATCGGTGATGCGGAAACTTTGAAGAACTAAACCTGTCTGCCTGGAAGACTTAACGAATTAATGTTACAGGAAGAGAAAACGGTTTCTAATTATGCGTTTAGCAATTTTTTGGTTGAAATATTTGTCAATTATTTTTCGGTGTTATTGTTATCATTATTGAAAATCGATGAACGAATAATTGAAAAACTTTTTCTCTTAGTATGATATTAGTTCGTTAAACTATTAGTTAATAAGTTTTTGGTATTATTAAGCTTGCTACATCACAATAATCATAAAAAGTTATTGACAAAATGGCTTAAATGACAAACTGCTGAACTAATAATTGAAATGTTGGTTCTCTTCGTGTGATATTAATTGGGTAATTAATTCGTAATTAATTCGAACGATTTCTCAAGGATTTTTCGGTATTATTAAAATTGCAAAATCACAATAATACCGATAAAGCTTGCATAAAGAACTGCTGAACGAATAATTGAAAAAGTTTATCGTCGTTCCCTATTAATTCCATAATCAATTCGGCAAATCATTTGTTATTAACTATTCCGTATTATTATGATTGCAAAATCACAATAATACCGCAAATTTATTGACAAATGTCTCCAACAAAAAATTGCTGAAGAAATAATTGATTTTTGTTTGTCTCCGCGAGATATTAATTCGGTAATTAATTCGTTGAACCATATCGCAAATAAAAAATATTGCCGAACGAATAATTGACAAGCTGTTCATCTTCGTATGATATAAATTCGTTAAAACATTTCTTAATAACTTATGAGCATTACTATAGTTCCAAAATCGCAACAATACCGAAAATACTTATTGACAAATGTCTCAAATAAAAAATTGCCGACCGAATAATTAAAAAACTCTCTCTCTCTTCGTGTGACATAACCCCGTTAATTCGTCCCATTGCTTTTATTCCCATTTTCCATCCTTTATCAAATGGCAAAACGCTGAACTCCAAACAACCCAAACTTTTCAAAATGCATGTGCAGTTTGTTCGTCACCGCGTCTCTTTGTACCGAAGACGGCAATGCTTCTCCCACTGCGAAATTTCGCACCAAGCATGGAACATTGTCCGCATCGCGTGTGTACATTCATCGCTACGTGATCTCGCAAGGATACCGCTAAAGTTGCCTAGCCGCGTTCGTTATGGAAATGTAGATCGCGTTACGTCTAACAAGGCATTTAGCCGAAGCCCAAACGCGCGAGCATCGACAGACGCTGCGATCCTAATTTTTCCGCCGATTTCTTTCCTTTTGTATTCGTTCGTTTTTGGCCTCGCTCGTCTCTCGATATGCACGTTGGCGAGCAGCTTCGCGTTACGTTTGCTCTCTATGGGAAAGTCGGTTCGCGAGTATCCGTATGATCTCCCAAAGCACACGGCGAACTCGTGCCCCGGCTTTTGTATACCCAGTGGTACCCAGTGGTAACCAGTGGTGTATACGCGCGCGCGGAGCAATAAATCTCCGGCACACTCGAGGTGGAGAGACGTCGGTACGTTTTCCTCCAGCAACTGCTGCCGTTGCTAGCAACGTATGTGTGGATGTGCCCCAGCACATGCAACCACTTTCTTTCTTTCTCTCCGAACACGGCTTATGACAATGTCTTCGTTCCTGTTCTCCAAAGCATACACCGAGTTCGCCAACAGTGAAACGGTGTCTATTTCTTTTTTCTCCCTGCATTTCTATGACTCGCGGCGTGCGCGATAGCGGCAGGAGCTGCATACAATGCATACGTCTGTGCCAAAAAAAACCAAAGGCTCCGTGCAGGCGAAGGTGGGGTACAGTGTGTCACTTTATTTCTTACGATTTTTTACTTTAATCAAGGTAGTCTGATTGGAAAAAAGGTCATAACCGATTTTATGGACCTTTGGGCGTACAATGAAGCTCCCATATTTTTTGCAAAAAGATTAAAAATACCAAAATAATGGGATCGAACGAAAATTTGCGGCTTGGCTCATTGTACCCCATGGGGTACAATGTTAAATATTTGATTATTGATGGTAATAACTATTAATTAAACTACGAATGGAAAAACACGAGTCACTGAGCTCATCATGAATAATAAAATTATCGATTAGGACCGAAAACTCGAGCCGCTACAGAAAGTTACGATATATTGTACGCTTTTCCGGCGAGCGAAATATTTTTTTTCCAAGCCTCAAAACAATTTTTAATTTTCAATAATTCTTTGTGAGTCGCTATCGACTTTGTTTTAGACTTGACGAAGCCCAATATAAAGCACGGTCTGACACAAAAAATTGCGATTTACGAGCTACAAACCTTCGAGAAACCGCATCTAGCTCACAGTGCCCTGTGATACATTGTACCCCACTCCTATCGCATAGGAGTGGGGTGCAATGTACTCCCCTCCCCTACACGTATGCGATATTCAAATAAAACGTGTCTCTTTCTGCCAAATAGCATTTTGCCCAGGCGACGGAACACACTGATCTCACGAATAAAGATGTCATCCACTTTCTCCTTCACGCGGGAACAGCGAGGATGCGCACTCGCGCTCTCCCGAGTGGCAATACATCGCGCGAAATGATATGCATGGATAAATCAACGAGTATATCGCGCATTTGCACCAGGCAAACCGCCGATTCCCGCGCACCTCCACACCGCCAATTCGTCCTCGATTAATTAAAACGTCGCGTAATATTCCATAAACTTCGCCGGGAGTGCATACATGCAGGGGAGATTGCTCGAATGCGCCTCGCGATTAGATGCCTATGGTGTCTTGGCTACGATATCTCGCGGCGATGAAGATTGCGCTGCGGAATTGGATGGACCGAAAGGATTCATTAAAAACAGTAATATCTTCGGGCAAAGTGCTTTGGAATTCTCGGTTTTCGATTTGCTTGCTCTGTTCGGGATGTTTGTTTTATACGAATTGTGAAGGGAGGAGCGATTGAGGGGGGAGATTCCTCTGGGCGAGGAAAACATTTGCTGATTTTTATGATTTTTTTTAAAGCAAACATTTCGCCACCGTTTTTGAGACTTAGGGTACGTTTTGTTACTACTTTTGGCTGTTACATGGTATTTTTTTTGTTTATCTTTAAAAATGGCGGAGGTATGGCCTTTTAATCTGCATTTTCAAAACTGGCGTAACGTAGAGCCAAAAAATTAATATTTTATTGAATCCTTCACCCTAGCACTAGATAATTTCATGCAAAAACTAAATGCGTTTGATTTTTTTTTAATTTCGATTATTTGTTTCCGAGTAGCAATTGTATCTACCATATTCATAAATATTCTTCAATACGAACATTGTAGAAAATACTTAAAACCATACTGTTTAATGCAAACAAAAAAATGGACAACCTGCACAAGTCTTCTCAGAAAAAAATATTGATCCTAATTCTTTTTTTTCGGTCACGAGGGAGGTGCGACACTTGAAAAAAATTAGGAATTTATCGGTACATCATTAACTAACACTATTATAGCACCATCGACAAGTATCAATATCCGACCCGTTATATCCCTCATTCAGTATCGTAAGTATACCTGATAACTGTCTTCCTGAAAGTACCTAATTATTTTGCAGCAGTCGCGATAATTTTCCTTGAAATTACTCACCGCCATTTCATCGATTATTTCGCATTTTTACACCAAGGGGTTGCAAAAGTAGGGCGGGGAGCATTTTGCCGCGACGAACAGAATCCTAAAAGTGAACGTGGAAAATACTTCGAGAATTCATCAGTTATAATTATCACTACGAACAGGCCCAAACTGCACACCATTACCATTATTTTTGCGTTGACTTTTTTTTTCTATTTTGGCCGGTCCGTACCGCTACTGCGGTAAGTACCTGTACTGGCGAGCACCATAAAATCCTCTGGTCATGCGATAAAGTAGGGACAAGCACACCTTGCAATTTCATAGATGGCGAGGTATATTATAATCTACGAACGGGAGGGAGGGGGAACAGAAAGATCAGCGGTTAGAGGGAGAGTAAGAGAAGAGAGAGAGAGAGAGAGAGAGAGAGAGAGAGAGAGAGAGAGAGAGAGAGAGAGAGAGAGAGAGAAATGATACTGGACCAATTTCAAGCATGCTCTCCAGTTCGGTCTTTTGACCCGGGAGCAAACGAGGGTTCGGGTCAGCGGTAGATCACACTGTACGTGTATACCTATAGATTCCATCGTCCGAGCATTTTCTCGTATACCGTAGCGAAGGCACGCGAAGCGAACGGTGCATCTCGAGGGGGTCAGAGCGAGATGATGCAGCTCTCGGTCGTGCACTCGTTGCCACGGCAGCGAAGCCAATTGGAACGTGGTATAACGCTCGGTAGACTCTCAGTAGGTGACGTTATTAATTGGCTGAAGTATATTAAAAGAGAAATAAAAAAATTGGACGTTGTAGAGGAGCGTGCACTATAAGAAAGGGGCACGCATTCAAAGCTCGCAGTACCATTTTATCTCCCTTTCGTTGCTCGGGCCATTCCGCTCTGACCTCCGGCTGACGTCTGCTCGCGGAAAGCACGGAACCATACGGACACTTGGCTACGTGGATTTGCCCAGCTATTCGCGGACCTCCACACGCGCGAAGCTCTACGGAAGAGCGCGCGCGGGGAGTGGTCAAGTTCCTCCGCCGAGGCCCTGCTGGATTAATTATCATTACCATCGTGAGCGGATTGAGATCGCCTTCGTCCGCCTCGTGTGTGTATTTATATATGGATATATGTATATATATATATATATATATATATAGACACACACATGCACACAGACTTTTTCTTATAGCGAGCATCAAGCTCGAGAACGGAGCTCGTGGTGGTGGGCTGTTTGCAACGATGCTTCGTCGTATAGCGGTGCGGAATACGAGGCTACCGCACCCGTGAACCGACCCACTTCTGGTCTTTGCGTGTATATATATGTGCGGAAACATGATTTTGTAATCATATTATATTGATTTTATGATATGATGATTTTATTTATTTATTTGTTCGATCAATTGTACATACAATTTTCAGTCGGGTAGACAAATTCAACGAGTCGTTAAAAGAAATGGTAAGGCCCGTTTCGAGAGCAATTCAATATGCTAATATTCAAGACGACTTAGATATACCGGATTCAAAATATCCTTTTACCATAAATAAATATATATATATATATATATATATATATATATATATATATATATATATATATATATATATGGGACACTCCACGCTTTTTCACCTAGCCCGTGACCCCGGCATTTTGGAAACGTCTTAAACGCTGCTAACTCCTGAACTAATTGAGATATCGACAAGTGTCACTATATAATGATTTTTTTTTCATTTCGAAGCGTCCTTCCGTTAAAAAATATGAAGAAAAAAAATTACCAAGTATCAATGTCAACGTTTTTTTCTTTTAAAGTGAAAACTATTTTTTTTCAACATGATTGACTTTTAGAATATTGTTCATAAAATTCTCTAAAATAGAGTAGCCCATTCTATGATTTTTAAGACTAGTCTCATCGTAGGCACGTTTTTCCTTCCATTTTTTTCAAATTAATTGAAAATTAATTCAAATTAATTTTTGAGAGGATTTTTATCATTTTAATCTGCAATAATGCTATTAATAATTTTGTGATTTCCAATTCGGCTTCGACAGGCTTGAAACGATTGATTTTTTATTTGTGCGAAATTTTAAGAAATAAAAATATTTTTTAAGAAAAAAAAAACATGTTTTTATTCCAAATCTGAATCACCCCAATATTCTACGATCTTTCTGTGACATTGAAGTTTGCATCGTTGAAATGCAATGAACGTATTTTTATGTTATTTTTCGATATTCCCCTTGGTAGATTTGGGCCACGAAAATCACGCGAACATTTTTGAGGATCCTTTTTCAGCGCTCTATGACCTGAATCTGCTAAATACGCTGTCGGGTAATAATGATAATAATAAGTTAAATAGAATCTTCGTTGCATTCCAACGATGCAAACTTCAACCCTATATATTTTTTACGTTTAGAGAAAAAAACGTATTTTTTAATTTTCTGTTTTGTGCATGTACTTTCCTCGCGATTTTTTCACTCGTGTTATCGTTATAAAGTGCACTGTGGAGCAGAAAATTGTTGATCAACTGAACACTAACGTACATGCCTTCGATTTTGATCGAAAGTTTGAAAAATAGTTTCGAGAGGATCAGTCACTAAAGTTCAGATGATAAAAAGAAATACTTGTAATAATCTAGATGACTCCTAATTGTATTTGAAAACTTCTAAGAGGAAAGTTCATACACAGAAAAAAAATACCTTTGCTAAAGAGAAACCGGAAGAAAAAAAATGGTAGAGCATACATGGGCATGATTCGAATAGGTGTTAATACGAGGCATCTAAATGTTCCTTCTGGGAGTCACTTTTCTAGCCACCCTGTACATTGTACGTGTGTGCGTACACGTGCATCTATAATTATATACATGGACGAAGTACGAGTACATACTGTTGGTACTCTGAAAGCTGCACTTTGCTTCCGTACAGACGAGACGTAACGGGAGCCACCGGACGGTAAGGGAAGATAACCTGCTCATCCGAGGAAGCAAAAATGTTAACGATGAAATATGAGACGGGATAAAAGTTGATAATGTTGAAGTTTGCATCGAGGATACAATGAAGATCATTTTTTTCCATTGCTCAATTATTTTTTACTCTCCCGCGATACCAATATTACACAAGCATTTTTTTGGATCCTCATCAGAGGTGCGCAACCAAAATGAGGAAGAAAAGTTTTGTGTGATATAAAAAATTCAAAAACAGAAGGATAAAAAAGAACTTGATCTGAATTCCTGCGATGCAAACTTCAACATTAAAATTAAATCAACATTCAACATTAAAATTAGCATTAAAATTAAATTCAACATTAAACATTCAACATTAAAATTAAAATCAACGTTAAAAGTGACACGGCGGATCGCAGGGAAATGGAAATTCTGGCGGGAAATGTGTGTGAGTATTTAAAGGGTCTGCTTAAGCTTTAAATTTGAAAAAAATGTATTGCACAGTTCTACATCCTAGGGTCTAACACCAACTTGCAACAAAGATTTTGTAAAAATTATGAAAATTGACCGAGTTCTGACGTTTTTTGTAAAGGGTCACACTACGCTACAGCAAACGGCTTGGCTGCGATGTACCGTTTTTCTTTTACGTCTTTTTCGAAACGATGTTTTATAAAACAGTGCAAGTCGTATCTGAAGATCTATTCGTCCAATTCATTTTAAATTCGTACAGAGCATGGCTCATAACATTTTCCACCAAAAGATTCGATCCATTTTCGACATGTTTATCCAATTGTCAATAGCAAAGGATTAAACTAGTTTTTTAAATCGGAAATCGAATTTTTTTTCTACTACCTGCCATTTTCGTAATTTGCATAATCTTAAAAAACTATCAGATCATACGAAAGTTCTATTATTATACTAAAAGTCATTTTTTCCTGTTTTCAGATCACCCTAGTTGTCAGAACCACCTACACCGTTTGGTCATACAGGAACAGCGGCACTTTGTTTAAATAATAACTTCATTACTCATCAATATTGTTCAATAAAAAACTCAAACTTGACAAAACTCTGGATTAATTGCGTGTAAATTCCCGACCCCGTGATCCCAGTACTTCAATCAGAAAAAAATATAGAAAATCGATCTATTTTTTGGGCCCCAAGCTCGTGCAGGCCCCTTAGTGAAGGTTTCTGCTTGGGCAAAAAAATGTTTAGTGATCGGCTCAAGGAGAACTTTCCGAAGAAGAGGAAGGTGTACTCTATGGACCTGGCATAGCAGATTAGGTGTAAGTATGAAACTTTCCATTTGATTCGCACATTAACTTCAGTTTAACTTTAAATCCGTTTTTCTCGAGATCGCGTTTTCCAAGTTTGCAGAAGTGCTCCTATACGCCCTATATGAGCAATCGTTTCGAAATTTGACAGGCACGTGTACAACAAACCTCTTCATTAGTTGAACTAGAATCTTCCAAAAATATTCAAACGTTTTGTATTTTATGTACAACAAACGACAAATATTTTTGTTAAAAAAAATAAACTTCCCCTTCGATCGCTCACTATTTTTTTATTTTTCAATTTTTCTTCCTGATTCTAGTTCAACTCAAACACAATGTAGTACAAAGTAAAAATATGTTTGATTTTTTTGCTTCAGATCACGTGTTCAGGACTTAGGACTTCCGCAAGTGAAGAACATGATACTCCTCCCACTCTAAATACCACGTGTTGTCAAACTTCAAAAAAATTTATCATGTTCAATAAAGACCGCTTCGTCAACATACCAAATTTCAACATTCTATGCCTAATATCTTCCCTATAAAAAATTGTTGAAAAATCGAACATTTTTTGGTCCAAGGTAGAAACCTCCCTCAAAGTGAAAGAGCAAGCGACATTGCAGCCCATATAATGAAAGACGTTCAACGAGCTTGACAGGCTGGAAAAAGACTTGGAAAAGAGGAAAGTGCGGTAGTACCATCCGAGGTCATGTTCGAGACACCAGTAGAGTTGCGTTTCGCGAATCTGCCCTGGTCTCCGAACCTACTCGAGTTACCCTGCTGATTTTACCCGGGAAATCATTAAGGCGTTACCCCACCAGCGCAAGAAAAGGCCTTTTCATGAATGTTTTAAAAGAAAACTACAAAACTTTTTTAATCGATCAATATACCATCTTAAAGAACACATCTTGAAGAACTTTCAGTAATTTTTTTATTGAAAAATATTACATTGTTTAGTGGCAAATGGCCGTCAATGAAACAATGTTTTTATATACACGGTTTGCGGTGACCAACATTGCGGCGAAGTGGATCATCTGAAGAAAAAAATGCGGATGGATTTAGTCAAATATAAGTATAAACTAGTCTTTAATCGAAGGATTTTAAAAAATATTCATTTTTCACACAATGGCGGACAGTCAAAGTTAATGGTTCGATTTTAACGAAAAAAAAAACGGCCGTTTTTTTGCTATAAAACGGCCATTTTTTTCGAAAAAAAAATCGAACGATTAAAGACTACATTTTTATGTATTAAATAAGCCTGCAAAATTTCAAGAAGATCGGTTCATTAGTGTTCGAGTAATCTTGGTCACCGACTTCAGAAATGCCATTTTGAGAAAAACGCGTTTAAAGTTTCTCTTTCAACGCTCTTTCAACGCGGATTCTTCTCTTTCAACGCTCATATCTCAGTCAATTTTGTTCGGATCGACTTGAAATTTTCAGGACACATTCTCAGATACTTATACTTCAAAAAAATGCAATAAAAAAATCGATTTTTTCTAAATCACAAGTGGGGTTAACCCCTTAATCGTACGTGGTATCCCTGGTGTCCCCGCGCCCAACGCAGTCACCTGTATATCAGCCTATCCGTTTACTCCCGTGGTATTGGTATAAGGATGGTAGTTAGCAACGGCTATGCACACAAGGGACAATAGTATGTGCTGCACCGTTTGCTCTCCTATATAGACGGTTTTCCATCCTATCGGACTTTCAGCGTTGCGTTAGAATCAGCGCACGCCTATATGCCCAAGATGTATTCAGGACTGTGTCGAGTTTAACATGCTTCTGTGTCTTCGACACGAAACCCTGTTCACCATCTTTCTCTCCCCAGCTGGGTTTCTCGATATTTGCTGCTCCAGCTGTAGAAGCGTTTGGCTCCAGTTGCGGAGCTGGCGAGGCTTACGTGAGCAGCTAACGATGCCCATTAGAGCAGCATTGCCGTGATCCGTATACCGGTATAAACGTATGTATACAAGATATACATATATGTATACTATTACGCAGAGAAGAATCCGTGCAGTGGTGAGCTTCTCCCTCGAGTATACCTGACTAATCGCAAAGCGCACGACTCCATACCTCATGCAGATCGACTATTCGTCTTGGCCTATCCTCCAGTTTGTCAGCCGAATCGATTCGATAAAGATACCAGCTGTCTATGACGGTCCGGCTCAGCTCACCGCCGCCGCTTCGTAACCAATATAAAAGTCGTGAGCTCTTGTCCCTTTCTCTCTTTCAAAGCGCGCACATAGCAGCCTCGCGATAGGGGATACTTTATACCAAGTGCATACGGAGGCAGCAGCTTGCTCGTCTTTCGGCGTACGCGGTTAAACTCCATTCGGGAAGAAGCCGAGACGACGACGGTACACACGAGGTATCTTTTCGAGAAATGCTGAAAGTCCGTGACAGCTGGACGTGGAGACGCGAGGGAGCGAGAGGGTATGGAGACAGGAAGAGGATGGTAACCCTCTTCAAAAGGCAAACGGTTCGTTTACGACGTTTCTACACGGGAGTGGACACGCTCTCAAGTCTCCGTCTTCTTCTTCGTCTTCTCGGATAGACATGGTCTCTTCAAACGTCACGAGAGACGGAAAGCGAGGAAGAGAGAGAAGTAGATGGAGGTCTTTAACGAGTAGACGATGATTGGAGGAACGGTTTACCATCGGTCCTGTCTTTCACTCAGCGATGAAAGGATTCGATGGACAACATGGGACAGGGACGAGAGAAAATAGGAATATTTTCTCGATGAACACGAGGAATTTTAGATATAACTGGTATTTAATTGGAAGAGCATTGATTGGAGGAACTCTTCCGTGGAAAGTTTCAAGCTCGTGAAGTTTGAGTTTACATTTGGTTCAACGAGTTTCAGCGGTTAGGGGGTGACAGCAGTGGATGGGTCGCCGGAGCCACTATTTGGATGGATGATCGCTGAGCCAGCTTCCGAATTGACTTCCAACTACCAGGCTGGAGACACTTCCACCGAGTTTCCCATTGTAACACAACTGGGCATGGTAGCACCCATACGAATACTAAATGTAGGGAAATGGAGCTCCTACACATGGGAGGAGTGACAAGCGTAGGGTAGAAGTGAAAGGGATGCGATACCAAAAGCCTGATAGGGTATATGGAAGAACAAGGTAATCAGCAGGTATAAACGTTAGTTTATACCTGCCAGTGAATGAATAATTTAGAAAACAAAAATACAGGCCTCGTTAAAACTGATTTCTCAGTTTAATATCGACTTTTGACGCCTCACGAAACTTTTCTAGTTTGTGGTTACTTGCACATCGCGCAACTTGTTTACGCTACGGCTGTGCACGGTAGGTGCGGTAAAGGCCAAAATATTCGTTTTTTTTTCATGAGTTTTGAGGGTAAGTATTACTTAAATTACTAAAGATGAAGTAAATCTTTGATTTTTGGCAACATTTTAAAATAAATTCGTAATAACGGTTTATAATTAGACATGTTTATCCACTTTTCATGAATTTTGAGGATATGTATTACTTGCATTACTAAAGAGAAAATAAGTTTTTGATTTGTGGAAAACTTTTTAGAAAAAATCGTAATAATAGTTTAGAATTAGACATGTTTATTCACTGGTGCTGTATTTAAACCTCTTTCCAGTAAATGGAGATATGGGTTCCGTTCCGATAACTCTCAAACCAAAGTGACACATTTAGCTCATCTGCTGACAATTGCAAAATCAATTACTGTAAAGAATTGACAATGTATATTTCATTAAATGTCGGAAAATCATTTCACTCGTTATTTAAATTTTGACAAAATTCAATTTTTTTTCTCTGGTGAAACAAACTTGGTTTTCTATTTGAGAATGTTACGCAAAGATGCAAAAAAGCTTTGTATATTTTCTGCGAAATCGTAATGACAAATATAATATTCATATGTAAACGAATATTATAATTTTTGTGCAACACGTACGTACGGAGTGACGTATAGCTGAAGCACTGATCTCAAAATTTGGTGTACATTTTTCTAACCTTATTGTTTAAATCATGACCCTAAACTTTTTTTAAAATTGAAGAAAAAAAAGTATTTTTTATTGCAAAATGTAGCCATTTTTTCCGGAAAATGTAATATTTTTGTTTCAAAGCGTACCATTGAATCGATTTTCAACATTTCTTACTTTTTCTCTTAACAGCCAAAAGTAACAATAAAACGTACCCTAAATGTCAAAAATGGTGAAGAAATCTTCCCTTAAAAAAAAGTTATAAAAAACAGCAATTATTTCTCACCTAACGGTATCTCCCCCTTCAATAAAAATTCATAATCAATCGTTATACTTTCCACCGTTCTATACTACACGTCCACTTACTGGCAGTTGAGTGTCCATCTACTGGTAATTTCGTCCCTTCACTGTCGATTTAGCCCTTTGCTACTCATTTATCAATTCCTCCAATACTATTCACTGCAATTACTTAGAATATTTTTTTCTACTATAAAAAACAATACCTTTTGTTGCCTATAGCGATGAAATTTTTTTTAATAATAATTGCATTTCACAGTCCCTCTAAATCCTCCAGTATTCTTATTCTTCCATTCACTTGTCGGTTTACCCTATAAAAGAATTATCTTATCTGCGATAAAAACTTTATTACCGTGTACGCTTCACCACGAACATCGTTGAAAATCATTACGAAAAAATCCAACATCGCGATTGTTACACGCGTTCGAGTTTCCCCGCGATATTCTTCCTCGCGGGATATTTCCACAGCAATTACACAAATTCAATTGTTTCATCCTTCTAATGGATTCCATACGTTGGTACAATCAACGTGAAAAAATCGAGGCCTCAGCGGGACGGGGGATCGTGCCCCACCCAAGAAATTTCTCTTCCACGCTTCTAACCCAGTGACCCTCGGGTGTATACCGTATCCCTCCTCAGATACCAGTCCGCGCCGAAGAATCATTATATTATTTTGCAACATTCCACTCTCCCGCCGGCGTGCCCGGTACGCGATTCGACCTTTATCGCGGTCTCTCGGTGTCCGTATTACCATTACACTGTACTAATAAAAAAAGGAATACAACGAAAATATATATGTTTAAATATAAATATAAACATATATACAGGGTGTCCCAGAACTGAATGCGTTCCCTGAGATGGGTGGTTGGGGGTGAAATTCTGAGTCGATTGATATAAGCATGTATGGGTCTCAGATCAACCCCTGAATTATTATTGATTTTTAAAGGCGGGCCAATCAGGTGCGCCCGATGAGCCGGCGGTGCGGTGCTCCCGCCAGGCACCGCTGCACGCGCGTATCGCTCACCGACGTACGCCGGCTCATCGGGCGCACCTGATTGGCCCGCCTTTAAAAATCAGTAACAATTCAGGGGTTGATCTGCGACCCACACATGCTTATATCAATCGACTCAGAATTTCACCCCCAACCCCCCATCTCAGGGAACGCATTCAGTTCTGGAACACCCTGTATTTTTGTACATACACCCTGTATATATGTTTGTATCTAAACGTTGCCAAGGAGCAATGGGACGTAGCCTGGCTCGTACCGCGCATTGGATCCCTGCAATTACGCCCTTTCGTCAGTCAGGCGATGATTTATACCAGCAAGGTATACAGTTTCGCCGGGTGTGCGGTTCCATTACTTTCTACTAAAGGTTATCTGTCGGGTTCATTTTTGCCCAGGTAGCCAGAGCTGGATCACATTCGTTACACGTAATAAAAAACTAAAAAAAAACAAACAAAGTTCCGCAAATATCCGTGAATCACGTCACACGCACGCGATTTTCCGTCGAACCAAACGATCCCCCGGAGACAGCGCAGAATAACGATTTATTCTTCATATGAAAAAGACTTCCGCGTCTGTGTATAGGTATACGTAAGTAATGGCATCGTTGACGCGAGGCTGGTGAGATCGCGCGAACTCGATGCGAAAATTGATCTCGGTGGGATTTGCAAATGAAGAAAACGAAAAATCGCCACGACACGGCGCGTGGGAGTGCCTTGGGACACACACGTTAGTCGAGAGTTGGACGCGGTGGTACATCACCGCAGAGAGATTTAACAGAGAACTCTCGTTTCCAAGCGTGTATATGCATGAACTGTTGGTTCTCTTGTCGAGCACCTATAATCGTATCTCTTCAATAGTACGAGATGACGCAAGACGAGCGAAAAAGAGGGAGAGAGAGAGAGAGAGAAGAGTCTGAGGCAACCCAGATCTGTCACTGGTAACACGACGCGATCGCTCGCACTTATAAATTGATGATCCAAGGCGATAGGGGCGAAAAAAGTATGCTCTTATACAACTACTTGCGCCCTTTTGACTTTGAACGATGAAAAGATTCGCGGGGGAGGAGATTCGTAGATAGGTACACTGCCGGCCAAAAGTTTGGGTACACTAGTCGAAATTTCTTACCGCACTAAAAGTTAGATAGCGGACTCAAAAATAAAGTCAATGGAATTTACCATGTGGCGTTTCGAAGAGGACAAATTTATCTTTATTTTGCTTTTCTACAAAATGTTTTGCAATTTTTTTTCACCCTCATTCGCGCTTTTGAACGTGGCCATTTTTCGACTATTTATGTCCGCCGAAAATGAATAGCAAAGTTTGTGGAAAATGTTTTCCTTGTTTTTTTCCATGGTAAACTTAAAAAGGACATCAAAACCTACATTTTTATTTTTAGAACGTCTAGTTCGATTTTTTTCGCTTCAGTATTGCATTTTTAGCTAAAAAAGAGACGTTTTAGAAAAAACGGCGTCATCGAAGAACTATAGGGTTTCAGAGCATATGTTAAGAGGGTAAAAAGTTGCATGGGTTCACACTGCAGTGGCTAGATTTTTTTCAGAATTTTTTTTGGATTTTTTTTTTACCATTTTTGGTTGGAACTTTGATGAGTGGAGAGGGGCTCCACTTGGGAATTATGGGGTCTAGGACTATATATTAAGGAAGAACATTTGTTTACATTTTTATTTTTAATTAACTACAATTTTTAGATTACAAAAAAATAATTTTTGTGGAACTCGGAGGATCGTCGTCAGTTGGTTGTTGTGCCTTGAGAACTATCGGATTTAAGACAATATATCAAAAAGAAAAAAACTTTGTAATTTTTCATTTTAGATTCGCTGACATTTTCCAGATTTTTTTTTCAAACATTTGTTTACCCTGATTTTTTTCCAAATCAATGACGTGCTTTTTTAACCCTTTATCACATTTTTACCCTTTATCACCACACAATTTTAAACGCTTGGACTTGCTTTTTAAAGCAAAGAAAAGAGTCAATAAATTTTTTAAAAATTTAATTGTAGTTAATCCCAAATAAAAATGTAAACAAATTTCCTTTCTCAATATATTGTCCTAGACCGCATAATTCCCAAGTGGAACCGCTCCGCTCCTCGAAGTTCCAATTGAAAAAGGTAAAAAAAATGTCCGAAAAAAATTCAGAGAAAATTCTAGCCACTCCAATGTGAACCCATGCAACTTTTTATCCTTTTGACATTTCCTCTGAAACCCTATAATTCTTCGATGATGCCGTTTTTTTGGTAAAACATGTCTTTTTTTCGCAAAAATGCAATATAGGGGCGAAAAAAATCGTACGAGTCTTTCTACAAAACACAAATGTAAGTTTTGATATCCTTTTTAACTTTACCGTGGAAAAAACCGAGGGAAAAATTTTCCACATACTTTGCAGTGAATTGTCGACGGTCAAAAAATAACCGAAATATGGCCACGTTCAAAAGTGCGTACCGGAGCGAAATAAATCGTCCAGAATTTTATTTAGTAAACGAAAAATGAAGGTAAATTTTTCCTCTAAAACGCCACTTGGGACATGCAATTATCTTTACTTTTGAGCCCGCTATCCAACTTTTAGTGCGGTAAGAAAGTTCGACTAGTGTACCCAAACGTTTGGCCGGCAGTGTATATGGATACGAAGGTGGTTTTGGAGACATTGGACTTCGATCGTCCTCATCAGGGCCGTACCCAACATTATGGAAGTCTCAATATCTTCAAAATCATCTGTGGATAAATGTAAGCATTTATACATAGAAGGTAATTTGGAAGACCACCCATCCCTTAAGAGATTATGCCCAGTTGTAAAAGGCGAAAATTTATCATCACGAATTACCAAAAAAAATCTCAAAAACGCGTTGTTCCGTTGAACTCAAAATGGAGTTTTGATGTTTTCCTGCATGCTCAATTTTTTCGCAATTTCTACCCATCACATAAATACGCTATATTTTTTTCACAGCGGACTTAAAAAACCATGAAATATCATATTTTTCGTGGTCTCAACGAACCCATCGCTTATAACTGTCACCCTGTATATGCTTGTACACCACAATCGAGAAAGAATAGATCGAAGGAGCGTAAATAGCGGTGCAAGCAAAAGAGGCCCGACGACGATTCATCAGCACTCCACCGTGCATATAACAGTGAAAGAGGACCGTACGATATTAGAGTATATCCCCGAGAGAAAATCGCCGAGTTCTGCGCTATAGACGATATAATTTCGCGACTTCGTGTGCTCCCATCTTCGGTACAGTGGAAAGAGTCTGTTACGGCGAGGGGGAGGGCAATCATCTTTACCCAGATGCTACGAGGATTCCTCCCGAGAAGCCGATCGCTACGCCACCATCGCTTTCGTAATCGTTTTGCATCCTCGATGTGATAACGAGACATATCCACGGGGTGTCTCGCCTTAATTGCACAGCCCATATAAATGGTGAAAATAAAATTATATAAAAATCGTTCGCTACAAACGATTAATGGGTTATGCCTAGTTGTAAAAACCAAAAACTGACTTTTTGTCAAAATCAATATATTTCGACAGTACAATCATCTTATAAATGTTGCCTGAAAATTTCAAGGTGATCGAATGACAAATGACAGATTTAGGGGCTGTTATGTTGGCGCCCTCCGGAAAGCTCGGAGGGTCGTTCGAAACTTCAAACGCTTTTTTCCCGAAAGTACATTTTCAAAGTCACTGAGCAGAATATCTCAAAAAATACTGGATCGATCTTTCCGAAAATTTTAGGGCTTTTTCTAAACGTAAAAATATAGTATTTTTGAAGAAGGATTTTTTTGATAGAATAATTTTGTTCCGATGTATACTTTCGATTTTATGAACGAAAAATGTCCACATTTTTCGCAAAAATTAAGACTTTCACTTTAAATACGCGCCTTTTTTTTTAAATTCATATTTCGGGAACACCTTCGATTAATCATAGGACAAACTGATATACTGAAGAAATCTGCTTGATTTTTCGATACTGAATACCTGGTTTAAAATGGCATTACTCACCACAAAAATTGTGAACAGGTTATAATTAAATATTTTTACACGCGAAAATTACCGAACGTTCTTCCGATGATACTTTTTCAAATGCCTAATTTTTGTAGAAATTTATCATCACGTTTTTGTATTTAAAAAATCTCAAAAATGAGCTGTTCGACTGTTACAACCAGGCATAACTCGCTAAGCAGGAGTGTAGGGTACAGTGTCATGTCCGCCCGGGCCTTCCACCGAAGTAGACAGTCCACCAGGTCTAATTGATCCATTTCGTCAATTAAAAGCTCCAAAAGGGCGTACAACTGGACTATTATAACTAGGCATAACTCGTTAAGAGTTCAGAGGAGGCCAATCAATGGCGAAATTGTCATTACTTTGAGCAAATGTGACAGCCACTTGATGCTTGTTTAAACCAATGTGACAGCCAGTTGATGATTTTTTGCACCAATGTGATAGCCAGGTCATGATTTTTTAAACGAATGTGACAGCCAGTTGATGATTTTTTGAACCAATGTGACAGCTAGTTGATGATTTTTTGAACAATGTGACAGCCAGTTGACGATTTTTTGAACCAATGTGACAGCTAGTTGATGATTTTTTAAACAATGTGACAGCCAGTTGACGATTTTTTGAACCAATGTGACAGCTAGTTGATGATTTTTTGAACCAATGTGACAGCCAGTTGATGATTTTGAAACCAATGTGACAGCCAGTTGATGCTTTTTTGAACCAATGTGACAGCCAGTTGATGCTTTTTTTGAACCAATGTGACAGCTAGTTGATGATTTTTTTGAACCAATGTGACAGCCAGTTGATGATTTTTCGAACCAATGTGACAGCCAGTTGATGATTGTTTGAACCAATGTAACAGCCAGTTGATGCTTTTTTGGACCAATGTGACAGCCAGTTGACGTGACAGCAAGTTTATGCGTTCTCATAGATCGGTATCGCCAACCTCACGGGTGCATACCAAATTCTCGTTCATTGGCTTCATTTCGGGTTGCGAAAAACGAGCCGATATGCGACGAGGAAAGAGCACGAGATAGAGAGCGAGAAGATGTGCAGCCACGGCGCCGTACAACCCGAAGATCCTAGCAGAGATAAAACACGAAAGAAAGTATCAAGGGGCCGAGCCGCCTTGAAAGGTAACAGCGAACGGCAGAGCATCGGTGTAATTAAGCATCGGCCTATAACGAGCCATAATTAGTCATAGGCCTAACGAGCAAGGGGATAAAGATTTGTCGATAGGATTCGACGATATCGCTGAGGACGACGAGACACCCACGCGCGGCATCACGATTCGCGATATTGGGAATCCACAAAAAAAACAACCACCATCGATGTCCAAACAAACCCAATCAAATCTAACCCACAGGCTGGTGTTTCGAAAAACATAAAAAAATTGTGTACAATCAGCTCACTGACCCTGCCAACCCATAAGCATATATTGATCCAAGCAACACAATTAAAATCCTTAAACGCCCAGCAAACTCGTTTCCGTTGACACACATTATCGAAAAAAACGGGAATCGAGAAAGGAGCGAGAAAAAAAAACTATCGAGAAACATGTCGATCGATTAATGATACGGACAGGAAAAGAAAGAATCCAGTATAGTAAGTACAGCGGCGAATCAACCGAGAAATTAACAGGAATCGAACAGCCGATTAATTTTTTTCCTTCTTTCATTGGAAGTCGGATGTTTTATCCGAGGCAGAGATCGTACGAATGTACGTGGAAGTTGCACACGCGAGTTACCACTCCGCGTAATCCTCTTCCCGCCGCATGTGAGCCCCGGATCTACGACTCAGGTGAAGTACTGTAAAACTATATTTACACAGGCACACACATATATATGGGTAAAGAACATTTTGAACCCGTTAGATCCATGTAACGTTGACTTTCGGCCCACCAGGCTGTTTTGAGGTCAGTCCTCACAATTTTCTCCAGCAAGCCGCAGCTTCCGAGTACAGGATGGTCTTTGAAATGTCCTATGAATGAATGTGCTCATATGTATCGAAAGGTGATTTTGACGACATTAAGCTTCACGTAACGATGAGTATGGGGACAATTGGCTGCAATCGGGACGGGCGTCCTGATTGCAAGTCGAATGTCGTCAAAATTACCTTTGCACATGTACAGGGTGTCCCAGAACTGAATGCGTTCCCTGAAATGAGGGATTGGGAGTGCAGTGGTGCCTGGCAGGAGCACCGCGCCTACAGGCACCACTGCACGCGCGTATCGCTCACCGACGTTCGTCGACTCATGGGGCGCACCTGATTGGCCCGCCTTTAAAAATTAATAATAATTCAGGGTTTGATCGGAGACACACACATGCTTATATTAATCGACTCAGAATTTCACCCCCAACTCCCCATTTCAGGGAACGCATTCAGTTCTGGGACACCCTGTATACATATATATACATATAATCATTTTTGCAGTCGTGTGCGAGCAGCACGCCTCGAGGTCCGTTATCGGGGGGAACGGTAGCGATCAGTCCGTTAGGAAAAAGTGTACACTGGCGGAGTGTCGACCGGGAGCGAGCAGCACGATCAGCACCAATATATATATATATATATATATATATATATATATATATATATATATATATATATATATTGGTGCAGATGTGTGTGTGTGTGTGTGTGTGTGTGTGTGTGTGTGTGTACACGTATCGATGTGTTTCTACTTTACTCGCGTGGTATAAAAGCGTGGCTCGCGGTGGCCGTACAGAGAGTGTGGCTAAGAAGTAGAGGAGAAATCGCCGCGGAGCACGTGGCTTCTGGGCTAATTAACGGTGCAGTGGTGTGAGTAGGTACGCACGCGGCTCCACTTTGTCCGAACGATATATAGAGCCGATGACCACAGCACGCGCGCGGGCGCGAGTCTCGCTGATATACCGCTCCTCGATCTATCGCGAATAACGAAGATTCCGCCCGAAGACTTCGTAAAATCCGGAATACTCGGCACGGGGACGTGACGTGCGTGCATCTCTTTATTTTTCCATCTATATATATATATATATATATATATATATATATATATATATATATATATATATATATATATATCATGTGCATGTTTATCAATTAATCAGGCGAGCTTTCTAAATACTCCAAGATCTGCGTATAAAACCGAAGGAAACGAGTCACGACTAATTAAACGGTTAGGATTCAAATGTACGTATCCAAATTTACGAGATGTTCGGGCAACACGTATCCCGCACGTTTAGGGTAATGAGCGTCAATTCTCGGTGGACAGCCGGCCTCGTTTGTATCGCCACCGGATTACACGGCAAAAAAACTCGTTTCGCGAGATCGAGGAAATCACTCGCGGCGGGAATAAAATATTTTGCGGAATTCGAAACTACGATTTTTCTAGATTAGGAGGAATTTATGGAGCTTTGGAGTGAAATGTGAGGTGAACAACTAAGTTCCCGGCCTGAGGATAAAAGCAGCTGTATTGAATGTTGATCGGGAAACTTTTCCCTTCAGGTCTGGTGTCATGTGATACCAACCTAGTAGGCTATTTTTCGGACTGTGAGCTTAACGTAACCTCAAAATATACGTCGTGAGCTCAGTGAGCTAAATGAGTTGCAAGGACGCGCGTATGCGAAAAGCATGCAGTGCTTAAGGAAAAAGTGTGTGTGTTTGTTGGAGTTGTGAGTGTATATATCGCTGTGGGAGTCTGCGCGGTTCTGGTTGTGATATATATATATATATATATATATATATATATATATATATAAATAATTGTAATCAAATGTGATTACACGTTAGAAGATCACGTGCATTCGATCACAATCACAATTGTCATAGAATGCACGATCACAATTGTGATATAATGCTCAATCACAATTGTGATAGAATGCACGCTCACAATTGTGATAGAATGCTCAATCACAATTGTGATAAAATGCAATATCACAATTGTAATGAAATGTGATTACAATTAGGCATTGTATGCTTTCCGCATACAGTGCCTAATCGCAGGCAGTCGCGCATCAATACATTTTCAGTCGTTTAAAAAAGCTTGGCAAGATTCAAAACGGCGTTACACAGGCACAGGACCTAGGGGGGTCCACACATCACACATAACAAAAAGAGCCAGAGACACTTTAGATTCGTTGGGCTGGGAAGTTTTGCCATACCTGGTGTATTCACCAGACTTGGCTCCACTGGATTTTCACTTGTTCCGATCGCTCCAACAATCATTTGGCTGAAAACCACTTCAAAACGTTCGATAAAGTAAACAATTCCAATATCGACTCTATCGATTCAAAACTACCATTCTTATACCGCCAAGGAATTCGCAATCTGCCTAACAGGTTGGGGAAATGTGTGGAAGCAAACGGAGATCGCTTTCCCGATTAAAATGTATCTTGATGTTAAGTATACAGGTACATCATTATTTTCATGCAAAATGTACACCTAATATAATGAACTCGAATGATTTGGTGGATTAAAAATGATACGTTGGTGTGGAGAGGTTGTGAGAAAAAAGTGAAAAAAAAAAACGGTGCATTTAGTCCAGTCGTGTGCCAGATGTTGGATACACGCAACGAGGTATAATCTCGTTGGGGTCCTTCAAGCTCCGATTCCTCAAGATCCTCGAGACTATTGACTGGATATTTCCAGTGGTGGGATAGAGTTCGATGATCGCGAGAGCATATCCACGTACCTGTACGGATAGGATGCACGTGATCTTCTAACGTCGGGCTTGCGTATAATGTTATGTATACCATAGCGCGCGATGCATTCCCTATCGATCAATTACAGCGTATTATATATATTATTCAATCCGCGTTATAGAGATATGAGCATTGATTATCCGAGCATTAGTCACGAGATTGCGTAATGGCGAATAAATCAATAATTAATCTGGAGAACACCGATATTGATAATTGATGTGTTCTTCTGATACGAAGAAGTTACATTACGAGTATGCGGTGGCAAGTGAGGAAGAAGAAGAGGAAAACATAGCGAAGATCACGAGGGGCACGCGCGGTTGAAATTAAACATATAGATTAATTCCACATCAATCTGTTCGGAACTTGGGTGCTTACACATGCGATTCTTCACTCGAGGAAAAGGATCGATAGTTTGGACAGATTTTATAAATGTGATACTCAGGTTTTCTTACCTCATAATTCAATGTCAATTTTCTTCAATATTTATTCTTCCTTAAGGCCGGAGCCTGAATTAGAAGGACGGAAAAATCGTTTGTTTTATTGCTTAAATCGATAGATAAACTGTCCAAGAATATATTTACAATGTTACAGAAGCCAATTGTAAACATTTTCGAAGATACAAAGCCAAAAGCAGAGAAGCGATTTATATTTGAAATTGATATTTCCTCCTATCGAAAACTTTGAAGTGCGTTTTCTCCAGTTTTTATTTTCACGATTTTTCCAAATTGGCGGGCGTGATAGCAAAATCACTAAACGACCTATTGAATCAAATCAAAGTTTATTTTCTTCAGTATGAAAATCTCTTCTAAGTGAATTAAAAAAGTCGTGGAAAAAGTCTTTTTAAATCATTTTTATAGCACGTTAGTGTTTTTTTTAGACAATTTTTTTTTCAAACCCGGCAAAATGTATAATTTCACGATTTTTTCAGCATTTTCTTAATTCACCCAGAAGAAAAATATATGACAATTGAACATTTTATTGGTTTTTTGTTTCAGTCAAGAATTACGAGCTGCATCTTTCCGCCGATTGGGGACTGCAGTGGCAAGAGGCACATGGATAGGCTGAGAAATCTCCAATCATTTATCGTTTCATATTGATTTTTTTAATACATTTCAAATATACATGAAAATATCTCTGAATGTTTACCGGGCTCACTTGTTTTTTCGCCTTCTAATAAAATTCCCGAAAAAAAACGATTCTTTGGACCTTCTAATTCAGGCTTCCGCCTTAAGCTTCTTTTCGCAGTGAATATATTGTTGTTTTTGCAATGTTTGATCAGCGATGACCCATTCGAGATTGGCCCAGACCGAGGCTGCTTAACATCGGAGATCGGCGATTATCCACCAGCAAATGTGATTCGGATTATTACGATCGTCAGTCCTAAACTACTGGCTTCCAACGTCAATCAATGAAAAATTGATCGGCTATGAATTTAATCGTCAATCTTTATCTTCACCCATACTGACCCTCACTTATGTAGGTGTGTGCGTGCAACGCTGTCCGTTTGTGCGTGCTCGTGCACAACCCGTCAAAAGTGAGCCTCGTACGAGAGATTGGGTCGTGGATCAGATCATGCGGTTGTCCGTGCCGAATCGTTAGAAAGTCTCACTCCACGTACGTCTGTATCCTAATACATACGAACATCCTACATGTTGCTCAATACGCCAAACTTAATGATACACCTCGGGCATTCCGTGTCAAATCAGTCATTATGATCCGACGGTATAATTGCGAACTTCTACAAATAAATTAATTAAAGTTGAAACGTAAAGGATAACGCGTTGTCATTTGTATTTGTCAGACTTTTCGACAATGAAGTAATTCTGAGTCTATCCATTGTCATAACTGAATCGGCTGTGGCCATATTTGCTGCTGAAGAATATGTTTCGCTATCTTCACTGTTTTTGGTTGGAAAATTAATTAAGGGGGACCCATTATGACGGGGGAAAAATTGATTTATCAATTATACATTTTTGTATAGTTGAATTACATTTGAAATACAATTACTAATTGAAATACATTTTTCAAGGTATTCGTATTTAAGAATGTGCTAAAAATAATCAAGTTAAGGCACTAGTCTGCTTTACAGGCTTCAAAAAATCGATTTGAAGAAGAGGAAGGATTATTGTATGGCCCGGGGATAGCTGATTAACATCTAATTAGTGTAAGTATCCAAAAACTTATATTTTTTTGGACCGAAAACTTTAAAGCCCGTTTTCTCGAGTTTTCATTTTCACAAGTTTTAGAAAACGGTGCCGGCGATAGCAAAAACAATATATGTCCGATCGAAAAAAATCGAAGTGATCTAGCTTCAGTATTAAATGATCTTCTATTTGAACTAAAAAAGTTGGACAAAAGTACTATTTAAATTACTTGTTTTGCAACTTAAAGTGAATTTTTTTCTTCAAAAAAGTGAATTTTTTTTTCAAACTTCGAAAAAATTTGGAATTTCATCATTTCTTCCGTATTTTTTTAGTTCATATAGAAAAGGAACTTATAAAGACTAAAAAAAAATTTGGTTCGACTGTTTCAGATGCATCGCACGACCTCCATCACCGGCACCGATTTACAAGTGCAGACTCCAGGCGCCCCAGAAAAATCGTTACAACTTTGAAAAATTTCAATATTTGTGAATAATAAAAATTGTTTTTTAGAGCTTGAATATAATACACTATCGTCTCAAAATTTCGTTTACCGCAATCATTTCCTTGCCGTTTAAAAAAATTGCTGAAAAAAAACGCTTTTTTCGGCTTCTAAAGCAGACTACTGCCTTAAGTTATTGAAGGTTGACCAAATTACAGATGATTTAGTGGGAACAGGTAGCACACGATTCGTGCATACTGAAAATTTGATTCGCGTTTTTCTCTAAACGGCTTTTCTTGACCTGAAGTCTTATTGGAATTATAACTCTAGCTATAATTGTCCGATTTTCAATTTTAAAAGACCTAAATTTCCCAAATTGCAGTAGCTATCGTTGTACGTAGCTGTTTCTTTTAATTGACTATTTTTTAAGCTCCCAAATATAAGTAGAACATTTCACCGAAGTTATACTTTTTTTGAACGCCTGCTGTTGTGTAATTTTTTTTATCGAAGAAGGGCTACGTAAACCGAAAACTACATTCATGTAGATTATGAACCTGTTTAATTTTTCAGACCAACCATTGTCAAGTTATCGATCCGGCCGTTGGACCACATTTTTCATACAGAGGCTCTGTTATACCTGAATAACGTTTATTTTTAACCTTTAAATAAAAGTTACGCCAAATGAGTTCAATATATGCTTAATAACAAAACTCTTTTTCCAAATCCGAGATACAGATTCTAGTAGACAAAAAAGTTCGAATCAAGCTATTTTTTTCGCTCGTCACAGTGGTATTCTCCCTTATGGGAGACACCTCTAGGCGAAAAAAATTGCTGACTGTCATGATTTTTTTTTAAGAAAATACTTCTTTACTATTTTCGAGACTTGGGGTATGTTTTATTACTCCATTTGGCTGTTACATGTAATTTTTTTTATCAAACTTTGAAAATGGCGGAGTTATGGCATGGTCTCAACTGCATTTTTAAAAGTGGATGACGTATAGCGAAGAAACTAATAGCGCAATTCTGATGAAATTGGGTATAAATATTTCTAACCTTATCGTCTAAAACATGACTCCAAATATTGCTGAAAATAAGAAAAAAAAAAGAATTTTTTAATTGCAAAATATAGCGTTTTTTCGGAAAATGCAATCTTTATGTTTCAAAGCGTACCATTTCATCGCTTTTACACATTTCCCACTTCTCCTTGGTTCATATTCTACGTGCAAGTATTAATGAAAGAAAAAATCATCAAAGAAATCAACGATGCGTTTTTGGTACCGTTGGAATCGGTACAAAGTTTCCCATCGTTCTGTACAGTAAAACGCATTTTCGATGTTTTTGTAGATGCCGCCTTCCCCCATTTGATGGCAGCATACTTCCGCAATTTCTAAAGATTAATAATAATAAATAAAAAAAACACCATGACACAGCCAAAGGTATGAAACATACCCTAAGTCTCAAAAATGGTAAAGAAGTATTTCCTTTAAAAAAAAAACCCTAAATATTAGCAACTTTTTCCTCGCCTAAAGGGATCTCCCCCTCGGACATTTTCATCGAATCATTTCAACAAAATCGAAATTTTGCAGGCTTCAAACGCTCTTTGGTTCTCCAACTCTGGTCGATTTATTTGGAGCTACCCCACGATCTATCATTGCATAATACGCACATGCACGATCTATCTACCGTTGTTTTTCCGGCATGAAACGTTCCGTGCAAATACGAGAGAGAGATGTGTATACACCCCGGCATCAAACGCGTGTTCGTGTTCGGGCAAAGATCGCGAGACGTTTCTGATGTTGAGCCACGTCGTATTACACACGTCGACGATAGCGGTCGTAACGCTAAAATTGGACGAGGTACAAACGATTCACCGCGAATCAAACGAGAGCGCGATATACAGACGCACTGTGCCGAGTCATTAACTCGGTCACGAGTGGAAAACGCTTGGAGCGAGTTCGTCGTTGATTGAAAATCGAGTGAACGTGAGTGAGGGGCTAATAGAGAATATATATACAGGGTGTTCCGGAACTGAATGCGTTTCCTGAGATGGGGGGGTTGGGGGTGAAATTCTGAGTCGATTGATATAAGCATGTGTGGGTCTCAGATCAACCCCTGAATTATTGTTAATTTTCTAAGGGCGGGCCAATCAGGGCGGCCGATGAGCCGGCGTCAAAGAGCGATACGCGCGTGCAGTGGTGCCTAGCGGGAGCGCCGCACCTACACGGGCGCACTTGATTGGGCCGCCTTTAAAAATTAATCATAATTCAGGGGTTGATCCGACACCCAAACATGCTTATATCAATCGACTCAGAATTTCACCCCCAACCCCTCCATTTCAGGGAACGCATTCAGTTCTCGAACACCCTGTATATAAGGATGTGTATGGGGAAAAAAATCATTGACGACGTAACACACAGTGCACAGAGCTCTCGGTGTACGTAGAAATGTGTACGAATTCCCTCGCCTGCAATCGTACGTACATTCAGGGGTATTATAAATTATAATACGAGAGACGAGATGAATAACGAATTGCATAGGTATGTACACGCGCGCGCGTGTGTGTACGAATCTATGAAGCTAAACAATAGGCACGGGAGAACGCAATTAGCACTCCGATTTTTCTCGACAAATCGATAAATCATCCGTATCCCCCTCGAGCCTTAATTATACATTGTATGAATAATAATAACAGTTGGGATTTTATCGTGGCACTGGGACAAATCCGCACCAACCAGATGCTACGTATGAATTTACAACTCGATGTAATGCAACTGGAAACGAAGAAGTTGAGTTATGAACGATAAACAACTTACGAGAGTAATGAGGAATATTAAGCATGAGAGATTTGAGATCGGTGGAAAGTCGGTGACTCTGGGAATGATCGGAAAAGTCAATCGCGTCGTTAGACTCGAAACTCTGTGCTGCGGTGACTTCAGTGACAGAATGTTGAGAAGTAATTTCCTACTTTCTGTGATTTCTCGTTGCAATATTTAGGCTTTTGCTGCGAACTAGGCAAAGGTTAAGTATTTGAGTAAATCATGTTGAAAGGTTACCACTGCAAGTAATGAATTAATGGGGAAAATCCCTTCAGACGGCCGAAAATGAGTCATGTTTCATGAATTTTTTTAAAGGTGATACAATTATAGCATAATTTGAACATGGTGACATTATCTCATTACAAGTTTCAAGTGTTAAACAAAATGTTTTATTTTTTAAACAAAACGAAATGGCGGCGTTATAAGGTATTCCTTTAGGCGTCTTTTGAAAAACTGCTCATGTTATAGCTCGAAAAAGTTATTGATCGATCTGTCTGACATTTTAAGAGGTTTCTCACTATAACATTATTGGAAGGATATACCTAAAGTTTTAAGGTTATCGCTACAAGGTTTTGGAGCTATAACATGAGCAGTTTTTCTGAAGACGCCTAAAGGAATACTTTATAACGCCACCATTTTGTTTCGTTTAAAAAAGAAATCATTTTTTTAACACTTGAAAGCTCTAATAAGATAATGCCAACATTTTAATATGATGCTATTATTTTATGACCTTTAAAAAAATTCATGAAAAATGACTCATTTTCGGGCGTCTAAAGGGCTGCCTCCCTAGAAGGAAAAATCGTGGGTTAAAAACTTGCACGCTGGATCCTCGTCATGAACTATTTTGTGATATAGGAATGATTCATGAAATAATAATTTTTAAAAAGTTTTAATGCTCCAATTTAAATTCTTTCTCCAATTTAAATTATAAAATTTCATGATATAAAATAGAAATATATCGATGCGCGAATCAGAAAAAGGGAAATAGCAGACCCTTCGATCGAATTTCTAATTTGCGTGATTTTCTTCGCGACCATCTGTCAATAATAGTCCATTGATAAAAAAAAATCGAGACCGATATCCGAAAATGTGTGAGCTTTTGAGGGTGTTCGCACTTAAATCAACTTCATAATTGAAAAAACAAAATTTATGAGGGTAGAGGGTCAACGAAATTCAACAAATTTGATAATAAAAACGCCAATTATTAAGAATATTTATTATAACATTTTCTAATTAAATATTCTAGTTGTCCATTTTCTCATTAAAATGTAGAATTGTTTAATTTTCTAATTAAAAATTATTATTTTTAAATTTTCCAATTCAAATTTTTATGTTTTTGAATTATGAAATTTCATAAGTTAAAATAGAAATATATCGCGGCACGGATCGAAAAAAAGGAAAAAGTAGACTCTCGGATTGAATCTCTAATTTGCAAGATTTCCTTCTCGACCATCTGTAAATAATAGTCATTTGATCGAAAAAAAAAAACAAAAAAGAAATCGAGACCGATATCTTAAAATGTGTGAGCTTCGAGTTGTTTTCGCAATTTAATCAACTTCATATTAAAAAAAAAAAAAAATATGCGGGTAGAGGGTTAACGAAATTCAACAAATTTCATAATGAATAACTCCACTTGTTAAAAAACTTTGTTATACAATTTTCGAATAAAAATGTTTCATTGTAAAATTTCCCAATAAAGATGTTTAATAGTTGAATTCTCCGATAATTTTTTTTAATGGTTACAGTTTCTAATTTAAGTTGTTAATTCGATCAATTTTTCAATTATGAAATTTCATGACTTAAAATAGAGATATATCGATACCAGGATTGAAAGAAGAGAAAGAGCAGACCCTTGGTTCGAATCTCGGCTGCCAGAGCTTGCCATCGAAAGTATCCGAGATCCTCAAAGAACCCAGAGATCAACAGCGAAACGTGTTGTACCCAAGGAGCTCTCATATGATCGAGATTGCGACGAGTGCGTGGGAGTCGAGTTTGATCATTTGCAGATATAGACGAGGAGTCGTTGGCGTCTCCGACGTCTCGGGGGTACGCACGTCCTCTCTTCGATCTTGGCGTACAGGTACATATACGTATGGGGAGAGCAGCAGAATCACGGAAGGAGAAAAGAGAATCGAGAATCCAGCAATTCCACAATCGTGACTTTCTAACGAACCCCGCGGTTTGCATTCCTGTTAACGTGGATTCAGCATTTGAACGGCGTGTACCGCGATCTTTAAATATATACATCAATGACTAACTACGCGCGTCAACCCTCATCGATGAAAGAGATTCTCGAGACTCGCCATATCCCTACAGTGCAATGGCTCTTTCCATTCGACACAGCTTGATCCCCCTTGTTACAATGAGTTATCGCGCCCGGACAATCACCAGAAATCCGTTCAACCGAGCAAATTCAATCGCGTAGAACAACAAATCAAGAAACTCCGATGTCGATTGTACATCGACTCTCGTGGAATCGCCAATTATCATTTTGCCCGTTTCCTTTCTCCTTTTGCATAATGTCGTCAACATGCGCGGCCTTTGCCGCGGCGAATCGCACCAGTCACTGGTAAATCACTGCCGCCGCACGGGAAAAACAGTCATAATTCGTTGGAATCCATTACACCGAGGGATCGAAAGAGTTTTCCATCGGGTTGCCGATAATCTGCGATGCCGCGGTAATAAAGTTCCCTTCAGCTACATCGAGCAATTTTCATGACACGCACACACAGCCGTTCGTTTTGTCGTTAACTTACGACTATTTTTAATGGATAATTGGAGTTTTTACGAGCGCGGAAAAGCGCACGAGATGTTGGTAAATTGCTGCGACGATGAATAAAAAAAAAAAATTCCGCGAACATATTCCACGGTAGTGATCTCTTTTACGATTTCGTGCTGAGAAATCTTCGAAGGATACGTCTATCGGTCTTGCAAGTAGTGATCCATATCGCCTCAATACAGTTTCTAAAACAACCTTTTTAGCTCATCAAGGTAGTTCCTCTGCGAAAATCTCAACCAAAAGTTTACATACCATGTTCATGTTTAAAAGATTGATAATTGGTTTAATTAGTAATGAATAAAATTAAAAACTACGCAATATTGACTCGGTACTAGTAGATAATACGATGGATATCATTTATTGCCGTAAAATATATTTTGCATTGTGTTTTTGATCGACCATTGCCAGTAAACTTTTTGCCGGGACTGTCCAGGCTTTGCCCCAATTGTTTTTTTTCCAGGCTTTGCCAGGCTTTGCACAAAAATTGTGAAGGCTTCTCATGGTTATATCTTGGAAACTAGATGGTGAATCATTCTCATTTTTTTTTCACATTATTCGTGATATCTTACTGTAGCTTATCCTCGTTTTTTATCAATTTCTTAATTTTAGTTTCGGCGGTAGAATTAATGATGCTCTGTTTGCCCATCATAAAGCATTTGTTACGTGTAAACCAAGCCAACTTTAAGTGTAAATATCTCAGGTTTGGGGTGGTCAAACTTATTCAAATTGCACAGATGTTTGGATAATGTATTAAACAACGTATATGTCAAATTTCAACCATTTCTTAATTCAACTCTTCTGTGGAGGTACTACCTTAAGGAGGTTGGAGCGTGAGCCACAATCCAAGATTGAATTTAAAAAATATATACGTTATGGTCTGGGCTATACTGAGTCTTTAGGAATTTTTGGAAGTTTTTTCACCGCCAAACACCAGAGATAAAAAATAGTTTAAGGGGTCTTCTCGCTTTCGACGCTGAAAAAGCTATTTTCATGAATTTTTTTGATAGGTTTATTTTATAGATATTGATATTAAAGTTTTTACACTTAATGAATACGCTTTCGAAATACATTTAAAAAATTTTTATGTAGATATGATTAAAACATTCGCTGACGCAGTTTTTTCATAATGATCATCGATAATGATATACTTTTTCGGGTTGGTAGTAACGTAGAAGATTTTCTTATTTACATAATAAAAATATAAAAATGCGTTTTTTGTCTTTTGATTGTATGTTTTATTTCAAAAATAGCATCTACGGAATAAATCTGAACCTCGAATGACTATTTGAGGTTCATTGAAAAAAAAATCATAAACCGTCATTTGACTCAACTGCATCGCTGCGACCTCCTTTTAGATCCGACCTTACGTTGACACACTGGGTCATTTTAACCTGGACAAATTTGAAATAAGCGCTCACTTTCCAAAATAGAAAATTTTCAATAATTTTTTACAATTCAGTTTTATACTTTCTGAATTTCAATTATGCAGACATATTAAGGAATGTTTAAGCGTGCTCCTGATTTTTCGTCAATGAAAACCGACCGAAGGGCTGTTAATGGCAGGTTGATGAAGTACGATCTGAAGTCAAATTGACCCAGTGTTTCGAAATCGTGGGCAAATATGAGTGTCTCGCCGAAGGGTTAAAAAAGTACTTCAACCAACTTCCGTTTTATTCAGCTGCGAGTTTAGAAGTTGATATTCCAAAGTTAGGGTCTTCCTTTTGTACCACCGATAGGATCATCTCGAGCTCTCGTTAAGGGGTTACCCCCACTTGCGATTTTGAAAAAATCGATGTTTTTATTGAATTTTTTTGAAGTATAAGTATCTGAGAATATGTCCTGAAAATTTCAAGTCGATCCGAACAAAATTGACTGAGATATGAGCGTTGAAAGAGAAGAATCCGCGTTGAAAGAGCGTTGAAAGAGAAACTTTAAACGCGTTTTTCTCAAAATGGCATTTCTGAAGTCGGTGACCAAGATTACTCGAACACTAATGAACCGATCTTCTTGAAATTTTGCAGGCTTATTTAATACATAAAAATCTAGTCTTTAATCGTTCGATTTTTTTTTCGAAAAACAATGGCCGTTTTATAGCCAAAAAACGGCCGTTTTTTTTTTGTTAAAATTAACTTTGACTGTCCGCCATTTTGTGAAAAATGAATATTTTTTAAAATCCTTCGATTAAAGACTAGTTTATACTTATATTTGACTAAATCCATCCGAATTTTTTTTCAGATGATCCACTTCGCCGCAATGTTGGTCACCGCAAATCGTGTATACAAAAACATTATTTCATTGACGGCCATTTGCCACTAAACAATGTAATATTTTTCAATAAAAAATTACTGAAAGTTCTTCAAGATGTGTTCTTTAAGATGGTATATTGATCGATTAAAAAAGTTTTGTAGTTTTCTTTAAAAAAAATCATGAAAAAGGCCTTTTTTTGCGCTACAAGTGGGGGTAACGCCTTAACTCAACGATAGCTACAGTATCGCAAAAATATCAATTTGTTTGCCACCGGGGAAGCTCATTAACTTATCAACTCGTCAATTAACCTGCGCTCATCTCCCGCAGCCCCCAAGGATGAAGGACAAAAACGAACTTCCAAACGGGTACTTGGCTGTCGAAAAGTGCGTAGCCATGTTAGTATCGTGATCCTACCAGTGCACATCAGGTGGATGAGATTACGTTGTCCAATCTCGCAGAACGCGGAGAACACTCCGCACGGATTGTTTCGATTAATGCGACCACCTGAGACGCGTCCGTGGATTCAACGAGCCAGCTCTAATTGCCACTCGAAGCTCGCGGCCGCAAACGACTTTATATACATGCACTTAGTGGAATTGGCTCGTTGCAGTTCGCGAATGGAGATGCGATTGAACCGAGCGGCGTCGGATAGAAACGCGTTCGACGATTGTTACGAGGAGTATGGGGGGGGGGGGGGGGGGGTTAATTCTATCGTGTCCTATTCCTACGTGGAATAGGACACGAGAAAATTACGGTATGCCCGGAGATCAAGAAATCGAGAGCAAGTGTTAACCGTGGACTATTGAGCTGCGAATTAACGGGAATAATCGAGCGTTGTTTTTCCTCATCGCCTCTTTATTCCTTAATGAAGACACGGAGACCCTTTTATCACCCAGCGAGGATCTTTCTCGCGATTATCGCGAAGCGGAATTCCAAACGCGTCTCCACGTTAGATGTGTATCTCGCGCACACGCCAATGGATTGTTACTCCAACGCGAATCGAGTCGACGAGCGAGAAAAGCGAATAAATGTAAAAACGTGGCTCGTCAAATTTAAAGGAAGATTCCCGTGTACGATATTTTGAAAATGTTTTTTTTTTGTATTATTAAAAAATATGGACTTTCATAAACACGCTGTTGAATTTTGGTCGAGAAATTCGAATTATTCCGGTCGCTACAGCCTTGCTTAGAAAAAGGATTCGACCAGCTGATTTTTCATGAAGAGCTTTCAAGATTTTTCAGGACGATTTGTTATGAAGAGCTTTTAAGCTGTCCATCTAAAATTTTGCCACATCATTCTTATAGCCATTCCTTAACGTCGTGCGTAAGCGTTTTTATTTGAAAATTTTACGATTTTTTTCTACGAAAAACTGTCGGAAAAGCCCCAATTTCACACTTACTTTTGAAATGCCCAATATTTTGTTAATTTTCATGGGAAAAAAATCCTTGTACCCCTCTACAGTTTTTCATACTGATTAATAATCGTTTTGGTTTTTGTCTTTCAGACAATTTTTGGAGAAGTATGACATTGCATCCTCAGGCGCTATTTTTTCAGGCATTTTGCAGTGGCAAGAAAATTATATAAAAAATAAAACTCAAACATTGAAAAATATTTCGATGCACAGCGTAAGTGAACGAAAAAAAAACTGACTGATTATCGATTTTTTTTAAATCATGAAAATCCGCAATTTTCAGGCCAGTCTACATTGGAATGGTACAAGGAAAGATTGCGAGGTCGATCTCTCCGGTTTCGATGAAATTTGGCATGCTTGTAGAATGGGATAAAATAGGCGACACGTATTTTTTTATATCTGCGAAATCGGATTTTTAAGGGGTGAAACGCACCCTCGAAAATAGGGGTGTTTTTCTCGTTTCGTTGATAACGTTAAAGTGCTCGTCTCCAATGTATAGTACACGAAAAAAAACACTGTTGCAATTCGAAATTTGTTTATATCTCGTACCGTTAAAAATTTAACGACAAAAAATAAAAACATCAATTTTCGAGGGTGCGTTTCAACCCTTACAAATCGGGTTCCGCAGATATAAAAAAATACGTGTCGCCTATTTTTGCCGATTCTACAAGCATGCGAAATTTAATCGAAATCGGAATGGAATTTCGCAACCTCTCCTTGATCGTGTAAGTTGTTCGTTCGTTTGATGCTCCTCGTCGCTTTTGTCAACAAACGATTCGACGTCCGGTCACCTGGAGCCTCCCCTTTTTTGCTATTCGTTTTTTGAATTTGAACACGCGGGACTCCGTGTTGACAGTAGACGTTTGGGAGCTCTTGGAGTGTTTTGTTTAAATTAAAATTCGTTGCGTAATAATTACGCTCTAACGACGGCCCGCGCACGCGTCCTCGAACTCACGCTATTTAGAGATATATTTATCGCACGCGCGCATGAAATACGCGTGCACCTTACGCACGAGAATTATGTAGATGCGAGTGTAAAGTACGGGCGCAGGGTGTGGGGGCCTCTACTCGTGAATATTCATAAGTTTACGCTTTTACGAGCGCGTGTAAAAATTTACGACCGAGACCATGTAGAACTTGTCGAGAATCGCGGGGGCTTACGGCGCGCGAAAGCCGCAAATATTACTCGTCCTTTTGTCTCAATTGGTGTATGGCAAATAGAGCAATGTAAAGACGGTTCGAGAGTTCTCTCTTTGAAAAGTGCGCGTTTGGGAATATGCGAATGAGGGAGCGCGAGCTCGGATTGGAAAAATAATGTCAAGTGTCAAAAGTGAGTTGGTCGGAGCGCGTTGAGTTTTACTTACTTCATTGAGGGCTTATGAAATGTTTTCATAAGCCCTCAAGGGCTTTTCCATAAGCCCTTTTCATAAGTCTATGAGAGGGCTTATGAAATTATTACATTAGGGCTAGGTGAAATTTTTCAAAATATCAATTTTTGGCTTTCGATGGATACTGAAAATATATTTAACATTTCAAAAATATCCTCTGAAAATTTCGAATCGATCCGTTTAAAATTGACGGAGTTATGGGCGATATCCGAAAAATCACTGCACCGATCCACTTTGAATTTTACGAGCTGCTTTTACATATCAAAAAGCAGTGCTCGACGAAGGATTTTTTAAATCGATGCATAGTTTTTTTTATCGACGAAAATAAAACGTTTTTTTCACCGAAAATCGATTTTTTCACTTTGGACTGCAGTCATTTTTTCAAAAGTCAACATTTTTTAAATCCTTCGTCCAAGCACTGGATAATTTCGGGCAAAAATGAAATGCTTGACTTTGTTTATTTCGGATGATTCTTTTCCGAGCAGCAGTGGTCACTGTGAAAAACGTTTTTCGAACGGCAGTCTTCACAAGCCATTGTATCATTAACCATACTTTTTAATGTGAAGAAAAATTGAAAACCTGCTCCCGTTGTCCCAGAAACTAATCACGAAAATTCCTCTCTTTTATGGCCACGAGCTAGGTGTACCCATTAAGGGCGTAGTGTGGAGGCTTCTATGGACCCTTAATGGGCCATCGTTTGACTGAAGGGGCTTGAAAAATCCATGAGCCGATCCGTTACTATTTAGCTAACGAAAGTTAAGTTAAGAGAGTCGTTGGATATCAGAAAAAAAACAGTCAATTATAACAATAATAAAGGTTGAATATTTTTCGGGGTTTTAAATCGCAATTTAACGTTGCATTTTGGAAACATAAAATAGTGGAAGCAAAATAAATGTAACGTTTAAAATTTTAGAAAACTTATTTTCATATTAAGATTTAAATAAATAAATTACAATTGAACTGATTCATTTTGTTCGTGTATTTTCATTCAAACCAAAATATACAATTTAATTCCTAGATAAATATAATGTCAAATCAAGATTTAAATTAAAATATCGATTTAAAATTTGACTACAAATTTTAGCAAATGATTTTATTACTTAAATTTAAAAAAAATTAATTACAGTTGAATTAACTTCTTTTTGTTTGTGTGTTTTTATTCCAATTGAAGTATACAATTTAATTCCTAGATAGCTATAATGTCAAATCAATATTTAACTTAACATTTCGATTTAAAGTTTGATAAGTTAAATTTGATAAAGCAAATTTGATTTAAAATATTAGAAAGATGATTTTTATACTGAAATTCAAATAAATGAATTACAATTCAGCTAAATTCATTTCATTTGTGTATTTTCATTCCCATTGAAGTATACAATTCTATTCCTAGATAGTTATAATATCAAATCACGATCCACAGACTATAACATTTTCCAAATCTACATTAGCATACAAGATATAGGTATTTTATTGGTGCCTAATTTGGAACATTCTTAAGGGGAGGTACCTGAGTAAACGGCGAGAAAAACAGGTAAACTTCGGGAATTTTTATCTCAAAAACGATTGTTTTGATTGGATCCGGGTTATTTTATTGGAAAATATGTGCATTGAGGTATGTTTATGAATTTTTAAAAATAAATTCGTCGACTGGAAGCGATTCAAACGCGATTATCTCAAAACAGTGTTCAAAGTCAGTGCCAGATGTATCTCGAAAACGGCTTGCCCGATTTTGTCCAAATTTGGATACAATATTCTTCGATAGTTTTTCTCGCTCGCCACGTAGGGGTTTTTCATTTGATTCAACCATTGCTTTTTTATGCAATGTGCATGCACTCCAAAATCGTCGGAAATTGCGAACAAAAAACGAATGTTAAATTAAAACGGTCGCAATTCCGTCAAAAATGAAAATTTCAAAAAAATCCTACGTGGCGAACGAGAAAAACTATCGAAAAATATTGTATCCAAATTTTGACAAAATCGGTCAAGCCGTTTTCGAGATACATCTGGCACCAACTTTGAATGCTATGTTTCGAGATAATCGCGTTTGAATCGCTTCCAGTCAACGAATTTATTTTTAAAAATTCATAAACATACCTCAACGTACATAGTTTTCCAATAAAAAAAACCCGGATCCAATCGAAACATTAGTTTTTGAGATAAAAATTCCCGAAGTTTACCTGTTTTTCTCGCCGTTTACTCAGGTACCTCCCCTTGATGTCCAGAATTCTTCACCTGTTCATCAAGATGACCCAGTGACAGACATTTGTTTCATCGCACGAGCCTCTTACAATTCGGTCACCCAAACCTGATGCGCCTCCATCAAGAGCAATGTCATTAAGCCTTTTTTTTTATCACATGTTCAATCGATGAACATCAGCGGTTCGTAACAAAAATAGTCCCAACGAGTTGAAAAAAAATAATGAATAGCTGAAAACACTCTTCGAAAAGGAACGAAAAAGTGTTCCGACACACGTAAAAACCCCATGAAGTCTACAATGCAGCATCTATTCGCGTTCATTACTTCCGGTACGAGTGAGAGATGGGAACGTTGCGCGGTAAAACTTGAACGGTTATTCGCAGCGAAGTAAGAGGCCGGTGAAAGAAAGCCGTATAGTCCAGCGAAAAAAAAACAACAACAACGGTAAGCCATAAGAATAACATGTATAGTGATAGAGAGGTGTACTTTTAATTCTTACGGCCTTCTCGGAGAGTTCAAAGAGGAAAGGAAAAGGGAGGATAGAAAGTGCGGACGTGAGGACAAAGAGCGGCGGGGTAAAGGGTGATAAGCACGAGAGATATTGCCACGTCCGCGATATACGGGATCGCGGTATGGCTTCGCGGGGGTCATTAGAAATAAGCGTGCACGATGCGGGCATGCTCGTCGTTCGAGGTCTGATCTTTCAGAAGTAACAGGAGCGAAGCGATGTGAGCTGTCGGATTGACGGATGCGAGTCATCCGCGTTAGCACCTTTCTCTCCCCTTCCTCCCTTTTCCATTGCCTCTCCCTCTCTCTCTTTTGCTCTCAGATAATCTCTATCACTATGTACATGCCTGCCAGTTAATGCGGCCCGGACGTACTCACGCAATTCCACTAAACGTACAAAATCTTGAAGTTCGCAAATTCGGCTATTTGTAATTCAAATTAAAATGTAAAATGATTTTGTACGCTTTTGAATTAACATTCGAAGAATTTCTAAATTTGAAAAGTTTTTTTTATCGAAACCTTAAAAAAAGTCATCACAACGAATTATCTGCCGAGAGTTAATTGGACAAAAATATATCTCCGGCGCTAAAGACATTCTCAATTTTTTTTTCTTTACGCCCCATGTTCCTGGTGCCTAAGGAAAGCCTAACAAAAATTGGCAACGATTCTGAATTTCCGCATCAAGCCTTCTGGGCCGGGGAGGGGGTGGGAGTGAAATGCAAATCGTATTTTCGGCAGTAAAGACAGTCTCAATTTTTCAATTTGCATGGACACTTGGCGTCTAAGTAACGCCACAAAAAATTGGCAACGATTTAAAACTTCCGGAACCCACCCTTATCGGGAGGGGGGAAGAACGTTGGAACAATCGTATCTCTAGCGCTAAAGACATTCACAATGTTTTTCACGCCCCATGTTCCTACTGCCGAAGGGAAGCCTAAAAAAAAATTGGCAACGATTTTGAACTTCTCGATCCACCTGTCTGGGGGGGGGGGGGTGGAAGTCGAATGAAAATCGTTATTTCGGCGGTAAAGACGATAACAATTTTTCAACTTGCATGCGTATTTGACACCTCAGTAAGCCACACAAAAATTGGCAACGATTTTAAACTTTCGGAAACCACCCTTATGGGAGGGGGGGCGGGCGGGGGCGTTGGAAAAAATCGTATCCCTGGCGCTAAAGACATTCTCAATTCTTTTCACTGCGCCCTATGTTCCTAGTATCTAAGGAAAGCCACAAAAAAATCGGCTACGATTTTGAACTTTTAGACCCCCCTTTCTCGGAAGGAGGGGGTGAAAGTCGAATGAAAATCGTATTTTCAACGATAATTCTCAATTTTTTTATTTGCATTATAGATAGTTGGTGCCTAAGTGAAGCCACAAAAAATTGGCAAAGATTTTTAACTTTCGGAAACCACCCTTATGGGAGGGGGGGGGGGGTGGAGAAAATCGTATCTCCGGCGCTAAAGACATTCTCGTTTTTTTTTCTGTTTGCCAGATGTTCCTGGTGCCTGAGGAAAGCCACTAAAAGAATTGCAACGCTTTTGATTTTCCGGGACCCACCCTTATTGGGGTGTGAAAGTTGAAGGTAAAGTGGCGACGATCATTTTGGTCCAATAGGAGTAGATCAAAAATGGACTTTACCAATCACAGCACAGTGACACAGATCGAATTCCGAGCGAATCGATGGAGGTTCATTGATCAGGAATGAAATCGACCCTTCATCACGACGAATCATTGATAATCCAAAGGAGAAGAAACAAAGACTCACCGGTGCATACTCCGCGCAGATCTCGATCGATGACACGTAACTGACGACATCCTCGACGGTCCAACGATTGACGGCTTGGCCATCACCGCATGGCATGTGGCCGCAAAGAGAAGGACATCTCACGGGTGGCGGTGTACTCGGGCGCGGGACTACCGTTGCCTTTGGTTTTGGCGATACACTTCCCGATCTTCGGGTCTCCGTTCGTTGCCGCTTTCGCGGCGCGAAACCACCGGGACTCGAAAGATCGAGAGGACTCGTGACGCCGACGTCACGCTTGTTGGCACCTGCCAACGAATGGATGGAAGGAAAGGATAAAAACGACTGGAGAATCGAACAATGAAATCGTCAAACATAAATGAAGTGGCACATCCACTGGATGTTCGAAAAAGGCCGTTTGTTACTTTCGGTAAGATGAAATCCTCATATTATTCAGATGTTGAATAAGTTCTCGTTGCTTTTTTCGTGGAAATGAATGCTTCGTTTAAAAAAAACCTTTCTAATACTTCAAACGTTTCGAAAAAGTGTGATCAACAACTAATGATTCTGCAGGTTCACCTAGCGGCTGACATGAGTCTTCGTGAACCTGAAGCTCAACACTTAAAAATGCCATTTTGAAGCGTCTAAACCAATATCTGCATGTTGTTTCCGACAGAGCATGGTCGCCGTAAGTCTCAACTAGAATTCTGTGTGCTTCAGCTGCAGATTAAAAAAAAAACATAGTGTCGTAAAATACCCCGCTTTTTGGCACTAAATTTGACATGTTTAACACTATGAAAACAAGAGTTGTTTACACTTCAGCGAAATGACGTGCACCGAATTTCGAGCTTGCTTATAGTACTTCTTTATGGATGCGTTACCATCTTAAGGCGGGAGCCTGATTTAGAAGGTCCAAAAAAGCGTTTTTTCAGGGTTTTTTTAGAAGGGAAAAAAACTAGTGAGCCCAGTCAACATTAAGGTATCGTTTCATGTATGTTTGAAATGTATAAAACAGGTGGCGTGTCGTAATATCACACGACAAAATATCACCACGACAAAACATCACGACCATAAAATATGACAACCCGATTATTCTCCCCACGCGAGAGTGGGTTTTTTTGTTTGTTTGGGTTTGTTTTGTCGTGTGATATTTTGTCGTGGTGATAGTTTGTCCGTAACAGTTTGACGTGTGATCAGGTGACATGGAACCATAAAAAAATGTTTAACATGGAACAATCAATGACTGCAGATTCATCAGCCTATTCCATGTGCGTCTTGCCACTACAGTCCCCAATCGGCGGGAAAGAGTCAGCTCGTAATTCTTGACTGAACCAAAAAAACCAATAAAATGTTTAATTGTCATATATTTTTCAAGTCAGCCGAGTCAAGAAAACGCTGTCAAGCCTGAGTCAAGAAAACGCTGAAAAAATCGTGTAGTTATAACTTTTCTCAGGTTTGAAAATAAAATGTGCTAACAAAACACTTTGACGTGCTGTAAAATTCAAAAATACTTTTGCAACAACTTTTTTAATTTACTCAGAAGAGACTTTCATACTGAATAAAATAAACTTTGGTTTGATTCAATAGGTCGTTCAGTTTTTTTGCCATCACGCCCGCCAATTTGGGAAAATGGTGAAATTGAAAACTGCAGAAAACGTGATTTAAAGTTCTCAATATGAGAAAATATCAATATCAAAGATCAATCGGTTCTTTGCTTTTGACCTTGTATCTTCGAAAATATTTACAATTGGCCTCTGTAACTTTGTAAATATATTCTTAGATAGTTTATCTATCGATTTAAGTAATTTAAAAAAAACGATTTTTCGGACCTCCTAATTCAGGCTCCCGCCTTAAACTACACGCACACAGTTTTGTTAACGCCATCTGTTGGAAAACAGTGAGCACTTATTCAACGTCCGAATACTTGATTGATCGATCATTGATTTCTCAGTCGATCGTATACACGGAGTCTTTTATGATAAATCGAAAAATGACTTTCTTCTTTGTCAATGACGAGTGTTTTGTTTTGTTGAATTTTGCGGTCCATTTCCGATAGCAGTCAAATAATGAAGGTCACTAGTGAAAAATATCATTGAGTGTTGTATTGTTACAGGCCTGGATGTGTTACAGCTTCAAAACTAGAGTGGTCGAATTGCTTTGAAGCCTTGTCTTGACCCTCGAGATTCTTATTAATCGTTACAACGAATTCAACTCACCCTTGAGGTACGTCTCGAGTTCGGCAGCGTTTTGGGCAGCATTCGCCGTTCTCACCATGTGGAGCAAAGCCTGCGTCGACGACATATCGAGCATAGGTGGAAAAACCGGATTACCAAAGAGATTGTCCTGCTTTGGTTCCTTGGTGGGATCCTTGACGGAAAGGGGTGACGTGGTTGGTACTGTGGGCGGTTGAGGTGTGCCCAGTGGTGCCATAAGACCGACGAACGGTGTAGCCGCAGTTTTGAAGGCGGGAAATCTTGGATCGAGACCAGGGGGATAGCCGTTCCTCGGGGTGCTGAAGTAACTGTCGAATTTATCAAGCAAAAAATGGTCTCCTTGAAACTCCACTTCTGATATCACTTTCCTCTCAAAATGTCTTGGCGTTCTCGTTTTCGCAAGACAAATATGTAGTGAATTATATACTTTAATGGTCAGGCTCTAATTAGGAGTGTACAGGAATGATTGGCTTGTCGATGACGTATGAAAACACCTCAACATGTTGGAACCCGAGTTCGTGTTAAAGTCCAGTAAACATTTCGAAAGTAAGCACTTTTTAGATATAAGTACGCAAAATTGATCTGAGGATAATTGGATGACGTTGATTCAAATGGCGATAATAATTTTGCAATCAACCCCCGAGAAAGTGCTGTAAAATGTTTTAAATTGTTTAAAACCCGTTTTATTCGGAACTTAACAATTTTATCGAAAAACATGTCAAACAAAAGTTGTTTAGGACATAAAAGTACGTAAAAAAGTATTGAATGTTCGTCTTCGTAACGTCAAAAACGAGGGAGAAAAAGACGAATGAAAATTTGTTTGCAAGACAAAATCGCTTTGCAGCCGAAGCACCACTGGGAGTGTAAGGGACGCAAGGTACGCGTTGGAGCGCGTTGCGCGCATGCGCATATAGCCGTAGCCATATAGTGCGTCTCTTTCTGACAGTGATTCTCAGCCAGTAATTTTGTCAATGTTCAGTCGTCATTTTTGAATACTTGTACAATAGATAAAAAATTTTAAATCTCTAAAAAGTTAGATTAATTGATACTAAAGCAATGTGTAACAAAAAATTCCCAGATATTTACGAATTTTATATTTTTATTTATTTTTTGAAACCTCGAGGCTTTCGTCCTCCAATTGAATGGTTTTTCGTTTTTTCTCCCTTATTTTTGAAGATACGAAAATGAACGTCCAATACTTTTTCACGTACTTTTATGTCCCAAACAACTTTTGTTTGATATATTTTTCGAAACAATTATTAGGTTCCGGATTAAACGGTTTATAAACATTTTCTCGAAGGTTGATTGTAAAGTTATTATCGCCATTCGATTCAGCGACATCCAATTACCTTTGGATCAATTTTGCGTCTTCATATCTAAAAACTGCTTACTTTCCTGCTTATTTCCTGAACGATTAAAGGGGAAGATACCCTTAAGCGAGGAAAAAATTTGTTGATTTTCATTATTTTTTTAGAAGAAAAGATTTTTCACCATCTTTGAGACTTATGATAGATACTTTTGGCTGTTACATGATATTTTTTTAATACTGGCTGTTACATGGTATTTTATTATTTTTTCTTAAACTTAAAAAATGGTGACGCTATAGCACGGTCTACTAAACAACATTTGTAAAACTGGCGTGACGTATATTTAAAAAACTAATCGACCGATCCTGATCAAATTTGGTATACATATTTCTAACCTTATAGTCTAAAACATAACGCTAAATGTTTTTCAAAATGAAAGCAAAAACGTTTTTTAATAATGCAAAATGTAGCCATTTTTTTTCGTAAAATCCAATGTTTCTGTTTCAAAGCGTACGATTTCATAGATTTTTCACATTTCTCACTTTTTCTTGGTTCATATTCTGCGTATGAGTGTTAATGAAAGAAAAATCGTCGATGGATTTGTTTCAGACGAATCCCGTCGACGCTACGTGTCACGCTATCTGACAAAATCAGCCGCAACTCGTTTAGAAGACCGTGCCATACCTCCACCAATTTGAAAGATTAAAAAATAAAATAAAAATACCATGTAACAGCCAAAAGTAGGAATAAAACATACCCTAAGTCTCAAAATAGTCAGACAAATCTTTCCTTTAAAAAAACAATTGCGAAGATCAGCAATTTTTTTCCAGCCTCAAGGTATCTCCCCCTTGAAGCATATCCTCAAAATTGGACTTGCCCAAACAGAAACAGTGGCATTCCAAATATTCCTTTCTCGCATAAAAATGGAACCGTTCGCTATTGCTCAGTGTTTTCATCCACATCTCACACGCACACAGAGCTTTCTGTCCATCCTCGTATCCTCATCGAAACTTCGCTCCCTCAATAAACAGTAGCATCGACAAATTGCTTCGAGTAGATTGAAACCTACTCGTTTGGATTGGCGTTGTTGTACTTTGCAGCGAGGCTTCTCATGAAATCGCTGTAATTACGTCCCATCATCTGTTCCATGTGTTTGAGATGATGAGGCGCGGGTGGGCCTTCAGGTGCGCCGAGTGACGTTGCATTTGGTGGCGTGCCTGGATGGCTCGACGATGATGGCGTCACGCTACGCGACGACGTCGAATTATTATCGGGCGTGAGCCTCTCGGTTTTTACCTGCGAACAAAACAATTTTCCGTTTCATAGCGACCAACCGATCACGCGTGTAAAGCACGTCCAGCGCTCAGCCTCTTTTCGAAGGCAAGCAAGCCCAGTTACCGATGATCCTGGTGGCAGGAAACATTGTACGAGTATCCCCGTATACACGAGGGTCGAATATATGGAGGGACAGAAATCGTATGAAGGATTAAGCCCTCCGAGCGACGTATAGCCCCGCGCTCGTTCTCGCCGCAGGATGTCTACCAAGGTTTCACTTAAGAAGATCTCAACGCGTACACACCCACAAAGACACACACAGACTCGTCTATTCCCTTGCTGCGCTTATGGAGTACCCACGTACACAGAGCTACGTAAGCTCCGGGGCCTACTAAGAAAATCCCCCGACGCATTAATCCGCCGGGAGAAGGAAGAACAGATTGCATCTTAGATATGGTAATGAAGGCAAACGTGCGTTTCTCTCGCTCGGCCCTACTGCTCTCTTGGGTACACCTATACCACGCGTGCACCTACGAGTCGCCAAGTATCCGTGGCAAAGTTTTGCACCGAGTTGACTCGGCAAGCAGGCCTCAGCGTGACACTAAGAAGAACGGGGGGAACTTGCTCGATTCGCATAGAATAAACGACAGCAGGACGCTCCCAACACCGCTAGTGTCGTCCAGTGTAATTCTTCACTTGGATATCTCGTCCGGCACGTGTATACGTACCTACGTACAAGTACGCAAAATATAAGCCGCGAAGTGTCAGGTATCTCAGTTCGCTTGGCACGGAGTGCCTTCAATGGTAAATCTCTTTCTCGCCTCGCGCTTATGACGAGAAGCAACGCTGAACAGGTCTGTCTCGGCGTTGCTCGCCAGTTTTACCTTGTGGCTCGACTTCGCGGAGCTCGTATTTCTTCCAACAGCCGAGGGTACATCTCGAATCTCGAACGTCCGTTTCATCGCGATTAATTGACTTTTCGTCCCTACGGTTCAGCGAGCTGGCACAAAAGACCGATGATTGAATGGGATACGTGGGGGCTGATGAAGAATCTATGATGTCGCTCGAATCGACGCTATTATACGATCATCACCACGGATTCTAGAAGTATTAGAAAAAATTATAATCCACGCACTCGTTTTCTCTTTTCGTTCGGTGCGAATTATCGTCAGCGTGAAATTCGAGATGATCCGTCGGCTCTTACGATCACAGTTCTCCGATAAAACATTTGCCCACAAGATCAGACGTTGGGTATGAATAATCGTCGATTGTTCGATGACAGTTTGCACAAAAGTGGAATGACTGGCGAAAACGCACCTCTGTGAAATTTGGAATAAAGCGCGTCCTTTGGAAACGCCGTGCTGCGATCAAAGATTCATCTGCAAGAGATGACGACGGAAGCGGACAAGTGTCAAGTGTTTGTGACATTTGGAAGACGCGTAAGCATGATAGATTTCCGCATTTGAGCTAGCGAGGCCTAATCCAGATTTGACCGTTTGTCCAAGCGTCAAGATGACGACGCGCTATTTCGAGATCCAAATGCCTGTTGGACGAACGAGACAAGAGCTACTCCAACATGACGAACACCAAAATCTCTTCGAAGTGTTGATGTTTTACGAGCGAGCAATTTCAGGAGCACGTACGGCTACGACTTATGATACGAATGTGTACGCACACATACAGTTTGGAGGTACGAAGGTACGCTTGGAGCTGTACGGTGATCGCGGTAGCCAGATCCATACGGGACTTCGTGTATACACGAACACTCTCGGATAGCAGGTGCGTGCTACCTGTGTGGTTTGCTCTCTCTCTCTCTCTCTCTTTGGCGAGGGAGACGGAGATAGCGGAGGCATACACACACTAGGTAGCATTAGTAGGAGTACCAGGCAACCTGTGGATCGAGCGCGATGAACTAACGTTCGACAAAACACGAAACATGACTGGACTTTCATGAGAGAGCGAGCGAGGAGTTGGACGAGCCTCTTGGAAGCCCGAGCAGTTCTTTGCTCTTTCATCAATGTCCGAGGGACTAGAAAATTTGACCGGGCCCGCCGGTAACAGTGGAAGAAAAGACCGGAGGCAGTTTGTTTCGAGAACTACAAACACTTCGGGCCGAACGTTCGTTTTTTTGCTCCCTCTTTGGTGACAGATCAAACTCTGCCGGATCCACACGATGATTGCTAACGAAAAGAAGCAAACTTTTCATCGGACTTTACCGATGGGCACGCTAGAAGACGAGATTCGAGTAAACACGACGGGCACAGGTTTTTTTTTTCGTCAACTCAAGAGTATGACAATATTGGTGTTCAACAAACAACCCGTCGCGCTGGTTTCCTTCATCACCGAAAACTCCTAGGATGAAACTTACGACCAGGACGAGAAAACCAATGGAGTGTCACGAGGATGACTGTGCGCGTTTTACGATGAAACTAAGGGCGTAGTCACATTGCGAGCTGTTAATTAGTAGCTAGCGGCTATTTCATAGCTCAAAAAGAGCTGAGCTGCCATTTGATTTACGAAGTTAGAGCGAAATGGCCATATAGTTCACTTTTGGTTGACATTGTGAACTACTAAAATTGCAGCTCAGCTAATTCGGCTAGTGTAGTATCTAGGGTAGGCTGCGGTCAATTGGAACGTGTTTGGGAAAATCGGTTAGTGTGACTTCATGTTATACCCTATCTGGTTGGTAATGGGCTTGTCAAAACCAATGGAGTGTCACGAGGATGACTGTGCGCGTTCTACGATGAAACTAAGGGCGTGGTCACATTGCGAGCTATTAGCTAGTGGCTATTTCATAGCTCAAAAAGAGCTGAGCTGGAATTTGATTTACGAAGTTAGAGCGAAATGGCCATATAGTTCACTTTGGTTGACATTGTGAACTACTGAAATTGCAGCTCAGCTAATTCGACTAGTGTAGTATCTAGGGTAGGCTGCGGTCAATTGGAACGTTTTTGAGAAAATCGGTTAATGTGACTTCATTTTATACCGTATCTGATTGGTAATGGGCTTCAATTATAGCTAGGTTCTCTGGCTATATGATATCATTATTGATTTTGCTTCTCATATACCCTTAACTTAGGTAGAAGCTATTTAGAAACCCTCGGAAAATGTTTCATTTGACCCTGTGTCGGGGGTTAGTTGAAATAGGTGTTTTCAGCTGATTGAACTAATGTTCTACTAAATCCAGGTACTGTTAACGCTGTGTATGAAGTGATAAAGTATGTTTATTGTGAATAAAATATTCTTTTAATGAAAATAATCAGTTTTATTGCTTTTCATTCCAGTTTGAGTATCACTGAAGGTATGTTAAGGTTCTTTAATATTGTTGTACTTTACGGACGATTTCTTGGCATCTAAAAAACAAACCAAGATTTGGAAAACTGGCTTGCGTATGAAATGTTTGTTCGGAGCCAATAGAAACACTTTTCAATTGACCCCGAACCGTTTGTTTCAACTGCCCCCACACCCTCGCTTTAAATAATTTAGCAATCAGCCAAAAACCTAACTGTTGTACGTAGGTACTGACCACAATAAATTCAACTAGGATATTCATAGTAATGATGATTGTAAACAAAGCTCAAGAAGGATCAATAGTTTTGGAGCGATACGCGAGATACTAATAGTCAAAAAACTTACTTTTTATGTCGAAAAAGCGATGCACCCACATAAAAATGTCCAACGCGCTCGGGGGGTGACGCGCAATGAGCGACAGATTCCGATACGCAAAGCAGTCTCTTCCCCCCTCGGGGCCGCGTTGCTGTCACTAACCGTCTTCGAGTTATTCAACTTGTTTCATTTGACCCGTGTTTCTATCGACCCCAGCCTACCCTACTCGCTCGCAAATTGAGATGTAGCTTCCAGACTAGTAGCGTTACTCGCTTGGTACTATCCGACAGTTCAACGTTCCAACTCCGCAGTGTTCAGCGTTGATAGTTCCATGTGTGGCCCCCATCTAGATACAAGTTTGCTAGCTCACTGTCTTCTAGTCAGTAGCTCTGAGTATGACTGCCATTCGCTGATAGTTTACTATCACACTATTTACCAGTTAGCTCGCCAAAGTGACCGCGCCCTAATGAATGCGTTTGTCGCTCACCGTTGATAGTTCCAGGTGTGGTCCCCATCTAGATACTTTTTTACTAGTTCACTGTCTTCTAATCAGTTCCAGGTGTGGCCCCCATCTAGATACTAGTTTGCTAGCTCACTGTCTTCTAGTCAGTAGCTCTGGGTATGACTGCCATTCGCTGATAGTTTACGAGCACACTATCCACCAGTTGATAGCTCACCAATGTAACCACGCCCTGATGAATGCGTTTGTCGCTCACCCTTGATAGTTCCAGGTGCGGCCCCCATCTAGATACTAGTTTGCTAGCTCACTTTTTTCTAGTCAGTAGCTCTGCGTATGATTGCCATTCGCTGATAGTTTACTAGTACACTATCTACCAGTTGATAGCTCACCAATGTAACTGCGCCTTGATGAATGCCCTTGTCGCTCACCGTTGATAGTTCCAGGTGTGGCCCCCATCTAGATACTCTTTTGCTAGCTCACTGTCTTCTAGTCAGTTCCAGGTGTGGCCCCCATCTAGATACTAGTTTGCTAGCTCACTGTCTTCTAGTCAGTAGCTCTGAGTATGATTGCTATTCACTGATAGCTTACTAGCACACTATCCACCAGTTGTTAGCTCGCCAATGTGACCGCGCCCTAATGAATGCGTTTGTCGCTCACCGTTGATAGTTCCAGGTGTGGCCTCTAGATACTTTTTTGCTAGCTCACTGTCTTCTAGTCAGTTCCAGGTGTGGCCCCCATCTAGATACTAGTTTACTAGCTCACTGTCTTCTAGTCAGTAGCTCTGAGTATGACTGCCATTCGCTGATAGTTTACTAGCACACTATCTACCAGTTGTTAGCTCGCCAATGTGACCGCCACCTAATGAATGCGTTTGTCGCTCACCTGAGTCGCGTCGATGCCGTTTTGAGTCAATCGCCTCCTGCTACGAGGCGGTCTCGGGGTTGCTGCTCCCGAGAGGTGGGCGCCCTGAGGGCTACCGCCTCTCGCGTCTATCGCTGTGTTAGCGGCCAGGGTGGCCACGTCACTCCTCTCGGTAATGTTATTGTGTCTCCCCAGATCGGCCGCTTCGACGCGGTCGCCTCCACGTGGTACCGTAACCGCGGACACGGTTTCACCCGACACCTCACCTGCAACACATCCAACGAAAATATCCTTCGTCATTGAACCTTGACACGTCGATGCGATCTGCTCGATCATTAGTGGGAATGAGCACGCCTAAGCATCATCAAGCGATTTGCAGCGATTCCTCAATTCTTACGAACGTGGAAGCAACGAGAGGATGAGACCGGATGTAAACTTTATCGCCTCGAGAATCAATCAAAGTTGGATAGAAAGGCACAACTCGTGGAATATCCGTCTAATATCCGGCGAGGAGCATTCGCGAGAGGAAACGCGCTCGCGTCGACGCTCTATAATTTTCACGTCAGGCACAACGAGAAGAAACGAGGCACCGTAACTCGTTGTATATACCCAGCAAGAAAAGATCCTCCGCGGTCTCGACACTGACAAACCCCCCCGCGTGCGCGTCTTAACGATTCTGACACGTCCACGTGCGTTGTACAAGCATAGGCGAGGAGTTCCTCATCTTGGTAGGGACGCCAGCATCACGGTGTCAGCTCGCACTGACGAGATAATAGTTCGACAAACTCACGCGAGTCAGCGAAACACATGGGAGAAATGTCGCTGTACGAGAGCCTCCAAATGACGGAATGAAATGACGGGGATGGGACGTGCTTTGGTCCGAACACGTTCACTGATTAACGGGTGGTGCCTAGTTGTGAAAGTCGAAATCAGCTCATTTTCAGGGTTTTTCTGCTTTTCATCGTGATGATAATTTTTTACTAAAATTAGGTATTTGGGAAGGTGTCATATGAAGAACGGTCTGTAATTTTGTTGTGTAAAAATATTTAATGACGGAATAAAAGTGAGGCAGATGCGACGTGCTTTGATCCCAAAACGTCCATTCCTTAACGGGTTACGTCTAGTTTTGAAAGTCGAAAATCGAGATGATACATTTTTGAAAAAATTAGGTATTTGGAAAGGTATCATATGAAGAACAGTTTGTAATTTTTTGTTTGTGTAAAAATTTTATATTATATATAGTATATCATAATCATGGATTTACAGTCGATTTATACGTGTCGCTCTATGAGAGCTTTCAAATGACGCGGATGCGACGTGCTTTGATCCGAAAGAAACATCCACTCTTCAACGGATTCTGCCTAGTTGTGATCGTCGAAAACAGCTCATTTTTGGGATTTTTTTAAAGCAACCGTGATGACATTTTTTTACAAAAAAAATAGGTATTTGAAAAGGTATCATCCGAAGAACAGTCTGTAATTTTTTGTGTAAAAATATTTCATTATAATCGATTTACAGTCGATGTTCGAGAAGCACCTGTCGACAACGTTTTTTGCGGTGAGCAATACCCTTGTGGACCAGGTTATCTAATATCAAGAAATCAAACAGATTTCGTTAGTATATTAGTTTATCCTATGTTTATTCGAAGGAATCTCCGAAATATGAAATTTAGAAGAATGGCGCGTGTTCAAAGTAAGTCTTGATTTTGTGAAAAAAATGGGCATTGTTCGTTCATAAAATCGCAAGTATACAACAGAAAAAAATGTTCGTTCAAATATCGGGATGTTGAATAAGTTCTCGCTGTTTTTGTTCGTAAAAATTAGTGTTTTTTTTTAAACATTCCTAATGCTTTTAAACGTTCCGAAACTGTTGCGTGATCAACTCTTAATGATTCTGCAATTTCAGCTGGTGTCTGACATGAGTCGTCATGAAGTAATGCCTCCAATTCAACCCATCAAAATAATTATTTTTGAAGCATGTAAACCAATCTCTGCATGTTGTTTCCGATAGAGCATGGTCGCCGTAAGTCTCAACAAGAATTCTGTGTGCTTCAACGGCAGATTTTTAAAAATAAAGCAGTGCAGTCACATTCCCCGTAAATACTCTTTTTTTGGCTCGAAATTTTACATGTTTAGCATTATGAAAAAAAAAGTTGTTTACACGTCGGCGAAATGACATACACTGAATTTCAAGCTTGCTTATAGTACTTCTTTATAGATGCCGTCTTAAACTGCACGCACGCAGTTCTGGTAACGCCATCTGTTGGAAAACAGCGAGAGCTTGTTCAACGTCCTAATACGATATCTTCACATCTAAAAAAACTCCTAAAAATTGCAGCAAGATCGGTGCACTAGTTTTCATGATATTTTGCTCACCGACATTGAAAACGTGCTTTCGAGAAAAAGTTTTTAAAGTTTCGAAGCTCCGAGCGTTTCGACGGGCGTCAACATAACCTATAAATCTGTCAATTCTGAATCGATGACCTTGAAGTTTTCAGGGAACATTCAGATGATATACTGTCAAAATTCGGCGTTGAAAAAAGTGATTTTTCGACTCTTACAACAAGACACCCTTAAGGCATTCGTATAGGCAGGATGGAAATACGTGTCAGTCAAGGCAATTATTCAAGGGTCGGAGCATTTCATCAATGACCAAATATTTTGACGAGATAAACGTAAGCCTGCATTACGACGAGATCTCTTTACTCCGTTGGAAACTTGGATGACCAATTATGTATAAACACGATGCGATTGGATTTCTCAATATTGCTTTGCCCTCGACAGCTTCACGGGTTACTTACACGGAATACATTCATGCAAGATATAATACAGGCATAAACGCAAGGAGAGTCATAGAAACTCAACGCGCGTTTGACAGGCTCCTCATTATCTCGGATCATCGTAATCATCGTCATTATCGTAACGCGAGATGATTTGCGCTGTTGCCCGTCTCGCGCGCGAACTATGATTGATTCCGTTCCGTTACACTCGACATTTAACGCCGGGCGTCCCGTCGTTGAATCGTGACGTTTGCGTACGTTAACATCGGAGAAAAAGGATCCTCGCCATTGGCGACGATTCAGCGACGTTCGTGAAAAATCATTCATCGCCGTCAATTTACGATCCACGTGGATCGCCCCATGTTCAATCGCGTTGATTAATCATCGTGGAAATATTGGAACTTGCGCCAATGCCAGCGGGGTATATTCGTTTCCAAAATGGGGCCGGGTTGAAATTCCGAACATTTAATGGTTCGACGATAATTAATTAAATTCCTAATTTTAAGGGGCTATACCAGTGTGACATTTTTAAAAAATCGATTTTTCAGGCATTTTTCGACAATTTATACTTTCAAGAATATCATTATCATTTATATCATTTATATGAGTATCATTTTTTCTTGCAAAAATCGATAGTTAAATCTTTAAACGCGTTTTTCTCGAAATGAGATTTCTCAAATTTGCTGACATTGTAACTCAAAGAGCAATTATCCGATTGACTTGAAATTTGAACTGAGTACTCTTGAATATATTTACTCTACAATGACGTAGGATATTTTTGATTGGATGAAAATTAACGATTTGGCATTGAAAAAAACGACCATTTTATAGGCAAGAAAACAGACTTTTTTTCATAACTACGCCATTTTTTTGGATTTTTATATTTTTTGAAAAACCTACGTCATTGTAAAAGAAATACCTTCCAGTTTAACGACATTTTTTCCTTTTTCGGTTTCAGCTACTTAATCGGCCGGAATCATGCCAGCAGTGGAGGAACTTTTTTTTGCGCCTCTGAAGGCAGCGCATAAGCCGCTTTGATCTCAAAAATGTTCAATGAAAAAATTATGTAATATAGGTCAAATATAGCCAAATATATTCATAATTTTCCGAAACATTTAATTGAGTACTTTTCGTCCAAAAAATTCCCGAAAACCACCCAAATTTTCAGCGTTCACACTGGTATAGCCCTTTAATGTCCCGAAACTACAAGTTCCGTAAAGATCATGCCGGCGAAAGTCTACACAGTTGACTGTAAAAGATGTAGAACGTATAATATTGTCTAGACACATTTCATAATTGACGTAAAATCACTTCTTAACGGGGTTACGTGGATTTGAAAATTTCACAAAATCCATTTTTTAAATTCTATTATCTAATAGTACGATATGTACAAAATGTTCTTCCAAAGTTTTGAGTCAATCGGAGTAAAAGTCTAGGAGGTCCAGCCTTTGGGAATTTCCCACGTTGGGAAAGACCGGCCGGGAGCGACGCAGGTGTATCGCATTTTTCTCAAAACACTATTTTTGAAGACGGTGGACACGATTTCTCAAAAACTAACGCACCGATCATATTGAAATTCTTCACACTTCCTCGAAATAACATTGCCCAGTGATTGAACGAAGTTTTTTTTTCGAATACAACTAATGTACAAAATTGTACAAAAAATTGAACATTTTGCATGCAACTCTGCTAAAAATTCAAATTTGTATTTTTTTTAAAATCCTTCGGTCAATTACGAGCTATACTTATCTACTAACAGAAAAAATTGTTTTTTCAATTTCAGATAAAGCCATCATGAGTTATCCTGACCATAACGAGGACACTTTTTTAGGGGCTTCCGGAAACCAGATCCCACCGGCCGAATTTCCCAAATTTTTGGTTGAATTTTTTTTTTTCAATATTGTTGAAATGTTGCTCTTTTATGTACTTAATATTTTAAATAAAATAATTTGAATATAATATTTTTTCAATGATGCTTTTTTGGGCTCGAAAACCACGTAACTCAATAAAAAAATTCTTTGAATAGATCGTGGATTTATAAAAAAATTTGAAACTTTAAGCACTTCCCTAGCCGACTTATTTAGACGGTGTTCAGATTTTCGGAGTTTTGGTCATTTGGGTAAAATTCTTTCGGAGTTTTTAGCATTCTTATCATTCAAAGTTCGGCATTTCAACCCGGTGCCTCCAAAATTGTTCGAAATTTTTTAACTCGTGTAATCTTAGATTATTTGCGTTTTATCGAAACCACACAAGCTCCGCGTTATTGATCACTAGGCCTCTTTGCAGCCTCGTCGTTCTTTCGGAGCCATTAGAATGGACGAATTTAAATTTCGCTCGTAAAACTCATTCCGCGTTGCGTCGCCGCGAGAGAAAGTGCGCGATAAAATTCTTCAGAGCGTCGGGAGAGTGAACGAAAAAATAGAGTCGAGAGAAAAGAAAGAGGACGATCGTGCGGAGCGGGTTCCCGTGATTACGACGCGCCTTACACATAATAAAGTTATATAGGTGGGGAAAGAACTTTTCGAACCCGTTATATCTGTGCAATCGTGCCTGTCAGCGTAGGTCTTTTGATGACGACATTTAAGGGTTCCACATAAGCGAGAAATTTGGAAAAAATACGTTTTTTTTGCATAGTTTCATAGCATGGGTTCTTAACTTTAATTTGCAATTAAGGTTTTGTAAACATTCCAAAAATTCATCGACTTATAACGACTTTAGTGAAGAGCATAATCAATTCGACACTTTAAATTCGGACAGAGCATAGTATATAATAGTTTCTATCGTATGACTAAATACTTTTTTTATACGGTTTCTTCATTTACTGTCTTTTACCATTTATAATTCCCATTTATTAATTCATACCATTTTTTAAATTCAATTAAAACAATTTAATTTCGCCATTTATAATAATCATTTATTCATAATAAATTATTAACGTGGTTTTTTTTGCGGTCGAAAATCTATATTTTTTTTTCTAAAGCTTGCCAATTTCGTGATTTTCGAAATTTCAAAAAACTATCCGGTCATATGAAAGTTTCATTATCATATTAAAAGCACATTTTTTTATTTTCCACTTCAGATCACCCTAGTTGCCGAATTCTTGTTCAAACAATAAAAATCATCGTTTATGACTATTCCTAAATAAATAAAAAACCCAAACTCGGCGATACCATACATTAATCATCTGCAAAACTACAACCTTGTCATCCCAATACTCTCGACAAAAAAAAACATTGAAAATGGACCTGCTTTTGCGAGTCCCAAGCTTATACCCGTAAACAATTTCAAAGCACATTGTTGATTTTTGGGTCGAAACGCTTTTTAAAATTAACTTCATACAAATATGCTTGCATTCATCTAAAAGTGATCGTGAAGCCATGGCGGGTCACATAACATTCAGCATTAAAAAAATAGGCGATCGTAAACACGATCCTCGAAGTCGAATATCTTTGAAGTCACCCGTTTCCATATAGATATTCAAGTAGGTATATGCGTGCGAATTAGTGTAGGTGTGTATCTATACATATGTGCGTGCAATGTTTGCAGTTTTAATATGGCGCTTGAATCGAGATTTACGCCCAATAAATGAAGCCGTAGAGTGAGAGAGCGAGAGAGGGCGAAGCACGGGCGCATCCTGTCGGATATCTTCTTTCTCGATCGCCTGAGGATCGGCATTCACAACCTTCATCAACGATGAGCATGCAACGCGTTATATATATATATATATATATATATATATATATATATATATATATATATATATATATATATATATATATATATATATATATATATATGAATGTGTGTATATATATTTATATTTATATATATATATATATATATATATATATATATATATATATATATCCGTAGTAACTTAATAGAACTGCACCTCGCCCTTTGGGCGTGCTCCATTCAAGTGGCAAAGCAACGGGTCAGTTTCCGTGCCAACCAGGCTACTGAAATATCCGATAAATTATTGTCATCGTTAAAACGCGCTCTCTTTCTCTCTCTCTCTCTTCTTCTTTCTCTCTATCGTAACCAGGAATTTTATGGCGTGCAATATAACTTCTTGCCGCAAAGAGGATGCTCCCCGAATTTTGCATGCCCATATCCCATGAACATTCGTATTTAAATTAGAAAAAAAGTTGTCCAAGGTATATATGGAGCGATAATGGAAGTGACGAATATATTAGGAATCTCTAGAAATCCACCTATCTCTATCGTTAATAATGTAATAACGCGCGTTTATAAATCGCTTTTGAAACACTGAGCAGCTCTACGGGGCGTCGGCGATATTATAATTTATATTCAATAATAAAAATCGAGTGGAAATCAGCTTTCTAGTAACTTTCATCGTGGACTGGGCATAGCCTTTTTACGACGATGAAGTTGGGATGCGATGAATTTTTTGTAGTATTTTTATTTGCACAATTTGGCCATGTATAGACAATGACTCTAATGTTTTCTCACGAGAATTTTTGTTATCATTTGTACAATTGTTTTTGTCATGTATAGGAAATAAAAATGACTCGATCGTTTTCTCACCCTTATCAGTGATTTTTTTAACCGGGGCAAAAAAAGATTTCGAATAACAATAAAAAATGAAGAGATGAAAAAAAAGAGTTTTCGTTGCTTTCCAGGAAGCAAAATTCAGGATCGTAATTTTTTTCCGTGATTTTACAAGCTTTTATTTTACGTGTTTAAGCACTTGTTGGCTCCGATTGAGCTGAAATTCAGCATACCTATGTAACTTCGGTGACAATGCAATAATATGGTACCATGGAGCTGGTCTGATGATGGAGGTGGAAGGTGGACATCGGAACTCCATAATGACATGTGCTAGGACTATCGAATTTGGGCTCATTAACTTTGTTGACGTGAGCACTATTTATAATTACACTATCATAGAGTTTCTCGCGAAACCTTTATAACGTAAGGCAAGGTTTTTTATTACGCCGATGTCTGAATGGCACGGGGGTCTGGCTTGTCAAATAAATAAACAAATTCTAATACCAAAAAGTATAAAATAAAATAAACGTAAAATATCTTTATAAAAACAAGCTTTTATTTATAAACCATTGAACTAAAAATAAAAAATTATATTTAGTGTATGAAGTTAAATAGGAAAGCTACAGAAGAACCACATTCTTGGTCACTGATCAACGGTGCAGGCAGTACATACTTAATAAAACTAACATAAGCATAGAACTTTTAAAAATGTAAATATTTTCTTAATTGTTTGGGGCTTTATTTCAAGTGTAATGACGTTTCACGCCTAGCTTCACTTTTTAATTTCATACACTCAATACTATTTTCTACTTTTTAGTTCAATAGTTTATAAATAAAAGCTTGCTTTTAAGAAGATTTTTTACGTTTATTGTTTCTTTGTAAATTTGTCTAGATCTGCCGTTGCCTGTTGATCGGCCGGACAAAAAATCTCCCCGTGACAAATAATCGCTTTTTCACGATCGAGAGACTTCATCATTTTCCTCGTTGCTGGTCGCCTTCGAAACCAATTCACTTTTTGTTGTCAAAGTGACGAACCGTTTGGCGTATCCACTCTATGCCGATGACAGCCTCCGGCAGTGGTATTCGAAGGAAAATTTGTATCGAACGTGTCGAAGCGGTTCTGATCTTGTTTTGTGATATTTCACGAACGAAACGCGGGAAGAAACGTGAGACGGAGCGTAACTTGCGATCGATCTCTGCTCCCGTGTCTGTACATCGAAGAATCGAGATCGAGCGATCACGGAGGAGAGAGCTCGGTTGGCGAAGACGATACGAATCCGTCGCGTTAAACGAAAGCTCCGTTGCAACTACTCCAATATACAGGGCGCCCCAGAACTGAATGCGTTCCCTGAAATTGGGGGATGGGGGTGAAATTCTGAGTCGATTTATATAAGCATGTGTGGGTCTCAGATCAACCCCTGAATAATTATTGATGTTTAAAGGCGGGCCAATCAGGTGCGCCCGATGAGCCGGCGGACGTGCGTGAGCGTTACGCCGGCTCATCGGGCGCACCTGATTGGTCCGCGTTTAAAAATCAATAACAATTCAGAGGTTGATCTGAGACCCACACATGCTTATATCAATCGACTTAGAATTTCACCCCCAACACCCCATTTCAGGGAACGCATTCAGTTCTGGGACACCCTATATACGTACACGTAGTTAACTATTATCGCGACGTGCTTCACTACGCGTGAAGTATCTTACAATTGTGATCACTGGTAGCCGTGTGTACAACTGTTCGGTGAAGACGAGTAGACGTTCGAGAATCATTCGGTTGTTCGTCAGTCAGCGACGTGCGGTTGAGAAAATCTCACCGGCCGTAAAGATTGAAAGCGATGCGTTCGATAAGGTCGCGCTCCTGAGCGGTGCAAATCTTGCGACAAACTTTCCAACGTCGCTTTTCTCCGATGTCAAGGATCGGTATTGTCATAAAGAAAAGTATAATCACCATGCATTCATCTTTAAAAAAACGTGAATGATGATTTGTATATGTAAATGAAAAATTTATTTAGCTCAACTCTTTTGTGCTTTTTTCATTTTTATTATAAAATTGATAGTCCCATTTTCTCTCTAGGCTTGCACGTTAAGGGCTGTGCCTAGTTATAGTCGAAAAATCATTCTGGTCCAAACCAATATATTTTGACAGTGCCGGAAATCGGGGTTAAATTGACATTAAGGGTAACTTGGACCGTTTTGGGGCTACCTTAATAAAGCGCCAAAATACGGTTTAAATGTGTACGCAGCGAGCCCGCGTGACCAAGTTTATTATAATGTTGCTAAAGTTGATTGTAATGTTGGTCAAGTTGATTTTGATCTTAATGATAATTATATGACTGATTAAGTGCCTATAATGGTAGCCTGGGTACTTGATATTTTTATGTAACATGTTTACTTGATAAAGATGACAATGTAGTTGAAAAAAAATCATTGTTGTTCTTTTAATTCCATATATAATGCATGAAATATTATTTTTTTTGCCAAATTGATGTCGAAGTAACTCTTGAGGGGCCAGTCCACTTTGAAAATTTCAAAAAATCGAAAGCAACCAAGACTTGAAGAAATCGACGATGATGAGCAATCAGAAGGGATTTTGTACGGTGTAGAAATTGCCGATTGAGTTTAGGTAAGAGTTTTTCATAGTATAAACAACAAACGCGTTTTTCTCAAAACAACGTTTCCAAAATCTAGCTCCATCGTACCTCTAAAACTAACAACCCGATTCTCTTGAAATTTGGACCACATATTGTAAACATGATTCGCAACAAGATGACCCTAGATGGTTTAAAAATTTTGATTTTGACCTTTTTTGCGAAAAACTGCGAAAAAATTGCAAAAAACTGCAATGTCGGACATTTCTGCGATTAATCATAAGATAAACTAATATACTAACGAAACCTGTTTAATTTTTTTACATTAGATAACCTGGTTCAGAATGGAAATGCTCACTGCATTAATTGCTTACTGTTTTTTTTCAATAAAGCATTCATTTTCACGAGAAAAAAACAGCGAGAACTTATTGAACACCCCAATATTGGATCGAAGAATTTTTTTTCCGATATCTATTTGCGATTTGATGAAAAAAAAATTCCCAACTTTTTTTGCAAAATCAAGACTCACTTTGAGCACGCGGAATTTTTATAAACTTGATGTTTCGCAAATTCCTTCGATTAATCATAGGATAAACTAATATACTAACGAAATCTGCGTAATTTTTCGATATTAGATTACCTGGTTCGGAATAGCATTGCCCACTGCAAAAGAGGCTGTAAATCGATTATAATCAAATATTTGTACACCAAAAAATTACAGACTGTTCTTAACATGATACTTTTTCAAATACCTAGTTTTCGTATAAATTTGTCATCACTATTTTCTTTAAAAAAATATTAAAAAATGTACTTTTTTCGACTGTTACAACTAGTCGAAACACGCTAAATCGGTTTGGACTTCACCGATCGTCCACTCTGACAAAACGACGAGCTTTTAATTAACTTCATCGTTCCGTGCCACCAGTGCGATCAACTTCAACTTCCGTTCAGGAAGTTGGTCATTCTCCGGTTGCGCACTTTTCAAAGATAATTAGTACGACGAACTTACAAGAGTTCTTGAAGAGTGTCGTGAGCAGCTGGTGGGACGAGAGGACCGCGAAATTTGCAAAAAAGAACCCCGTAGAGCAAACATCCTTCCTATCGGAATAACGGCTTCAACGCGGGTGACTTTTTGCACTTGTTTCAACGGAGAAACGAGACTTGCCGCGTTTCACGCGTCTGCTTGCAAGACTGCGCATAACGACCAGCAATCACGTACGACAAATATCGTAACTTCAGAAAATCAAACGGACGATACTTTGTGGGTGACGACAGAATAAAAAAGAATTTCTCCGAATTATACAGAGAGGAAACCTGATATTCGCGTATTTAAGCTCGTGAAACGTCCTGCAAACGAGATGATAAAATTAGCGAGGAAAATTTTTCCTACTCGCGTGTATGGAAGGGGTGGGGGTCAAAATGTTGAATGACCAAATATAGAACGACAAAGATTTCGAATCGACAGAATTATGAACTCTCAAAATAACGAAGGTTAAATTGTTCGAAATTTTATCCTTTGGCAAATGACAAAATCGAATAATTATTACACCAAAGGATTATTTATTCGAGAGCTCATTTATTCGAGAACATGTATTCAGATAGTCTGCAGTTTGAGTCATACAAATACAGATTCGAACAATCTACAACATTCATATCTCCAAAATAGAAAAAAGTGAGTATCGAATATTTGTAATACCGTCTATAGCAAAAAGCCATATATCGAGATTACAAACTTCGAATGTGTAGATCTTATAAACGCAAATGATCGATGGTCCGAAATGGCGAATACCTAAATGACGAACATGACATGGCTGTCTGACCCGACTGACCACTAACGCGATCTGCCATCTTCATTCTGAAGCGCAAGTAGTATTGCTCGATCCCAAATTTTCGATATCCGGACCGTTCGTCATTGTGGCCCATCGCTATTTTAACTGATCGACTTTTTAGTCCTTTGTTTTAATGAATTCGAAATTGTAACCTGTCGTAATATTCACAATTCGACGATTTGACGCCTCAAATTGTTTGGTGTATGTATACAGGCAAAATGATAACATATCGCTCATTATTTGGTTAAATATGATATTTGAATTCGCTATAAATCAACTTCGAGATTTTTGTATTCACAGTTTCGATTAAGAGGTTAGGCCACAGTAACGTGTATAAAATCACGTGCGAATTTGACAATTTTTTTCGTATGAAAAAGTGATTCAGTCATAAAATTAATTACACATCTATTTAGTATAAAGATCAAGCTGTTGGAAATTTTTTTTTTCGATGTGCATAATGGCCGACTACTCGAAACTTCTCGAAACAGCTTTTTTCAAATTGGCGTGACAAATAACTTCAACAATTTACTTCAAATTTAAAAGTTATGTTCCTAATTCCATTTCGCAGAGAAGTACGTACGGAATTTCTGATTAATCGAAAACTTTTCATTTTATGAGCAGTTTATGAGCAGTTATAACGAAATTTTTCACTGAAAATTAACTTCTTAAGTTCAAATACCTACAAATTTTGAATAAAACAATATTTTTTAAATTCCGTACGTACTTCTCTAGGTATTCTAATGTAGATTGACGAGAATTTTTGTTTTTTGTTCTAGTTAAAAAATTGTGGATGCTGAATATCACGCCGCGGTGCGCCCAAAAAAAGATAACAAACAAAATATTAGTGGTCGGCCATTTTGTGCATCGAAAAAAAAAATATATTTTCTAACAGCTTGATATTCATACTAAATAGATGTGTAATTAATTCTGAGCGAATCACTTTTTCATACGAAACAAAATTTTTAAATTCGCACATGATTTTATACCCGTTACTGTGGCCTTACCCCTTAACGATTTTACAGACTATCATAAGATTGTTCTATGTATATTGGAACGTTCGTCATTACTGAATTCAAAATTTCGGTCCTTCTGAATATTGATCGTTCAAATTTTCGATCCCCACCCTATGGAAAACGTCGAATTGAATTTCCATTATTACCAGTATTATATTTTATTCTGAAAAACTGTGCCTGAAAAATTTCTAGAGAATTTTCTTCGACTGTTCCTTCCGGCAAATAATATAGTACGTACTTCAGCCACCCACACGCATACATACATTTGTGTGCGTGTGTGTATGCGTACGTACAGTACAAGAGCGAATGGATTTTTGTCGGGAACGAGCGGGAAATCTACGACGAGAGAACTCTCCGCTAACGACATACGTGCTCGCGCAAGTTAGCTTCGTTTTAACACGTCGTTACGACATTTCACACCCGCGGGGCCGTCTTCTCTCGGCCTCTTCGCTTTTGCTTGAGAAAAACACGACTCTCGTTGCACACGATTCTGAACATCGTGTATGTGAGTGTGCACGGTTCCCATAGCAGCCGCGCACTGTACAACGATAATTACACTCGGGTATTTTTTACGTACATTTTTAAATCTCCATTCGTATCGATAACGCGTGGTTTTCTTTTTCAGCCCAAAGTCAGTTCAGCTGCACGTAACTCGTTATTTTTTTTTCTTTCTTGGTTTCTTTACAATTCTCGGGGAGATTTGACGTCTAGGCTCGTTAGTAGCGGTGGAGAAATTTGTCGAAGAGTCCCTGGAATCTACCACGTCCCTATAGGGATTTCATGGGGACGCCACATTTGAATCCAAGTGGATTTAGCGCTACTTCCCGAGTGACATCGTTTAACAATTTTTTATTCAAAATTCCCAACCAGAATGTGTCGGATCTGTAAAAATAAAATTCATGTTTCCGGGAATTTGTTGGTTGGTTCTAAGATGCACCTACAGGGATTTTTTAGGGACACCCCACATAGTCTCTATAGGGATTTTTTAGGGACACCCCACATAGGGACCTCATTGTGATTCATTTGAATTCTGCACTGCTCCCCGATGAACGCCGCTTGAGAATTCTTACCACGTTCGAATCGGAAATATGTAAAAAGGCACGACAAAAAACGATTTTATTATGCCAAAGTGCAGAAAAATAAATAACAAACTGCTGATGGGATTTAAGGCATTATATATGCGATTTAATTGATTCTCGTAGGTACGTTTACAAAAGCCGTGTAAAAAAGTGAGGGATAAATGGCAATTTTTTTTTAATACAATATTTTTTCATTTTTTTAACTGCATGACAAAAAACAATTACATAAATATTTAAAAATGGCTGAGGTATATTAGCTGGCAAATAAATGGTTTTTCTTGACGCTCAGGTTCATGGTGTATATGAGTCCAAACTCACGAACCGAGGTTGCGATCGCTGTCAAATTTTTACAGCACATTGTTCTTATCTTTTAGACTCAATTGAATCAATTTAATCCTTCATCTTTTTTACTCATTTTCTACTAATAAATTATCAATTTGAAAAAATGGGTCATCAATGTTTATACTTTTCCAGGTTTACCTTGGAAAGTAAAAACATTGATTATCCAATTTTCATAATTTTGCATAATTTATTACTAGAAAATTGAGTCGAAAAGATTAAGTGCACCCATTTCAAGATACTCTTTCCTAAATATTTTTGTCGGGTCACATCAGAGGGACATCCATCAGGTAATTATAAAGATGTCCGTTTTTCCCACGCTTAGTTCATCGCCGAGAACTCACACCGTGAACCTGAACGTGAGGAAAAACCATTTATTCACCGGCTAATAACTCCGTCATTCTGATAGTTCTACAATTGTTTTTTATGTTATGTAGGCAAGAGCCTGAAGAAATATTGTGTAACCTTTTTTTTGCGACCTGTGCATCACTGTTTTCACAGCTTCTGTGGCTATTTACAAAAGCCAATTAAATTGCGTATATAAGGCTATAAATCGATTTTTGAGATATACTTTTTTAAGACAAGGTTTATACTTTTTTAAGATCTACTCATTTGTATATCTATACACATTTTATTTAGAAACTTCAACCTACAGAATGCGATGGGATCCATCAAGCATCACATCGGATTCTTTTCGACAACGGGTGAATCCTTCGGGATTCAAATTGGATTCCAATGGGGAATCCAACGTGGGAATCCAACGTATGAGCTTGACGTTTCAGTACAGAGATCTAATGCGATGACCCATTGGATCCCTATGATGAAGTAGGGGAAATTATCGGAATCCAATTGGATCCCTATGGCAATTTCTGCACGGGTAGTAACCACTTTTCCAGACTGCGTTTCATACTTTTTAAAAATAAGATTTATAATTTCTTAAGATCCGCTCTTGTGTATATCTATCTATTTTGATCGGAAAATTCAACCCACAGCATACGATGGGATCCATCATGCATCACATCAGATTCTGTTCGACAACGTGTGAATCCTTCAGCATTCAAATCGAATTCGTATATTGGATTCCAATGTGGGAATCCAACGTACGCGTTTGATGTTTCGGTATAGTGATCCAATGCAATGACCGATTGGATCAAGCATCACATCGGATTCTGTTCGACAATGTATGGATCCTTCCGGATTCAAATTGGATTCCAATTGGGAATCCAATGTGGCAATCCAACGCACGAGCTTGACGTTTCGATATAGTGATCCAATGCAATGACCGATTGGATCCATCAAGCATCATATCGGATTCTGTTCGACGATTTATGGATCCTTCCGGATTCAAATTGGATTCCAATTGAAAATCCAATGTGGCAATCCAACGCACGAGCTTGACGTTTCGATATAGTGATCCAATGCAATGACCGATTGGATCCCTATGATGAAGTAGGACCAAGTAATCCAATTGGATCCCCACGACAATTTCTGCACGTGTAGTAACCATTTTTTCCAGACTCTTTTCTCCACCCGTAGAATTTTATTAATTATCAGTCTCGGATAGCGGGGGAACAAGAGAGACCACGCGAAACAAAAATGTTTCAATTGAATCGACGAACTGGATTGTGTAGCCCTGGGGTTATGTGTACAAGCTCGAAACGCAAGATTTCCGAACCGGTCTCAAACGCGTGAACACAGAGGGAAAGTGCCCGGGACCACCATTATTCATCCGTACATTTGTTGGCCCATAATCCGAGTCGACTTCGGCGACATACTCGCGCGAGGGCGAAAACGCGAAACGAAAGCATTTCTGTCGATAACGATAAGTCGAGATTTACAACGGGCGAGTATATACGTACGTCACGGGGAATTCAATTCCAGACTGTCAGGAATGATATAGTTATTGTCCTCGCGCGGTGCGTGTCCGGCCCGCGACGGGAGAAAAACGATTTGCTCGCTCGGTATTGTAACACGAGAGACGGCATCGAGTGCTTTCGAGCATGCATATGTGCAGTAGCGAGATTAAAACTCTCGTGTGCTCGCCACGCGATTACCGCGAGGGCTAAATCGCCGCTACGTACGGCGTACACGTATTTCGCGCCCGCGCGCTCTTAATGCACGGTAAAACAAATTCCAAGTATTGAGATATCGGTGCGAGATTCGCCGCGTGTCGCGCGCCCGCATGGGTGCCTCGATCATTTGTTATTGTTGGTACCCACGTGCGCATTTCTCCGGCTCCATCGAATGATATACCTAATTGACGACTAAAGAGCAATTCCGACGAAAATATATACGTATTATAGTTTATGGGGTTGCGCGTACACGGATAGCGTGAAATTATCGCTTCGATGGCCGATGGAATCGCGGACAAACTCATGATATACAGGGTGACCATTTTGAGGCCATGTGCCTTTTAAGGTGTTACCCCCACTTGTAGCGCAAAAAAGGCCTATTTCATGAATTTTTTAAAAGAAAACTACAAAACTTTTTTAATCGATCAATATACCATCTTAAAGAACACATCTTGAAGAACTTTCAGTAATTTTTTTATTGAAAAATATTACATTGTTTAGTGGCAAATGGCCGGTCAATGAAATAATGTTTTTATATACACGGTTTGCGGTGACCAACATTGCGGCGAAGTGGATCATCTGAAAAAAGAATGCGGATGGATTTAGTCAAATATAAGTATAAACTAGTCTTTAATCGAAGGATTTTAAAAAATATTCATTTTTCACAAAATGGCGGACAGTCAAAGTTAATGGTTCGATTTTAACGAAAAAAAAACGGCCGTTTTTTGGCTATAAAACGGCCATTTTTTTCGAAAAAAAAAATCGCACGATTAAAGACTACATTTTTATGTATTAAATAAGCCTGCAAAATTTCAAGAAGATCGGTTCATTAGTGTTCGAGTAATCTTGGTCACCGACTTCAGAAATGCCATTTTGAGAAAAACGCGTTTAAAGTTTCTCTTTCAACGCTCTTTCAACGCGGATTCTTCTCTTTCAACGCTCATATCTCAGTCAATTTTGTTCGGATCGACTTGAAATTTTCAGGACATATTCTCAGATACTTATACTTCAAAAAAATGCAATAAAAAAAATCGATTTTTTCAAAATCGCAAGTGGGGGTAACCCCTTAAGGCCTTAGGCCACTCTAGAGGCCGAAAAATAGGCTTATTGGGGATTTTTTTTCTTCAGAAAAACTACAAAATAAGCGAGATTACCATAAAGGGTGTTTGTCATACATATTAGTGACTGTATACAATAATTTTTTTGGAGCGATTCATTTCAAAATGGCGGCTGTGCAGTGTTCATCTCTTGGAAAGTGAAAAATTGGCCTAAAAAATCATCAGATAATTGTTAATAACAAATGAACTATGCAACATAAAAAAAATCTTTTGTGGTTCCATAGACAGTGTATTTTTCATGATATATTCAACATTTCAAGTGAATCGGTTGAAAATTGTTTTAGTTACGTTTCCGGCCAACTTAAAAAATGCAGTTTTGAGATAAACGCTGCACAGCCGCCATTTTGAAATGAATCGCTTCAAAAAAATTATTATATATGGCCACTGATATGTATGATAAACACCCTTTTTGTGATCTTGATTTATTTTGTGGTTTTTCTGACAAAAAAAATCGCCAAAAAGCCTTTTTTTCGGCCTCTAGAGTGGCCTAACCCCTTAAGGTAGAACGAGCGCGCGCTCTTGATTTCTATAGATTTTGTTCAAATTTTAACCAGCCATTGTTCATATCATTACGCATGTTTGAGGGAAATTTCAGAAGTCGACTATTTAGATTGGGAGATAATGGGTTTTTAAATTGCAACTTTCAACACTGCAGGCTCTGTATTCACCGAAAGTCAGTTCACATAATTCGTCGTACCATTCCATTGTGTTTATAAATTTTGAAAAAAAAACTATGTTCAGATAGCAAACTAGTTAGGGAAAAAGTGAAAAAAGTTTGGATCGCCTTTACTATTCAGTTTCGCTAAAAACGTTTAGTAAAGACAGAATAATTATCCGTTAAAAATATTTGTCCTCTATAATAAGAAGACACATGCCAACACCGCAAAACAGTATTGTTCAATATTTCGAGAAAAAAACATTATCGTGTTCCTAAAGTTGAAAACTTTTATCATAAAAAAATATTCCTTAAGGGCCTCGCACGGACATTTCTCGATTGATAAAAATATGATTTTCGATGAACTTACAAGTCCAGATCGAAAAAAAATATAGCGTATTTTTGTGGGGAATGGTATTTGCCGAAAAAATGAGCATTCTGGAAAAAAATATCAGAATTCGACTTTGAGTACAGAAGAGTCCCGGTATTGAGAAGAAAGTGATCAAAGATGCATTATGAAGTGGATTAATGAAATTTAATTCCATTCAAAAAAGTTTTTAAAGCTATTTCGTATTCCAAATACTCCGGAAATTTTTTTTTTCGGGTATTTTGTATTTGGAATGAAATGATCTTCATTCTGCTGAGTTCAAAGTGGAATTTAAATTTATTTTCAAAAATGCTTAATTTTATCTGGCTATACTACTCATTAGAAAAATACGCTATATTTTTTTCGGAGGAAACTTTAAAAAACCATGGAATATAGTACTTTTGTTGGTCGCAAGATCTCTGCATCAGATCCTCAACCCTGCGCGGTCGCACGGGGATGATTTCACCACAAACGAAATTTCACTATGAAATTCCTGGTGATTATCAGCAATCTATAGCAACCAAAATGATAACTTTTGCACTTTAGATTTTTGCGGGTTTGGGACCCAAACAAACCCAAAAAATCCAATATAGGCGTCAAAATGTTCAAAGATGCCCCATTTTATCACGTGTTGCCGCGAACTTAAAAACCCCATAACTTTTTATAAAGGGATGAATTTCAGCTTCCCCGACTGGATATAATAATTTATAACCCAATAAGTGAGAAAATGTCAACAACAAAAAATGTTAGGCTCATTTTTCGGAAAAGTCACTTATCTAAAGAATTATCCCTAATTTTTGTAGAAATTTATCATCACAGTTTTCTATTAAAAAATCCCAAAAATTAGCTGTTTTCGATTGTTACAACTAGGCATAAATCCAGTTAAAGCAATTTAAAACGTTGAAATTACATTGCAACCGCACAAGGTTAAAAAAATACATGGCCACCTTATAATTGTCATCCTGTATGTCGCAGAGTCTCCGATACATTATTTCCGTTGCTGAAATTCTCGGCTATTACTCGAAGGGCGCGTTGCAATTTTTCGATACGCGAAAAGCCGCTCGCGGGAGGTATTCGGTAGAAAAAAAAAACAAAAATACGATATCTCACAGATCGTGCAGCTATTATATAGAATGGTTGAACATTCGCCACAAGAAATGGAGAGAGAAACGGGCAGAAAGAGAGAAGAGTCGACGTTAATCACGCGCCTCGTTACCTCGCGATAATTTCGCTTAAACAGAGTGCAGTATCTACCCTTTACTCTCGTTCCTTTGCCGCTCGTGATCGTCGCCAGCTTTTTCCGACGATGGCTTAATGACCGAGCGATACAACGAATACGAGCTGTCAAAATGTTAAAAACGATCTTTGCCGCAGCGGGCTCGACAAAAAGTGTGAAAATCTTCCAGATTTCTTACTCTCCATTTTATCGTGCTCGCAAAGTTCTATGAACGAGTAGATTTTGCTGTTTTTCATACGGCATGGAGGAAGACTTTAGGACGAGATAATTTAGGACTTTTTTTTACATGGAAGATTATTCCTTCGTTACATAGAATGATTCTTCACCAAGGCTAGTCGTGCAGGGTAGATTGGAAAGCAACAGCCAAGGTAACATTATTACTTCTAGATTAGTCCTTGCATGCATGATTTTCTATTTCCAGTGGATAAGAATATCTGATTTCGAAATGCACAATTTAAATGAAAAGTACGTCAAAAAATCAACAGAATTTTCATTTAAATACTGTTAAAATGTCGCTCTTTTATGTGCTTAACATTTTGAATAAAATAATGTATATATTACATTTTTTTTAATAAGAGAAAATATGCTATTTTGGCTTCGAAACCCACGTAACCCCTTAAAGGTTAAAACCTACAAATATAGTCAATTACCTTGCACCAATTTATTTCACTTGGTCAAGCCCGTGTTCCAAAAAATTACAAACACAAGGACACAAACGTAGGGCACGTGAATGGAGGAGTTATTGCACCTCATTTGTATTCATTCCACTAACACCTGATTGTTCCAAGTCGCTTTTTTTCTCCGTGCAATGATAAAGAGCAACCTACCGTTTATGTATGAAAGAATGTACATGGGCTTGATGTCTGCATCGTTGGCTGGCAACGATTTTTTTTCACTTCCTTACTTTTATTAGTATCGAAAATGATGTTTCGTACATTTAGGTTTTAGATAGCTAAATACGGAGCTTAAAAAATGATCGCCCGATTTTTCGAAATTCAGTTTAAAAAAATATTTCCTTGCGATGCAAACTTTAACACCATGAATGTGTAAAGTTTCGTCCCCTCGAACCTCGACCGATATATAGGCATATTTACCCCTTCATAACTCAACAACGTAGACATTTAAAAATAGTCGACCAATATATACTTATTATATATATATATATATATATATATATATATATATATATATATATATATATATATATATATATATATAATAAGGGTTTAAATAAATAAAATAAATACTTCTTGTTTAGTTTTTAAAAAATTAATTTAGGGGGCTATCAGTTATAAAGCAATAAAGGGAGTGCGCCAAACATATTGTATTGTGTCGTAACGTTCCTTGATGACGTATGGAATTCTTTGAAGTACTTGTTTTGCTTGTTTTAACACAAAGGGACGCCACATTTATTCTTATTATTTGTCGTTTTGGTATTTTTGACTTATTTTCGTAAATTTTACGCACCCTCGAATCTTGCAATCCCGGGATAAGTGCACTTCAAACAAAACTTGATCCAGCCAACGTCATCTAGTTTGCATGAATTGCACTAAAAAACCATAGAACGGTATGTAACCGTCGTATGGTATTTATTTGGAAAACGATGAAATGCGATTATGGGTTTTCGTGAGGACTTGAATGGTTTGTTACAGAACTGTCACACGGTGATATAAGGGGTTAAGGGAGGTTTCTACTCTGTTGGGCCAAAACATTTATTTATTTTACTGTATCAGAACGAGCCAAGAAAAAGGAAGGTGTACTCTATAGTCCTGTCATCGCAGTTTAGGTGTAAGTTTAAAACTTTTCACTTTATTCGCACATAAACTTCGGTTTAACTTTAAACGTGTTTTTCTCGGGACCACGTTGTCCAAATTTGCGAAAATGCTCCTACATGCACTACCTTAGATGAACAATCGTGAAATTTGAAAGGCATATGTACAACAAACCTCTTCATTATTTGAACTAGAATAATCAAAAAATATTCAAACATTTTTATTTCATCAACAAAAAATTGCAAAATTGTTTGGGAAAACAGTAAACTTCCCCTTCGATCGCTCACAACTTTTTCATTTTTCAATTTTTCCTCTTTATTCTAGTTCACCCTACACACAATATTGTCCAAAGTAAATCTATGGTTGATTTTTTTGCTTCGGAACACCTGTTCAGAAGGTAGAACTCCCACAAGCGAAGAATATCATCGTGCGCGCGGCGCTCCTACGTGGCTCCTCCCACTCCCCGTACCATGTTTTGTCAAACTCTTGAAAATATTATCATGTTCAATAAAAACCACTTGGTAAACCTACCAAATTTCAACATCCTACATCTCATATATTTCGCATAAAAAATTGGTGAAAAATGAAACATTTTTTAGCCCAACAAAGTAGAAACCTGCTTTAAATTGGTATCTTTACCTATTCGCGCGTGTCGATAATTCGCACTTATCCAATAATACGATCCAAATGAAAATGCAATGCCATGTTTGAAATTAGAAGTCACTTTGTATGTCAGAGTATCGATTATATCACTCCGCCGCAGCGTGCACGATTGTGTACACGATTGCGAGAACGTTGCACATGAAATCGTTGAAAAAGATACGAAGTAGCGATTTTAATTATACAAGAATATGTCGTGTGTGACCTACAAGCTGGGAATTGAACTATTGAAATGTCACCTGTCTGAACACCTGTTACATGCAATTCGTACGGAGCAACACTACGAGTCATTCGTTCATTGCGAGTCTGCATACACACACACACACACATACGCGTCCACAAAAAGACATATCTCGAATTTATACGGCGCGTTCTGCCTGCCTTTTCCAAGGTTGCCAGTCTCGAAAATCTTTCACCTTCACTCTCGATACAAATGACAGAGTCAATCGAAGCATTGGCCATAAATCAGTGAACGGTAATTATATACGAAAGAATCGAGAGAGAGAGAGAGAGAGAGAGAGAGAGAGAGAGAGAGAGAGAGAGAGAGAGGGTGTGTGTAAGAGAGACAGGAAGAATGAGAGAGAGAGAGAGAGAGAGAGAGAGAGAGAGGCAAAGAGCAGCCCTAACCCGTGACTGGCGATCGAAAGTGATTTTCACCGAATCCCGTCTGCTGAAGTTTGTGAAAATTACCGAAGAACCGGATGCGCGAACGGTTGCAATAATACGTGCCGCTTCCTCACCGCGTTCATGCCTGAATGCAAGCACGAGCGTTTATATTGCACACTTTCGTCTCTGAGGGGTCCAGCGGCCTCGGCAAGGCTGCCTGACTGGAATCCAACAACGAAGCCTCGCAAATGGAATACCACTTCATCCAAGACAAAGTACGTCGAATATACGTGGAATCAAGTTTCCACGGAACAATCGCTGTTCTTCTAGTTCGATCGATCAATGTTCAATGTACCAATAGATTCAATGTTATCATAAAACGCCTGTCGCATAATCAAAGTTTAACGGAAGAGAACAAAGAGAACGACGGACACATTGCAATCGGGACTACATTCATCGCAACCATGTGCCGCCTCACCTTTGAAAAATTGAGATATATTTACTCCACTTATTCGAATACCAGCCAAGTGGCAACGAAATGGTGCTGTGATATTTTGTTGTGCCCCCGAATGGCGAGCCGCAAGGCAATTCTGTCTTCGATATACCGTAGCTAATTGCCGCTGAAAGACACTCGACCAAATCGACTATGCGCATGGCCGACGTTATTGGCAATACAATAAACGCATTTCATTCAACGGTTGATGGAAGTTAACTTCAATGTTGTTGATAAAGTTGCTCCAGCTGACGCAACGGACCGTAAGGTACGACTGCGAGTGAAAGTTACGAATGAAATTCGAGTGTCTGTACTAATCGACTTAATGGATCGGCCGAATTTAGAAACGCCCGATTTTACCGTGTGGTGAAACCGGGTTGGCCCATTGACAACGATGATACGAGTGAAATTGAACGGAATGTTATAGCTCGCAACAATATCAGTCCTCGAAAAAGTGATGATATTGAACAATATGATGGGCAGTAGGTAGTGATCGCGCGGTCGATGTGCAGCTTCGATGATCTCCCATGTGGAGCACCGTTCATCTGGGCTCCTATAGTTGCTTAGATGCGAAAGGCACTTAATAGTCCAGTAAAAGAGACGAAAACCCAGCACTTTTAGCGTAGAATTAGAAATTTTTGACTGTAGGTAGATGATTGCATACTGGAAGTAACCCCAATGAAATGTTGCCCCTAAACTCGCGTCAACCCAAAGAAATACGAATTGAAAACTTAAAAATCGCCGTATCTCGATAATTAATAGCTCGATGAAAAAATTGTTCAAACAAAAGTTGTTTGGAATAATGAATTACGTATAAAGTTATCTGACGTCCAACCCCCTATCTTCGAAAATAGCGGCACAAAATCGATTAGAAAATTCGAGGTAGATGCGTGTGCAAACGGAGTAGACACATCGCTGCGTACTTGTCTGGGTCAGTAATGCTCTAGCGTTTTTGTGCCGCTAGTTTCAAAGATAGGGGATTGGACGTCAGATAACTTTATACGTATTTTATTATTCCAAACAACTTTTGTTTGAAACATTTTTTGACCGGACTATTAATTATTAAGATACGGCGATTTTTAACGCATACTGAAAGTAACCCCAATGCAATTTTGTCCCTAAACTCGCCCCAACCCTAAGAAATACGGGTTGAAAACATAAAAATCACCGTATCGCGATAATTAATAGCCCGATCAAAAAATGTTTCGAACAAAAGTTATTTGGAATAATAAAATACGTATAAAATTATCTGACGTCTAACCCCTTATCTCCGAAAATAGCGGCACAAAATCGACTAGAAAATGCAGGGGTTGATGCATGTGCAAGCGCAGTAGACACATCGCTGCGTACTTGTCTGGGTCAGTGATGCTCTAGCGTTTTTGTGCCGCTAGTTTCAAAGATAGGGGTTTGGACGTCGGATAACTTTATACTTGTTTTATTATTCCAAACAACTTTTTTTTAAACATTATTTCAGCGGGATATTAATTATCGAGATACGGCGATTTTTAAGTTTCCAACTCCTATTTATTAGGGTTCGGGCGAGTTGAGGTGCCAAATTTCATCAGGATTACTTTCAGTGTGCAACCATCTAGCTTCAGTCTAAAATTTCAATTCTAGGCTAAAAGTGCTGGGTTTTCGTCTTTCGTGCAAATCCAATTCGTCAGTGCATTAGGTAAGACTGGCTGTGGACAACACTCCAATCTGCCCGAGAGTAAAAATAGTGCCGCAACAAGTGTGGGTCAAAAGTAAAAGCAATGGGATGCTAATAAAGCTCAAAGGTAACATTGCAATGTTCCTTAGAGGACCAGTCCTGGAAAGAACAATGCACATAAATAAAAATATCGAAAACCGTCGAAATCATTATTTTCTTAACGAGTATCAGCCTTTGATTCAGCCAGAGTTCCATCAAGGCGATATTGATGGAAGCGTTGACCGCGCCGCAGCATCTCTCAACAAAAGAAAGCGACAATCGCTAATGTCCTTACGGCCTTTGACACGTTTTTTGCCATCGGTCTACCGTATCGCGGCTCTCGCCCGTTGACGCTGTAAATTTGCGGCAAGATATAGCCTCGAGCCGGGGCATAAGGTATAGGCTATTAAGTACGGGCATGAGAGGGTTATGCCCATTTCAAGTGGAAAATCATAAGCACCGTAAATATACGCCGTTATTGCCGCTGTAGATGCCTCATATACACGGCTATGTGTACGTATGTGTATATGTGTATATGTATATATGGACAGGAGACAGCACGAGAGCTTGCCCACTTACTTTGTAATCATGACTAATGCATAATGCAGTAGCTAGCAACAGCCAAAGCGACGCATAAGGATCTGCACAGCCGTGAACGCGCTCGCTACACATACGAAAGATATGCGGCGCGAGTTAGACTAATACGTTCTACGTGTGATGTTTTTACACTTAAAACGCATATATATATATATATATATATATATATATATATATATATATATATATATATGTGCACATTGCCGAGAAAACAAAGGGCGTAACTGCTGTCATTTATCACGTAGAGCCATTCCATTTTCCACATGATAATACGTCCTGCTGGTCACTAGCATTCGATTACATATATAGATATATTTATACGTTCGTGTTTGAATCACTCTCTCCGACGGGCTTCGCGATCTGGTGGACCATACCCGTCCGGCATCAGCCACACGTACGCACCACATGTAATTCGCATTTCTTGCACCTTCGATACAGCCCATCTTCATTCACATAGGAAAGATACCTGCATCGTCTATCTGGCTTATAAACGATGGCGCTGCCAAGACGAAATGACCTGTGTGACGAGAGCAATATTCATCACTGAAGTGCTGTACTGTTACGAGCAATTGGGAGTGTCGAATGAAGGTTATGAACGCACCTAAACTGCACAAAAGTATTCGTCTTTGGCAATGGATCATCAAGGTGTCAGGCTGATGCTATGAATTACTTCCAGTAGGTAAACGCAAGACGATTCCATTGCTGATATGTTACCAATGACACGTGGATGTGAAAAAGGAACCTCCAACGAAATCAACACAGTGCTCGCCCGCGGTTGTTTCGAATCTTTTGCGGAATTCAGTGACAGCGGATCTGGGAAAATGGAACCACCGCATTGCTTGCTCGCGATTGTATCGCCTCTTTTATGGAATTTAGTGTCACCGGAAGTGGCAAAATGGAACCACTACCAGAGTCCATCTCTATTCATATACAAAAGATACCAGTCTGCATAATTTATCTGGATTATAAACGAGCACGGCCAAGACGAAATTACCTGTATGACGAGAGCAACATTCATCACTGAAGTGCTGTACTGTTACGAGCAATTGGGAGTGTCGAATGAAGGTTATGAACGCACCTGAACTGCAAAAAAGTATTCGTCTTTGGCAAAGGATCATCAAAGTGTCAGGCTGATGCTACGAATTGCTTCCAGTAGGTAAACGCAAGACGATACCATTGCTGATATGTTACCAATGACCATTGATGTGAAAAAGGATCCTCCAACGAAATCAACATAGTGCTTGCCCGCGGTTGTTTCGAATCTTTTGCGGAATTCAGTGACAGCGGATCTGGCAAAACAGAACCACCACCTTGCTTGCTCGCGGTCGTTTCCCCCCGTTTTGCGGAATTTAGTGACAGCGGAACTGGACAAACGGAACCACCACATCCTTTGGCCGCGGTTGTGTTGCCTCTTCTGCAGAATTTCGTCAGCAGAACCAAGAAAACGAACAAGAAACGCTTTGTGGTCTTGCACACGTGTATGCTCTAGGGATCCCGTGATGGGATTTTACTGCAACGACAAGACGACGCTATACAGGCGCTCTTACATGTACGAAATTGCCATACGTCGCACTTTTGCGCATTTCACATATGTCTGTATGTCTAACAGCGTGATTCTGGGATAACGAGAGAAACCTACTAAGCAACCTGGGCCTGTCTCCAGTTACGTCGACATCGCTAATGGCCTTCGGTGCAACTGCACACTCGACCTTGCAGTTGCAACCGCGGAACATCCTCGGATTTTCCGATGCGCTATACATTTTCGACGTTTTCCGGGTATTCACAGCCATTGTACCACCAGTAGCGACAATAATCGAGCTAGCTAAAAAAAACGATCCTCGGCTTGAAGAAAAAAAAAAGCGTACTCGTTCGTCGCGCATTGGTGACAGGAAAACGGACAATGCCAACGGGTTCGCGCGAACGTTTAGGAGCCGCGCTTGTTTTATCGGCGTCGTTGTTATCGCGGCGTTCCCGCGGCACGCGGAGAAGCGTTGAAGCGAGTCGACGGCGCGGGTGTTTATGACTTTCCAACAATCGGCGATACCTCAGCGTGCGCTATATACACGAGCGGCGCGTTGGCACGGCGATGCCTTGAGAAATCTCGAAAGTCTTTGCGAGACGGTTTGTATGTCAGGATTATTACGCTCAGCGATTCCACGTAATAACCGTCTACCATACATCCAACGACGGCGCGTGTTTTATATATTGTATTTAAGTGTGGAACGAAGGAGGCGAACGGGCGATATATTGTCACGGCGAGAGAAGCCGCGCCTCGAGTGTCCCGAGTAGCGAAGGTCGTATGACGATTCAGCCGCGATTGTGTCCCATTATAGGTACGGCGATCGGTGACGATCGCGTCTGCACGAAGGCGAGCGCATTCGTCACCTCGAGCTACCGCACGCACACATACGTATGCAGGCCTCCAGTCTCGTGCGATTGGAAACCCTGGAATGCACGATGCGACTGGTACAATCTCGAGGCATTGTCGCGGCTAATTAAATTCTATTGTAACGTCGAGTCAACAAGCGACACGGTGAAGATGAGGCCGACTGTTTTCCTCATTTGCCGATACAGAAGAGCCGCCATCTCTCCTCGAAACGTTGCCGATAATAGTTGGATTTTCGCTATCGGAGAAAAAACGCCAGACACAAATACCTCGATGATTCATCACCTTGGATACCGTTGATGGTATCGCGCAGTCGGAAATTCCCCGGATCAGGGATCAACGGATTTTAACGTCATATAATTCGAATGGTTGGAACGGCCGCGAATGAACCGTGACCCCAGGAACATCACGGATAATGGCCGTCGTGGATGCGAAAACGTCTCCAGCGCATACGGACACGCGCACATTGAAAAACCACGCTGGTGATATGGAAGCGGGACGCTCGGGAAGTACGTTTCTTACCCGGTGACGTTGGATTTCGCTGCCATCAGGCACATGTCGCAAACGAAGCGGTACTTTTCGCGTATCGACGCTTACAAGCTATGCTCAGGTGCCGACTATACGTGGCAAAGACCGTTTGGAGCGTTGGCTGGTTGGAACAAGCGATTCGTTCGAGGTTACACTGAGAAAAAAAAATCATTGATCCAATGTCATTGGTGTTATTGAATGAGATTTCGTTGATTCAATTGTAAAATTGTTGGTGTAAATAATCGGATTTATTAGTCCAAACAAAACGCTGTTTACTTTAATAACATGATAAAATTAAACAAATTTTTTCAGTCAAAAGATATATTGTTAGCCGGGAATAATATATTATTCAAACTATCTAAACATTATGGCGAATAAATTATATAGTTCTGAATGCATTTTCTGCAACGAACAAAAAAAGCGTTTCAATTCATAACATGAATATTGTTGATTCGAGTACACGAGAAAAATTGCATTTCGCTCGTTTGATTCAGATAACATTTCTATTGAGTAAATATGTTATTTTATTTTTTTCACCATATCCGATATTGATTTCCAAGAACATTATTCGTTAAAATATTGACATTTTATTTTTATTGGAAAATATTAAGCAAATGTCTGAATTGGTTGAACAATTATGCGAAAATAAAGTTTGTTTCTTGCACATTTGGTTGAAAAAATTCAACCAAATCATGGCCGAGCGCCACCGAAATTATAGGTGTGAGGAAACCCGTAGTTCTCGCAGTAACCGCTAGAAGCCGCACGCGCGCTCGTTTCTCGTAGGCGTAGCGCGAACCGAAAATCTAGTTAAGGCGGTCCTCTAATTTCTCGGATCGAAAAAATCGATTTTTTTTCGATTTGAAGGGGTTCACAAGTTACGGCCCTGGAACGGAGCAGGTATACGGAGCAAGTATACGTTCAAACGCGTTTTTCTCGAAACACGATTTTTCGAAACGGTGACCACGATATTTCAAAAACTACTGCACCGATCTTGTTCAAATTTATACAGCATCTTTAATATGTTATAAGCCAGCGATTGAACTAGGATTATCATGATTACTTCGATAGTTTTTTTTGTACGAGCGAAAAACAAGAAAAAATGAGTAAAAAATAGAATGTAATTTTCAAAAGTGTATAAAAAAGTCAATTTTTGTAATTTAGAATTCACTCTAGTTCAATCGCTAGTCTTAAATATGAAGATTAAAATGCCGTTTGGTTTTTTGATTTCAGATAAGCAGAACAGCCGCAATCTTGGTCACCGTCAAGCACCTCTTTTACTTGATGTCTTCCTGTCGGCCACTATAACTTTTATTCTATTATATATTTTGACTTCAAAAAATTTGTAAAGCTTATTTAAATGTTAATAAAGATTATGCAAAAACAATGAGATTGATTATTTCGATGCTTTGCCCGTAAAAAATGCTTGAAAAAGCCGTAAAAAACAGCGGAGAAACTAGAGAACCGCCTTAAACGCCGGAGAAACTCTAAAGAGTATCGCTTCTTGGCCTGTGGCTAAGATCAAAGCGTAGTATCTGTTCTTATCAGTTGAATATCTGATATTCTCTCCATGGATGTTCCATCGGATATCTGATATTCTCTCCACTATTATCGTCGATAATTATTCTAATGCTCACTTTTTATTTAAGATTTAAAACAAATTGAAAAACTTACGTCCCATGGCATATTCGTTTCGATGCAGTAAATAAATAGTTAATTCTATTTATTATATTTTTGTACGAAATAAAAAATGTTGTAGCAGCCGCTTAATTATTTCATCTATACATCTACGGATTGTATATAGAATTATTTCAATAGAATATAATTTTATTTTAACGATAATGTAGATATTCAGAGAACAGAGGAGCTTTTTCAAACAAAATAATATGTTATTTGAATCAATTACATTTTCCAATGTTTTATAGTATTGGAACAATCTCATATATCGGTGGCACTCCGCAGCAGCACATTTATTTGGCTCAACCAATATATTTTTTTCATTCAATTGGCTTTTATTTTCTCAGTGTACAGCCACATCCGCGTATACTCGGCAACAGGCTGGATACGCGAATTTGCAAATACGAATTGAGCGTGACGATGGACGTCGCGGAGCTGCAGGGAGTGACGGAATTATGCGCTGACTGGTTATTAGCTCGCGTGGCGATTGTTCGCGACATTTCGAATTACTCGTTTATATGCACTCATGTGCGTTTTGTGGTACGTGGATGTAGAACAAAGGCATCCCTGCTCTTTGCGAAGAAACGGTGATGCTGGAGGCGCGAACGTCAATGCGCGCAAGATCGGCCTGTGGAACGGCAACGATGTGAGGGGATAACTATGGCGGTTCGATGGTAAAAGATCATTTTTCGAAGTGCCAAGTGCCGCGATGCACTTTGGACCTGGACGCAACGAGAGTCTTCAACGTCGTCTACATCATCACAATGCGAAGTGGGAGGGATCCAACATACTTCAAATCAATGCGCACAAAGGTCAATTCGGTCGAGGCAGCATTGTTGGCTAGAAATTTGAAAAAATCGTTTGTTTTGAATATTTTTTTATTAGTCTACGGACCTTTCTGAATACGGCTCTGAAAATCGTTTGATGATACTCACGAAATTGGGCGATTTAGAGGAATCATGAGGAAGCGCGTTTTTCTCGTAACTAAACCTCTCAAATCAGCAACCACGATGTCTCGATAACCAACTGGCCGATTGAGCTCAGATTTAGCATGGGGTCAAAGTGGGAACAGTGGCAACAGTGGGTACACTGAACCTATTCTGTTCCTCAAAAGTGGACATGTATATAGGTGCGTCTTTATCACATTCGAACCGCCCTCGGTTGCCAATAGGTTTGAACCTGTCTGTGAGTCGCTCCCGCGCAATTCGGTTGTGAGAAGTGATTTTATATGATTTTTGGTGTCAAAAGTTGAAAAACCAGCTGAGTTTGTATATTTTGTGCTTCGTTACCTATCGCAGTCAAGTTCGAAGCCATTGATCTCCCGCAAGATACAGCTATATTGCGGTATTTGAGCATAATTTTTGTTAACCTAATAAAAATAGAAACTTGTCAGTACCCACTTTAGAAAAAAGAAGCGGGTCGGTACACAGTGGCTCAATTTCTTGAGGTACACAGAGGTAAGTTATAATATGAATATTTTCGCTTTCTGATTTAGATAGGTACTGGTACTACCTCATGAAGTAGGTACTCATTGTTGATTAATATTCAATAAATGAATGTGATTGATCTCATAATATGCTGTCTTATTTTTAATTAATTTTCCAATAGTTTACTGTACAATACTCCCCGTTGTATAAAGAAAAGCACTCCATTACCTACAAGTGTACAGTGTATCAGGGTAATTTTCTTCAAATTTTGCTTGATTTGGAAATTTCGTTTCACTGCGAAATTAGACATGTTTCACTGTGTACAACCCTAAGTACACAGTGGATCAAATTTAATTTTTTTAAAATAGTTTTTATCTCAATGTCTATTAGGTTAGGTCGTTCAGTGACTTTTGACAAAATGAAGCCATTGAACACACCTCACGTTTAGGCATGGTTTCATGGAGATTGTGTGAACGGTTAGGCAGCGATAGACCTCTGAGAAAAAATGAGCCACTGATCTCATTCTGACCCTACACCTTCAGTAAACTCTTTTTCAACCCTGGTAACAGCATTGAGGCGACATTATTTTTTGAAATATATAACTCTTAGAATGGTCAGAACAATAGGAAAAATTGATAATCAAAGTTCGGGTACCAAACATCCCAACACTCGTACAGAGTAAAAAGATGTTCGGCTTTTTCGGTTTCATATAACTTCCACGACACTGGTCGCCAATTGAATGCATTTTCCGTGCACCGTTGCAAACCAACGTATTAAGGAGGTACGGTAATGACCATGCTAGTAAACTTAGAGTCTATTTCACGCCGCAATACCGCCACGTTTTAGATATATGTATATGGCTTATTTTTCGAGAAATATTTTTTAAGTATTGAATTTCGAGTTTCCTATTATTTTTATAATATGGAAAAAACCTTAATAATCTACTACTCGACTTCAGTAGTACGCCATATCGTTGACGTTTAGCATCGTCGCATTTTCGGTGGCTGTCATCGGTTCCACGTGCCCGGCTTATTATTTTTTGTAGCCGGTTAACATGGAGAATGAAAATACTGTGGAAGTTTATCAAAAGAGTAACGGGATTGTACCTGAAGTCCAGTTTAGAGACAAATGTAGATTCTGACGGACAATAATTAGAAAATGAAAAGATAATATTGCGATTGCAAATAAAAAAACGTCGCGTTGAAGTTAACCTCAATGTCCAATGTCCAATCTGTCCAAAGTCAAAACATATTTCATCGATTGTTATGTTATTTTTCCCTTTCCCAATTTTCACAATATTTGCAGGTATAAAAAGGAACGTTTTTTTATATGACGGTTCTCCCATGCTGAATTTATATATAGATGCGTTGTATAGGTACATGTCGCCGGAAAATTGAGACGCCTTTGCTGTACGTAAAAGAACTTCAAGTAAATATCGACGAAAGGCCCTTTATAATCCATTTAAAAAAGTACGGCTTCGCACAATCATATTTTTAATTCGCGTTGAAAATATCCGATAGACGAATCAAATTTGCGCGGGTATCCGGCGTTGCCACACGTCGAGCAAGATGGCTGCTGTTACGTCGCGAGAAGTCTCGCTCTCCGAAAACTTCGGTTTTTGCGACTTTATTTCTAAATTTATTGTTTATTTCCGCGGTGAGCTTTCCAATTCATAGTGCCTTATCGATCACAAAGATTCAACGAACGCAACCATCAGTTTTTTTAACGTGTTTCTTGGCTCCGAGTAGCACAAAAAAATCGATATATGAGAGGACAGGCACATTTTGTCGTCTACGTGTGACTAATTCACCAACTTTAACAATTAATAACTCGGAAAGTGTACGGTAAATCTCGTGGAAACTCCGCATACGCATGGACGAAGGTCTCGACAATGCTATAAAAAAAAATCGGACTTTTATCTTGAACTCGCTCCAACCACCGTACCTCCTTAACTTACATGATGATACATTTTTGTTTGTTTTTATTTTGTACATATACTGGAAGGCTCAATAAACTTGAAGGTTATCCAAGTCTAAAAATCACCTCTAAAACAGTGTCCTAGACAATAATACTTCGCAATTTACGTGGTAGGAATGGCCGATGAATATAACGTAAGTATAACATGACATTATCCCACGTGATAGTTGCTGTTATTTGAAATTGTATTAGAAACTTGAAATGCGTTTTCCTCAAAACAACGTTTTTCAACCTGGTTGACATAAAATCTCGAGGTATTTTCAACCAGTTGTCTTCAAATTTGGTATCGACCTTTGGTATATATCCCTCTATCGCCCCTACTTCGGGAATTTCGAAATTATTACTATTACTATTCAGAAAAAAATTTAACTTCGAAAAAAATGGGGCGAAAAGTGAACTTTTTTTTAGCTAGTCGCTATTCAAATATTTGTTCTCTTTGATACCTGCCATACTGACATTCTTATCCATCAAGGACATTGGTTTTATTTCTGTTTCAGATAAATGGGAGCTTTGGGAACATGTAAACCACCCAACCCTTTTTTGCCGGTCATATCTGAACATAAAATAAAAATAAAAAAAAGCAAATGAAGTATAAAATAGGCAAATAAAATTAAAATTAAAAAAATTCAATTGCAATTGAAAAATGAAAAATGAAAATGGAAAATTGAATAAAAATTGAAATTAAATATGTTGTTTGCACTATTTTTTCCGGCTATATCTGGTTATGAAATAAAAATAGCAAATATAAGTGCAAATAAAATATTTTTTTTTTTAATAAAATAGAAATTGAAAAAAATGGAAATTAAAATAAAAAAATTTAAACATCGAAAAATTCTAACAGGCATTTCAGAAATTTGTTTTATAAGTTTTCGACACATTAATAAAAAGACTAAAAAAATGAATGAACTAAATATATATGTATTTCATTTTATCAAGATGAAATAAAAATAGCAAATAAAAGTGAAAGTAAAATAAACATTTTAAAAATAAAGCACAACCAGACAAATTGAGAATGAAAATAGAAAAATTGAATAAAAGTTTAACAAATTGAAAATGTTTAAAAAATGTTTCAGACATTTGTTTTGTAGGTTTTCGAAACATAAATAAAAAGGCTGAAAAAATGGACGAACAAAATATATCTTTTTTTTTTATCAAGCCTGAAAAAACGCTCTAAATTCGGCCCCTAGACTAGCCAGTTAACGCATCCGTTTTTCGTTGCCGTAAAACTCGTGTCTGCTGACCCAGTGACACGCAGAGAATCTCGGGTATGTTTGGGTAAAATGCTTTCCTCGTCTCTTTCTCCCCCCATCGCAGGGTCTCGTTCTCCTCGGATATATATCGCGTTCGCGATAGACGAGAGCTTTCAGGGAATTCTCCTATACGGGCATGCCTGAGCGCAACGTATGTCTGCTTTGGCCGAAGAAACAGCTACGATACGTGGCGCGGTGCATAGAGAAAGATGAGCGCCGGTGTGTAACTGAAGAACCGCGTTCGTCACGTACTCGACCCGGGATGTCATCTCGCAGCGAGAGATTATTATTCCCACCGAAAAATTAACTTCCAGCTTGCTCGCGGCTTCTACAACCGGAGGATGATACAAACGGACACGTAGATACGCGAGAAATACGCGAGATAATAATTATCACGACGGCAACGTTACGATGGGCTCTACCTTCGTCGTACACTCGGCACGAATAATACGAGCATTCGCGACATATTTCCAGGCTGACGAGAGGAGGCACGCGGATGAGTAGCGTGGAGGACAAAAAAAAAGGACACGTCAATGATGAAACGTCAAATGCCGATCTCCCGAGTGGTATTCCCGCTCTGCAATTCTGCAATGCGACGCGCGTCGACGAATGCGCGAATTGAGAGGATGCGACGATGGAATGGCGACCTCGCATGGCTATCGTGTGTCTCCAACAGCGGATATTTGCCGCCCGATACAATGCGCCGAGCTAGCCTCCTACAGGGATCGATTAGCGCGAGTGCTCGCTCTCGCTGCGAAACGAGGACGGATATGCATTATGCACACCGCGGAAAGTGAAGTGAAAATGACGCGAGATAGGAGTCACAGAGCATTGCCTTAAGGCCTTCAAAAAATTGGTTTTTTTTAATTTGCTTAAGGGGTTAGGCCACTGTAGAGGCCGAAAAAATAGACTTTTTGGGGATTTTTTTTTCAGAAAAACTACAGAATAAATCGAGATTACAAAAAGGGTGTTTATCATACACATCAGTGACTCTATACAACAATTTTTTTGAAGCGATCAATTTCAAAATGGCGGCTGTGCAGCTTTTATCTCAAAACTGCATTTCTTACGTTGCCCGGAAACATAACTCAGACAATTTTCAATTGCATACTTCATCTGTTATTTTTTAGGCAAATTTTTCACTTTCCAAAAATTTGTAATCTCGATTTACTTTGTAGTTTTTTTTTTCGAAAAAAAAAAATCCCCAAAAATCCTATTTTTCGGCCTCTAGAGTAGCCTGAGGCCTTTCAAGAGGTCTTCTCACTTTAGATGGTAAAAAGGCTATTTTCATGAATTTTTTTGATAGGTTTATATTATAGATATTGTTATAAAAGTTGTTAGACTTAATAAATACACTTTCGAAATACATTTTTTTTTAAATTATTTATTTTAGTCACTATTTATAGACGAAAATAGTAGTTAAAAAAATGTCCTAAAAAATTGCAGGTCTGCGCTGTTGATGAAATCTCGGAGATGGATAAGCCGAAACAAAAAAAATTAATGGTTTTCAATTCAGTATGTTGATGGCTATAGTGCATATCATACGATTTGTGACATATGCAAAAATAACAAAATGGCGGACGTTTTTTGAAAAAAACATAAAAACGTGTTTTTCCACCGTTTTTGGCAAAAAATAGAATCTATCAAAATCATATCAAAAGTCGAACCTCGATATAACGAAATCCTCGATATAACAAAGATTTGTCCATTCCCTTCCGATAGACACACTCAGAAAAAATATTTATTAAGGACAAAGAAGTTTGTCTTCCGGCGAATAAGTTTTCTTATTCGTATGTCGGCATACTACGATTTTATTAACAGCTAAGACATTTTTTTATTAAGGTTTATGTTTAAGATTTACTAAGAATTTTTCTTAACATCTAATAGGATATATAATTTAGAAGAAATAGGTGTTTTATATCGGACGAATAGAGCTTTTCTTAACATCTAATAGGATTCTTCATAATACTCCAACTGGTTTTTTTTTCTCGAGGAATTGTGTCATTTCGTCCGTCATTATTTTCTCACTCGAACGTTTTTTTCTCACTTTATGATCTTACTTACACTTAAATCATTCCTCACTTTCGAGTTTCTCACTTCCGAATCGCAACACTGACACTTGTGCCAAAAGCAGGGGCATAGGAAGAAGCTACATGGTAAGCGTATGCGTGAGCTGCATCTGACGAGCGGCCTGCTGTCGGGCCCGTCGCGTTGAAGGGCAAAGTGCGCATGCGCGCATTAGTATCATAGTCGCGAAATAAGAGGTTCTCGTGATTGGAAAGTAGTATTTATTTGATTTGAGGAAATATTTATTCAAATGTTCTATTTTAAATGTGGCTTTTAATTGATGTGAAAAATCGGCACGTAAAAAAAAAACATATTTAGTGACGCCGAATAAAAGCTGTGGTTACAATCACATATAAACTGTCTCCATACGAGTAAACATTTATTAATTTCCAATAAATTATGTTCTAATGTGCCAATTTATTAGAACATAATAAATCTTTTTTCTGAGTGTATTTCCCCTTAAGGGAGACTTTGTCCTTGAAATGCAGCGGGAGATGTTAGCGGCTCAACATGAGCAGCTAGAAGAAGAGGAGGGATGCCTCTATGGACCAGGCATTGCTGATTAGCGGTAATTATAAACACATTTGTGTAAACACATTACAAAACTTTAAACGCGTTTTTCTCGAAAACACGTTTTTAAAAATGGCTGACATTCTCCTGACCGCTGTAATTAACATATCGACCTGAAATTTGGAGAGCATACTCAGAAAATATGTCTTCACGGAATGACGGATCGTTTTTTCGATAGATACATTTTTGCATTTATTATTTATCTTTTTATGCGAAAAAAAAACGCGAAGATACGATGTTTTTTTTAACTGCCGCCATTTTCCGAAATTTATACTAAACGAAAAACCCATCCGTCATTCCATGACCAAAGGCTCACAGATTGATAATATGCTTTGAATTTGTGTTTCAGATCAACAAAGAGGGGGCAGTGATGTCAGCCGTTTACCTCCCGCGATTTGAGGACCTGTTTTCGCGGAGCTGCAACGGCCGCCATTTTGGTTTTTTTTTCAAAAAAATTTTTTTTCAACGTTCTGTATATCATGAATAAAAGCAAGAAAAAAACCGCACTCAAAAAGCTTTACTCGTTTCCTTTTAAAAAAATAAAATGTAAACACCTGAAATATAGCACTCCAAGGACAAAGTCTCCGTTAATAAACACACCAAATTTCAACGTTAGATTTTCAATTTTTTCAGCTAAAAAATGGTAAAGAATCGAGCATTTTTTGGCCCAACAAAGTAGAAACCTCCCTTAACGGAAAGACGAGGAATAAGAAGAAGGAGTTGAGAAGGAGTGCGTATCATGCAGAGCCTGCGGCCAACAACCATTATCGCCAGTTCGTACGGTGCGGTGTGCGCTGGAAGTCAGGTACGGGTTTGGGTCAGGTTGAGGTCGAGAGCTGCGCAAGACCGCGAGGAGTCACCTGTGGTGTGACCGATGCTGCGGGGAGATGGGGAGAAAGAAAGATGGAGAGAAGCGAATGCGCGTTCTCGCTATCTCATCTTCTCCTCGCCAGCACCGTGAAAAAGTGTATCTGTACGAGGGATCATCGCAGCATCACGACCCGCACGGCCTTCTTCGTCATACGATGACCGGGTGTACGTGCATCCCTCTCCCTCGCTCTCTCTTCCGCTCTTGCAGTCGGAAAACCACATGCTCCTCCACGGAGAGCTGGTCCGTTCCGATGCTAACTGCCCGTAGAAACTACGCGCGTTCGCCAATCGGTACAATCCGAACGAGGAGTTTCTCGACGCCGGTTCTCATCGGACAATGCGATTATACGAATCAGCCGAAAGGGTTATTTCTAACGCCAAACACTGTGGCGAGTCAGAGAAATCGATTTTTTTAGCTTTTTATCGGAGCATATATATTCAAAAATATGTGAACAAATTTCGAAGATAAAATATTGAAAAATGACCAAGTTACAGACGATTCAGTCAGAGCGGAAGCGCTACAATTTACGTTGGTGTACTTACTAAAACTTTCGATGGCGTTTTTTTCGAGACGACATTTCTCGACCTGACCGGAATCGTAGCTAGCTATAATTGCTCGATTTTCAATTTTTAAATACCAACATTTCCGTAATTGCTGTGGCTATCGTTGTATGTAGGCGTTTTTTTAGTATTTTTTTAACACCCGCCTTTTGTGATTTTATTTTTTTAACGCCTTTTTTCTCGATCTGGCCGGAATTATAGCTCGAGCTATAATTGCCCGATTTTCAATTTTTAAATACCAACATTTCCGTAATTGCTGTAGCTATCGTTGTATGTAGTCGTTTTTTTTAATAATTTTTTTCAACACCCGCCTTTTGTGATTTTATTTTTTAACACCTTTTTTCTCGATCTGGTCGGAATTATAGCACCGGCTATAATTGCCCGGTTCTCAATTTTTAAATACCAAATTTTTTTTATTTAGTATTTTTTTAACACCCGCCTTTTTGTGATTTTATTTTTTTTAACGCCTTTTTTCTCGACCTGGCCGGAATTATAGCTCGAGCTATAATTGCCCGATTTTCAATTTTTAAATACCAACATTTCCGTAATTGCTGTAGCTATCGTTGTATGTAGTCGTTTTTTTTAATAATTTTTTTCAACACCCGCCTTTTGCGATTTTATTTTTTTAACACCTTTTTTCTCGATCTGGTCGGAATTATAGCACCGGCTATAATTGCCCGATTTTCAATTTTTAAATACCAACACTTTTTTTTAATTAGTATTTTTTTAACACCCGCTTTTTGTGATATTATTTTTTTTAACGTTTTTCTCGACGTAGCCGGAGCTATAGCTCCAGCTATAATTGCCTGATTTTCAATTGTTAAATACCAACATTTCCGTAATCGCTTTAGCTACCGTTGCATATAGCCTTTTTTATTATTTTTTTAACATCCGCCTTTCGTGATTTTATTTTTTTTAACTACTTTTTTCGAACACCCGCCATATTGTGACTTTATTGTTCGAAAAACGGCTACATACAATGAAAACTGCATTCATATAGATTATAAAACATGCCTATTTTAATTTTTCAGGTCAACCATTGTAACGTTATCGATCCGTCCGTCGGACCACATTTTTCATACAAAGCCTCTATTGTACCTCAATAACGTTGTAAATTTCAAATCTTTTCAGATAAAAATTGATACGAAATAAGTTCAATGTATGCTTAATAACACACCTTTTTTTCCAAATCCCAAATGAGTTATCAAGTGGACAAAAAAAATCGGCACACGACCCTTTTCGGCCTGTTGCGGTGGTGTCTTCTCTTTAACTCAATATTGATGATCTCAGTACTTGTCCGATAATCGACCAACCTACTTTGCTCCACCTCCTTCAAGCATCACAAAAACCTCAAGTCTTGGACCACAAACGAGTAACAAAGACTCGATGAGTTAATTTCAAATAGACTTCGTAAGTTTCCTCTTATATTCCGAAACGTCGAGACAGCTGGACCAATTTTGCGATCGGGTTTCATTATGAAAAAAAAAAAACCCCCAAACAGCCCACCACCACATTTTGTCCACCTTTACGTCAGCCCTTCCGTTCGAAGTGCCCTCCCCCGCTCAGACTCCACAAATACCTATATATCCGAGCACGTCTAATTAATCGACGACTGGACGAGCGTTGTTCCTGCTCCTTTCTTGCAGATTGTATATCGTTATATACGATTATGCACAATACCTCTAACGTGTATACCTTTGAAGTACACACTCGTATAATCGAAAAGAGCGATTTACACCAGCGTGTATTCGCCTATATGTCGATCGGCGGGCCAACGGAGACGCGAGGACGAGAAGGAGAGACATATCGGAGGGAACAAGAGAATCGACGATACGACGTGGTGACCACCCACAAGACGGTCTATACATACGAAAACAAACACGAACACACACACACACACACACACACACACACACACACACACACACACACACACACACACACATATATATATATATATATATATATATATATATATATATATATATATGCACGGTAGCCTCGCACCGTCTCGCTCAGTTAAACGCGAATTAGCGACTTATCGTATCATGTCTGGCTCGCTCGCTGGCAGCCAGTCGTTATAGGTGCCTTCAGATGCTGCATGAGCATGCTTGCTCTCCTTCTCTTTCGCTTTCGCGTGGCTGTGAGACCGATGCGCGAAATTAAAGGCTATTCGACTCGTTTAGCTATACACACATACGTGTGCATGTACGTACATACTTACACATATAATAATAATAATTCTGATTATATATATATATATATATATATATATATATATATATATATATATATATATATATATATATATATATATATAATCAGAATTATTATTATTATATGTGTAAGTATGTACGTACATGCACACGTATATATATATATATATATAATATATATATATATATATATATATATATATATATTAGGGTGGTCCTTAATGGGAGTGTTAACGAATTTCGACGAGTGCGCCCCCCAGATAGGTTCGAAATAAATACATAAAAATGTGTGCGAAACCCCAGCGCTGTAGTCGAATGAGAAGACGTGCCTGTAAACTCGTTTTGTTTCCCATTTGAATAACATGCGATTTTCAGACTACTTCAGTCATTATTTTTTAGAAGTGCTCCTAAGCATTGAAAAAAAAATTATTTATATAAATCTATTCGTAATTGGTATATCTACGTGTAAATTTTTTTACAAGGCGTTATCACAAGCCTCTCACCCCCCCTCATATTATACACGACGGCAAATTGATGAGCAAATTTACCTGTTTTTAGCCGTTTGGTGCTTTACAGTATTTCAATCATTAAAAGGCAGTCTTATTTGCGTCATAAGTTTGTAAAAATAATAATTGTGCATGTAGGAAAAACTATCTATTTCAATTAGCGTATTTCAAAACACGTCTATTACACTTTATATATTTTTTTTAAATAATAATTAAAATTAAAATGTTTTCATCACCGTCGGTTTTTTTGGATCGGGAAAGCTTTTACGATATTCCGAGACTACCTGAAGAATATACTGCTGCTGATCTTCGTTCCGTGTAAGAATATCGTTGTATTCTTCCATTAAATGAACTGCTCTCTCAGCCGTATCATTTACGACCTTTAAATGTTATGTTAATCGCTAAACTTTTTCGCGAGATTCGAAATTAGTACGAATTTTTAAAAACTCGATCCGTCTTTTTGGCCTGAAGATGAACATTTCAACGGAGGTTTAAATGTGGTCAAACATTTACAGGTAGTAAATGATACGGCTGAGAGAGCAGTTCATTTAATGGAAGAATACAACAATGTTCTTACATGGAACGACGATCAGAAGCAGTATATTCTTTAGGTAGTCTCGGAATATCCCAAAAGCTTTCCCGATCCAAAAAAAAACAGACGGTGATGAAAACATTTTAATTTTAATTGTTACTTTTTAAAAAGTTTGAAGTGTAATAGATGTGTTTTGAAATGCGCTAATTGAAATAAATATTTCTTCCTACATGTACAATTATTATTTTTACAAACTTATGACGCAAATAAGACTGCCTTTTAATGAGTGAAATATTGTAAAGCACCAAGCGGCTAAAAACAGGTAGTCAAATTGATCAATTTGCCGTCGCGTATAATATGAGGGGAGTGAGGGTTGTGGTAACGCCTTGTAAAAAAATTTACACGTAGATATACCAATTAAGAATCGATTTATATGAATAATCTTTTCTTTCAATGCTTAGGAGCACTTCCAAAAAATAATTACTGAATTAGTCTGAAAATCCCATGTTATTCGAATGGGAAACAAAACGAGCTTACAGGCACGTCTTCTCATTGGACTATGGCGCTGGGGTTTCGCACACATTTTTATTTATTTATTTCGAACCTATCTGGGCGGCGCACTCGTCGAAATTCGTCAACACCCCCATTAAGAACCACCCTAATATATATATATATATTTTATTATTCATATATATAAATAAAATGAACAGCGAAATGTTATGTTCTGAATAAATATATATATATATTGAGAAAATGTAACATTTCGCCGTTCATTTTGTTTTCATGCTACATGGAATTATAGAGCATGCGAGATTTATTTTTTGGCGGAAATTGTAAATTTCGAAAACCTTGGGCGACCACTAAATATTGATTGAATGGCTAGCGAGGGTAATTTGAAAATTATAAAGCGTAAAATTCATGGGTGAGAAGTGGACGAAAAAAAACGATTTTTTAATGAAAAATCCCTAATATATATATATATATATATATATATATATATATATATATATATATATATATATATATATATATTATGGATTTTTCATTAAAAAATCGTTTTTTTCGTCACTTTATATATATATGTATATATATATATATATATATATATATATATATATATATATATATATATATGTTCGGGTGTCACAAATTTGTGCTCCTATTTTTTTTCCTTTTTCTCACCATCCAATTATCTTCTTCAAAGATGAAAAAAAATTGTCACCGAAGCTGCGAGCGGTCGAAAAATATTTAGAGGTCGCTCAAGCCTCCCAAAAATGCAATTTTTCATTAAATAATCGTTTTTTTTTCGTCCAGTTCTCACCCATGAATTTGACGCTTTATAATCTTTAAATTAATCTCGCGAAAGTTCTAGCCGGCCAATCAATATTTAGTGGTCGCCCAAGGTTTCCGAAATGTACAATTTCCGCCAAAAACTAAATCTCGCACGCACTATAATTCCATGTAGCATGAAAACAAAATGAATAGCGAAGTGTTACATTTTCTGAATAATTTATTATAATAATTTGTAACCAACATATATTAGACGACATGTGTTATTACGTATTATTATATATTACTGTATTATGACGTCGCTCGTCACAGACTGACGGTCTGCAGTTTGACTAACGAGACCAACTGTAGGTCGCATTACGATGCGCGGAAAAAAGCTGCCATTTCAGTTTTACGAATAAAACGACCTATAATTTTGTTTACGAACAAAAGCTTTAAATCATTATTTTATGAGGACAAAGATTATAATTCATTGGTTAGAAGTGTGAGGTCAATTTGAAAGAAACTGTTTCTAAAGAAAAAAGGATCAAATGTTTTGAACATTTTACAAAACATCAAATTTATGAGTGAAATGAGTAAAAAAAATTGGCAAAAATTGGAAATTGCGAAGTTCTTGAGCGACCACTTAATACTCATGGAGTGGCATTGGCGAGGTTAATTAAACAATTATAACGAATAAAATTCATGGGTGAGAAGTGGAAGAAAAAAAATCTATTAAAAAAAAAATTGAATTTTTGGGACACTTGAGCGACCTCTAAATATTTTTTACCGTTCGCAGCTTTCGCGACATTTTTTTCCCTTTAGAGAAGATAATTGGATGGTGAGAAAAAGGAAGAAAAACAGAGCTCAAATGTGTGCCACCCTAATATATATGTATGTGCGTGTGTGTACACGAAAAAAAAACTTTAGTTGCGGCATCCCCGACATACACGTGCGCGCAATTATTTCCAACAAAAAAGTGGCCGCGATGATTTTATGATAGCGAGAGAAAGCTCTCTCTCTTTTTCTCTCTCTCTTTATTTATCTCTTTCCTCCACCTTCGGTTATTAATTTAAAACGATATTAATGGCGCTGCTAAATAGGGTGATCGATACCAGAGTTGGATGTGAATAAACGATTGACTTTATCGCAAGTGCAATTAAAGTAGATTACACTCCAAGCTTAGTGGAATCATTGCCTCGCGATTATGTGCGCTCTTGGTGAGAATGGAACGAGTTTTCTTCATAACAAATAGGCAGCTCGCGTAATTTCATATGGGCAGTGATGTGACGTCAATTTATTTCAGTGCACAATACCTGTCTGTTATCGAATAGATACACTTTAATGGCGAACATTTAACTCGAGTGGAAAAATGGATGGAGTGCAGTTATGTGCATTGGAATGCAGATAGATATTTTTATTTGGTTCAGGAATGAAGCGTGTCTGGATTGCGGAAGCTTATCAGATTGTGCGAAAAGTAGACATTTTTTGGAAATTTATAGTAAACTGTTGGGTAGATTATTTTGGTAGACGATTTGTTTATTGAATTTCATTTTCGGTTAGCTAGAATGCATTTTAGATGAGCTCAAATGTATTTTAGATTGGCTAAAATGAATTCAGATGAGCTAAAATGCATTTAGATATAGCTAAAATATATTTTAGATGAGCTAAAATGTATTTAGATAAGCTAGAATGTATTTTCGTATTTGAAAAAATGAATGACTTTCTTAGGAGATGTATTCTTTGGGTTCGAGAAGATGCAAAGGCTAAGATGAGCAACGATATTTTTTTTTTGTCGACTTTTGTCGAGAATTTATTGTGGGTCCGTCGTCATGATGCCGAAAACTTTTAAAACACCCGGTAGAAAACTCACGGGCTACCTGAGCGCTCCGCGTGGCCTAACGTCGGCCACGTCGCGTCGCGGTCATTTCGAGAGCCCCGAACCTTTCCTCTCGAGTTGACCCCGACGAGAGCAAGGGTCCAAAGGTCGACGGAGCGAAGGAATGTCGAGCCATCTCGCTCTTTCTCTCTCTCTCTCTCTCTCTCTCTCTCTCTCTCTCTCTCTCTCTCTCTCCTCTCTCTCTCTCTCTCCGCTTCTCTCGCCGGAAGAGAGATATACCTTCGCTAATGAACCTTCGGCGGGTTTCTCCTCCTGTCTGCCGTTGCCCGCCCGCTATCTCTCGGCACCGCATCCGTACAGATCCGCGGGTGTACGGACATCGCTCTCGTGTCGAAACGCACTTCTGAATCGCGCCAGGACGACGAGGCGAACGAATCGCGTGGAACCGCGTTCTCCACGTCTCTCCCTCATTGTCCTTATACGAGATCACCGGGACCGCGTATACATTCAACGGTCAAAGTTACTATGCATAATCGGAAGTGAAAACGCCGAAACGTGCACCGAAGGAAGAATGACTTGGGCTGGATAAATCAATCATTGGGGGCATATGAACGGACTTTTTTGGATAAAAAATCAGAATGTTAGATTGTTTTAATAATTACTTATTTCATCGAATCAATAAATACTGGGAATAATGAAATATTTTAGCGTTTCATATTAATGCGTCGTTGGTCAGCTATAAATGCACAATTTCGTATCTCTAAGAGATTTCTTTAACTCCGACGAGGAACATCACTATGGTGTCCGCCTTCGATTCGATTGAAACTCATGTATATCGTAAAGCATTAAAAACTATTAGGTACGATTTTTTGTCGGCAAAAAGACGGTTTTAAGGGGTGGAAAAACTATTAAAAATCATCATGTATTTTCTGCTTCGATTCGGATGTCCATTCTTCGCGCAGTCTTTTCGTCATCGTTTGCTCTTGAAAACGCCGTTTAATATATTGAACTCCAATTATTTTTTTATTTTTTGCGGAATTTCAAAGACGCAGCATCGATTTTCACCAATTTCTCCATACGTCCCCTTCCAAAGTGTTACCCGTTTCATTCAACTAAATACACCCTTTTACAACATGGGGTGAGAGAAATACAAACAAATGGGTGGTTCATCCCTTAATTTTTTTCTCATTGCACTCATCGTCAACTTGTGATCATATTGCATGGGCGAATTCCCATTTTCGTTTTACTGAAATCGGTGAACTGCTTGCGGTTGAAACAGCAAAACCGACCCTCGACCTGCTTCACTCCAACAGGTGGTTTCAGCCCTGAAAATAGTTGTTTCACCGATAAAAATAATACGTATCTGATAGTTTTTAATGCTCTATCATATACATTAGTTTCAACAAAATCGAAGGCGGACACCAAAGTGATGTTCCTTGCAACGCTGACGAAAAGAACTGCCAGTTACGATTCCAATTGCTTCCACGAAGAACCAAAGATGCCTTCAATCATTTCCACCGAGAGCCAAGACGACCCCTTTCGTTATCAACCACTAGATGAATCAAAAATCATAATCGTAGACGTCAATCTGCCGTTTACGACAGTCCTCAGATGGCAATAACAGCGGGCGATTCATAAGACTGATGATAAGATACCGCGGCGTTGTATGCTTAACCTACAAGTGATACCGAAATCAAAAGTGACAAGATGATCATGTCAGATAGCCCGAAGTGCGTCTCATCGTTTTCAACAGAGGCGATATTTTATTTTGGGATTTCCGGGCTCGTTATTGTGTCGCGAGCATCCACGAGACGCGTAATCTATCCAACTGCCCATAAGTCGTCACGAAGCTATTTATAGTAAGGTATAGCTGGCCATTTGACTCGAATACTTTCGACAAGTGTCGAAAGCAACGTTCCTTCTATAAAAAGTCCGATTTCAACTCACTTTCTCTCTCTTACACTGTCTTTACATCTCTCTTTCGTACGCGGCTTGTAACGTGACATGTGTGCAGCTTAACCATTGATTAGGATAACAAATGCCCAAGAACCAAGCTGATTGGCATTAACGATCGAAAATATCTGGCTTTCCAAGGTGGTGGTACCGTGGAAGCTTGACAGCTTGTGGAATCGCTGCATTACGCATCTATACCTACATTATATATAAATATACCGGGCTATTCGACGGATACTCCAGTCTGGTTGCAATAGTCAGGTACGAGAAGCATCCTGATATGGTCATGCTCGCCCGAGAGATGCAAATGAGATCCAGCGGGCGGCGCGCGCTCTTGCAGCATCTTCCATAGAAAGTGTGTGTGAGAGAGAAAGAGAGAGAGAGAGAGCGAGAGAGAGAGAGAGAGAGAGAGAGAGAGAGAGAGAGAGAGAGAGAGAGAGAGAGAGAGAGAGAGAGAGAGAGAGAGAGAGAGAGAGTGAGTGAGTGAGTGAGTGAGTGAGTGAGTGAGTGAGTGAGTGAGTGAGTGAGTGAGTGAGTGAGTGAGTGAGTGAGTGAGTGAGTGAGTGAGTGAGTGAGTGAGTGAGTGAGTGAGTGAGTGAGTGAGTGAGTGAGTGAGTGAGTGAGTGAGTGAGTGAGTGAGTGAGTGAGTGAGTGAGTGAGTGAGTGAGTGAGTGAGTGAGTGAGTGAGTGAGTGAGTGAGTGAGTGAGTGAGTGAGTGAGTGAGTGAGTGAGTGAGTGAGTGAGTGAGTGAGTGAGTGAGTGAGTGAGTGAGTGAGTGAGTGAGTGAGTGAGTGAGTGAGTGAGTGAGTGAGTGAGTGAGTGAGTGAGTGAGTGAGTGAGTGAGTGAGTGAGTGAGTGAGTGAGTGAGTGAGTGAGTGAGTGAGTGAGTGAGTGAGTGAGTGAGTGAGTGAGTGAGTGAGTGAGTGAGTGAGTGAGTGAGTGAGTGAGTGAGTGAGTGAGTGAGTGAGTGAGTGAGTGAGTGAGTGAGTGAGTGAGTGAGTGAGTGAGTGAGTGAGTGAGTGAGTGAGTGAGTGAGTGAGTGAGTGAGTGAGTGAGTGAGTGAGTGAGTGAGTGAGTGAGTGAGTGAGTGAGTGAGTGAGTGAGTGAGTGAGTGAGTGAGTGAGCGAGAGAGAGAGAGAGAGAGAGAGAGAGAGAGCTCGTGAGGTTTTTCTCTCGCTCACCCCTGGTGGCTCTTCTCATGGATATATCGATCGTAGGTACGTACACAGGTATACACGAATCGAGCAAAGAGCCCGTTGAGCAATTAAATTCTCATTGCATGGAAGTCGGACACGTGTAACCACGTGTGTCTCCTGACGTGGCGGTCACGGCGCGATGCCAAGCGACCTCCAGATCGTTGATATCGCGGTCGCGCGCGCGAGCGCGGGCGCGCATTACGCGACAAATCGTTGCTCGCGCGCTTCTCGCCAACGGCGCGTAGCCCTCACTCCCAGCTGGATATTCCCGCCGGGCGAGCTTGGAAAAACATCGCGGCGAGTTTGTGCGCTTTATATATTCACGATGTTGCGCGTAATCGCGACGATTTATTGAATCATCCTCCTGGGATGCTGCGCTTGTGCCCACGGAGAAATATGAGTGGCTTCTTCGCGTAATACCGGACATTTTATTCGTTCGATCGTGAGCACCCAATCGTGAATAAACACATACGCGTATACGTGGGGAAAGGAACATTAGATGGTGGTGTATCTATGGATTGTTGGCTATGAGGACATTCAGCTGTTTCGAGGACGTTGCTTGAAATCATTTTCAATCTAGCGTTGGTTTTGTGGTCAGGAAGGATCCTCGAAATGACTTTTCGTTGAATACGGTTGGGGTTATGTCGAAGTGATTCTGGAGGCATTGGGATTTACATAATGTCGAGTATGGGGGTAACCGGCTATTTTGAAGACCTTTCGAGGAGTCGAATGTCTTTGAATAACCTTCTCCTGGGTGCGTAATTTTTGTTGTTCAAGTTACCGACAAGTCTCATTAGCGAATCGACCCTCGAAGACGAGACAGTCGAAAATACTGCGATGACGATCGCGAGTGACAGTATGGAATTGACAGAAAAAAGATCGTCCTGGAGCGGAACAAATTCCAATGGAATAGGCCAGCCAACGACGTCAGGATTGGCTCATTTTTTGGGGTAGTTTATTGGCAATCTCATTTCAATCATGTAATTATTAAATTTTATCATTGAAATTATGATCATTTTAATAATGATTTATTTTAATTAATCAAGCGAAACAATTTCCTCTGCCACAGTCCAGTCAACGAGGTTAGGATTGGCTCTTCTTTGGGACAGTTTATCGGCAATCGTATTTTAATAATTCAATTATTATATTTAATCATTTAATTATCAAATTTAATCATTTAATTACTTCTTTTTATCATTTGATCACTAAATTTAATTATTCAATTAAATTTAAGTGTTTAAACGTTGCATAAATTTGCTCGAAAAAATAAGCAAAAATCGACCATTAATGTCACTTATCCCCGTTGAAGCATCGTTCGCATAATTTCTCAAACCTTAGTGCTCGATCGGCCCGAATTTATCGCCGAATGGCGCCATCCCCGATTGAAGATGAAGCCATTTATATACGACGAGAGAAAAGCTCGCTCTTGTTTATGCTCTGCATCGTGAAATTAGGTCTAAAGTATATAAAATTATCGGTTATTTAAAACCTAAGCCAGTCGCGGCCTATGTGCAGACGACTCGAACTGCTCGAACGATTAAGGTTTTCCTACCGAGCGATTACACGGAATATCTAGGAGAATCCGGTTCTTCCACGCAAATGGCAACGATTATTAGATCGTTACGGCGGATTAGCTCGCGGGTGAAAAAAAAGGTCGCATCATTTGTCGGCGCGTACGCGGAATCTTCAAAGGATCTAAGTGACTTCCCGGTTTACTTGTATATTACGTACGAGTGTATGGCGTCGCGTGGCCGCTCCGCAAGCTCGCGTCTCCCTACCGATCGAATAGTCCTTCACTATTTTTTTTGCCTCTTATCGATTTTTTGATCGCTTGCGAATTTCATATCGAAGTAAATAAATAAAACGTCGCATTTTCGATTTTCCTTCGAAATCCCTAGATCGTTGCGATTTTCTCGTTGATCGCCAATTATATTTGGCGCTCTTACGAAAGCATAAAAAAATCGATTTAGTCATGAAATTAAAATTCGGGACAATAGCCATAATCTCGAAAATTGGGGACGGGGAATTGGTTGAAATTGACAGAGACGATGGTGAGCCTGAGTCATGTTATCGACGACGAGATTCTGCTCAAGGAGTTTCGACTATAAAATCGAAACGCTTGTAGACGATTGAAATTTATATCGCTCACAGTTTAAAGGGGTCCTGCATTTACCCAAGAGGCCCAAAAAGATGGCCAAATTCAGAATTTTCTTCTGGTCAACGGTTGGTGAAAAAAAACGCTTCTTTTTTAATACGAAGGTATTTATAGTATATTGAGCTATATTGGTATACTTGAGGCATATTGAGGGCCTTAAAAAAATACAGACAAACAACGAAGACATGGCCGCCGGCAGATGATACTGTTTTCAAAGTCGGTCCCCATGATATCTGAAGAACCACTTGATGAATTGTTTTCGAACTTACAGGAGAAACGATGATAAACATTTAAAGGCCGTTGACGGTTTCCATTTTTTTAAATCGATCGTCATTGTTTAATAGTTACATAAAAATGACGACTTTTTAAATAGATTTTGCATGCTCGAGTTTCAATTCGTCGCCACATTGTTTAAAAAAAAGATTTTCAAAATCAACGATCGTCAACGACTCGTATTCATTGTTAACTCGAATAACCCGTTTGGTTTTTACATTTCAGACGGACCGTTTGATCTGGAGAGTATCCACCGCCAAAAGTAGCGAAACAAATTTCAACATCTGCCGGCGCCCATGATTTTGTTTTTCTGTATTTTTTGGCGATTTTTTAAAAGGCTCTCGATGCATCTACCATATATGTACTCGATATTTTTAAAGGACATCGATAAATGTGTTTACAAAAAATGCGTTTTTTCTTTCCAACATATTCATCCTTAATTGCAAAAATGACAACTTTCGACATCATTTCCCGGCTTGGAAATATTTTTTCCCCAATATGATGAGTTGGATATAGCCCAATGATGATTTATTTCTTCACGAAATTTCATTGGCAAGAGGTTGGCAGCCTGCCGAAGACGCGTACTTTCATCCCCACCCCCGCAGCCAAGGCATCGGCGCCAAAACTCCGTAATTTGACATCGGCACCTTCTACGTTGATTCGAAAAGCGTGGAGGATATTTCACGTTCCAGCTGTTTGCGATTGCACGGGAGGCGAGTCTCGCGATAAACGTCGTCATTACCATTATCACGAAGTGTGGAATAATAATTTTGGAAGATCGTTCGTGGGTTTATCGTCGATTTCACTGTCGTATTGGAGGTTGGAAGGCGTTATGCGCTGTAATATATACATATATGAATATAGACATATGGTTGGGAGTTGCGCGAGTGGAGGTGCCAATCCCGGAGGTCTTTCATCCGCTATCTCGTCACGGCGATCTGCCGACAGGTGGGCACCCGCCTTGACGCGTAACAATTCATGAATGAATTAATAGCCGCCACCGTATAGTGTGTAGTACACCAGGCTCTATAGTCCCGACTATATATCCATCTCTCTCATCCCCCCCTCACTCTCTCTCACTCCTTCACTCACCCGCCGCGGTTGCGAAGATTTACATCTTCGTTCACGGTGGGAGCTGTCGACGAGGTTTCATGAGCGCACCCGCGCGAAAGCATTCTCTCTCTCTCTCTCTCTCTCTCTCTCTCTCTCTCGATAGGCGTATTTTAGCGAATATATCGTGTGGCGCGAGAGGGATCCAATCGTCCAAGACGTACGAGAACACGAGGGATTAAAATAATGAAAGAAGACACGCGATTGATGATCGCCCCACGTCCACTCTCGTGATGAAGCAATATTTTGTTTATGCGCTTCTTTTTGTTTCAACGTTACCACCGCAATGAGATAAAATATTGGTCGTGCTCGTCTCTTTTGCCGGAGAGCAAGGATAATTAATGAGGGAGGCAGGACGTACAGGGGCGAAGCTACTCGTGGCTAGGAAATTTTGATTCATTGTTCACATACCTATCTCTTCGATCAATGAGATTAATGACCTCGATTCCTCCAATTCAGAAACCAAGTGGATAATCCCCTCAGCGGTCTGTATCCCTTCGATCCCATCGTTCAAAATTAAATCCTCCGGTTCCGCGACTTTCCATCAACAATTAGTCCCGACCCGAGCCCTCGTTCGATCCATCGCTTCAGAGGCATCTGTTGCTTTGGAAACATCGTAACGCGCTCTTTGCCAAGAGTCGTCATTTCCCCTAAACGTTCAAGTGTGCCGGGCGCGATGCACGGCGAGGAAAATAATAGTTCGAGAGGGGAAAGCGAGGAAGAACATTTTCGCGCGTTCACGACAGCAAAAGTGTTAAAACGCTAAAGGTTATTGCCTCCATAAATCGAGGAGGTGGCAGAAATCTGCAGTTGCTGTTCTCATTGATGCTGCGTTGGAAAACGTGCCGATTACGTGCCGATATCGCCTCTCGTATTCGTGGCGCACAAATAGAATATTCTATTATTTTAAATTGCCTCCACGTAAATATATATATATATATATATATATATATGATGAATATACACACATATGTGTGTGTGTGTGTGTGTGTGTGTGAGAGGAATTCCACGTCACTTCAGCCAGTAAAAAACAAAATCCACAGATAATTTTGAAAAATCGAGTTACTTTATTGAAAAATATTCACCGAGTGTCGAAATTTAAAAAAAGTTTCTGACGTTTTTTCACGTTGATTACCATTTTTTAAATATTTTTCCATTCAAATGGCAGTATCTTTGGCAGGATTTGACGTATTTACATTCGTAAAAAACGAAAATGTGCGTCTTTTTATAGCCTTCCAGAAAAATTTAGATTTTATTAATTATAAAATCTAAATTTAGAATTTAGATTTTATTAAGCAAGTTCAACGTCCGTTTCAGGGCAAAATATGCACAATTATTTTTTTTTCTCAAAGAAAGACACTCGTTCTTTTCTTTTTTTAAATTTCCCCGGATTTTGAATACGAAAAAAGAATTTTTGGTATTTTTTATATTATGGGATTCCCAAACACCGTGAAGTAACAGCTATTTTTTTATTAATTTTTTTTTCTTATTGATATTCGATTGAAGAGTGTGGAGCACTCCAAGGCTCCAATCCATATGACATATATGTCATATGTATTTTAAAAACCTGGTAAACATACAGTGAGTGCTCCACACTCTTCAATCGAATATTAATAAAAAAAATTTAATAAAAATAGCTGTTCCTCCACGGTGTTTAGGAATCTCATAATATAAAAAATATCAAAAATCCGTTTTTCGTATTGACAGTTCGGGGAAATTCTTAAAAATAAAATAACGAGTGTCTTTCCTTGAGAAAAAAAATATTTTTGCATGTTTTGCCTTGAAACGGACATTCGACTTACTCAATAAAATCGAAATTAATTTTTTTCTGGAAGGCAAGAAAAAGACGCACATTTTCGTTTTTTACGAATGTAAATACGTCAAATCCTGCCAAAGATACAGCCATTTGAATGGAAAATTTTTAAAAAATGGTAATCAACGAGAAAAAACGTCAGAAATTTTTGAAAAATGTCGACACTCGTTGAATGTTGTTCAATAAAGTAACTCGATTTTTCAAAATTGTCTGTGGTTTTTTTTTACTGGCTGAAGTAACGTGGGATGCCTCATGTATGTATATGTAGGCGAGATGTATGTATCTTAATATATATATATATATATATATATATGTATATATATATATATATATATATATATATATATATATATATATATATATATATATATATATATATATATATATATATATATACACACACACACATATATGTGTGTGTGTGTGTGTGTGTGTGTGTGTGTGTGTGTGTGTGTGTGTGTGTGTGTGTGTGTGTGTGTGTGTGCGTGCGTTCGTGTGTGTGTGCGCGCGTGCGTGTGTGTGCGTGCGGACGTGTGTGTGTGTGTGTGTGCGTGCGTGCGTGCGTGTGTGTGTGTGTGTGTGTGTGCGTAAGTATGCGCGCGCACACACACACACACACACATTGCATACAAATATATATAGGTATATAGTAAGATACATATATCTCGCCCGGATTTGCATGGAAGCCCATAAAACGATATTTTGATCCAGACAATATTCGACGTGTAATAAATGGTGCGTTTAAGCCACTTGATGCGTGAGAGTTTTGCATAAGCGCAAATAATAATGATCGCTGATAGCCGTAAATGAAATGCGTATGTTGAATCGAAAGCGGGAATATCGGGAAAGGGAGAGAGAGAAAGAGAGGGAGAGCGAGAGAGAGAGAGAGAGAGAGAGAGAGAGTCTGAGATCTTTCTTCTCCTGGCTTTGATTTATCGAGCGTCACGTTAATTATCCATCGATCTGCTCTCGTGAGAATACCGGGCTCGGGTACACTCCGTGCTCGGATACACTCGTGCACATTCGTACACACAGATATACACGTGTATTACAGTTTGTTACGTATTCTTCAACGTCTCGTCTTTGGCGCGCTCAAACGCCGCAACGGAGCTCGCTAAAGGAGCTAATGAGGAAGGCGGTGAAATTATATACGGATCCTTTCGCGCTATATATATTTAAATATATGTATATGTGTGTGTGTGTGTAGTGCCGAGTAGTTTCTACGAGAACACGAGAGAAGAAAAAAAAATAAAACAAATCATCAAGTATGTATCGTTACATATAAGAAACGCGAAAGGTTACTCGCTTTCATAAATCGACTGTGGCACTAATACGTGTCTCGGTACGGCGGCAACGCGTTGGCTTGTGAATACTCATCGCTCCGTACAAAATACAATATAGATGTACGAAGATACGAGTGAGTTTGCAACTTTGAATTGCCTTTCGGCATGCTCGCGCCTTTCTTTTATCGTAAATTCAAAATATTTGTCTGTTGAAGCGACCGTTTGGGGATTATCTGCGCGGAATATCGGATGAATCGCAAAGCTTATTTCCTCGGCTTGGATGTAGATATTTATCGTGTATTATATCATTGGCGCAATGTTCCTTCAGAGGCCTAGCTAACATACGTCAGGAGGAAAAAAAAGTCATCCAGGTTACGATAAACTTGCGATGTTGATGTTTGCATTGTTGGGGCGCAATGAAAATCTACCCAGCATTATGTTATCGGTTTTCTCTTTGGTTTTATGTTTCGATTCTTAATTTTTTTCTTTTTGCCACATCTAGAACATATTTTCGGTGTACCCAAAGTTGGCATACTATCCACCGAAGCCAGTCTTCGATGAGACGAGTTTCATAATAATTTTCTTCGCGACATTTTTTGCCATTGTTCTTATATCGTCTTTCTAAGGTCTCCCTGGGTATTTCGTAGAGCCTAGCGGCTGCATGTACCAACAATTCATTATTTTTCACAGCACTAATAGCTGCTTTCAATGATTTTTGAGACCAGTTCCCTCGTAGAGCAATTGCTTTTCTCTTGTACGTATTAGGCATCTAAAACAAATGTAGAAAAAATGAATTACTTCAACACCTTGCGACGAATACTATGGCCATCACACACCGACTATACGTGGCCATGTTGCCTAATCTTCCGGGAGAGATTGCCACATCTGAAATGTAAACAAGTAAAAACAATACTTGCGAAATCTTGGTGTTATAACAAAGCACGGTAAATATTTACAAGTGGGGCTCCAGCCCTAATCGGGTCCAACATTTTTTTCACGTGTGCGGGGCTATTCTGCAGTATGAAAATATGTTTATTATGATGGGGGAGGGGTATTTTATGAAAAAAAAAGATTTCCTAAACCCAAACGAACCCAAATCCATGTCATTCGACCCACTTGATGTCACCAAACCCTCCATACCTTAAAAAAAGTAAAAATAAAGCGTTTGGGGGTTCAAATAAGGGTTGAAATTATCTTCTTCCGACTTAAATATTATAAACAAAGTGCCGTGAAATACATCGACTCGGTACTAAATTTCTAAACCCCTTTTCTAGCTGGAACCCCACTTGTAAATATTTACCCAAAGCACTGTTCGTGAATTATTCAAGAAATACAAAAGTAACCATTCCTTTTACAAAATAACATCACCACGATGTAAAACATGAAACCCTAAAAAAACCTTAACAGTCGACAGAATAATTAAAAAGGATTTTATTTACTTAACATTGTTTTGCCAAACTTTTGCTCGTACACTTACACCTGTGCACGGCGCACGGAATTAAGCACTCATAGGTGAAATCTGGTGCGCGGTTCTATGAAATATTTCTATTGTCCATCTCTCCCTTATTACTAACGCCGCCGGAATTACCCTATTTAAAGAAGTCATTCCGAATGCTTTCAAATGTTTCGAAACTGTTGTGTGATCGACTCCTAATGATTCTGCAAGAGCAGCTAGGAAACCATCTATGGCTTACAAAATTGAAACTGCAAAACGCAGGATGCCGAATAAGTTCTCGTTGCTTTTTCGTAAAAATTGAAGCTTTATTTAAAAAAAAATCATTCCTAATGTTTTTAAACGTTTCGAAACTGTGGTGTGATCGACTTCTAATGATCCTGCAACTTCAGCTAGCGTCTGACGTGAGTCTTCATGAAGTAATGCCTTCAATTCAACATTTCGCCATCTGTTGGAAAACAGCGAGTACTTACTCAACGACCTAATAATATTTTGGATGTTAAGAAAGGTAAGAGAACGGATGTAGAAAAAGTTGATTTGCCTTCCAACAATGCAAGCTTCAAACACACTGGACCCCTTGAAGTGGTCGTCCCTTGAAGATTGGCGTGCCACATACACCGTGAAAGATACAAAAATTAACTTTATAGCCATTTTTCTTACCAAATTTATTAAACTTTTCGCACGTACAGTTGGAATTGGTACAGAGAAAATCACGCGTATAAAATTATCATCGAATTCAAAGCTTCGGATATTGATGTGAACTGTTAGTGTCAGCACAACCCAGTGTGCCCACGAAGAGTTAATTCGCAAAACAATCAATGCAAACCCCAACTCATTATAGATGCAAGTTACAAATTGGATAGTCGCGCGTGTACGACGACGTTACCGCCTCTGTATATTCGTCGTAGCAGGATCAAAACTGGTTTAGAGAGATACACGTCTGGGTGTACACGACACGATTAATAATATCGTTGAACAATAGCGTAATATCATTACGTCGTCATTACTCTCAGTGCCTGTTTGTCCAACTCACTCGTGCGTCTATGGTAACAGCCGACGAGCCTAATGTAACAAAGAGCCGTGCACAGCTCGCATCGCACGCTTTGCATCCTGCCACCCCGTGTACAAATTGGTGTAGCGATCGAATTGGATTCCCATACTCGTCCCCACTTTCTGATGGGGAACCCATGGGTCATCGCATTTGATCCCCATACCAAAAAGTCACGCTCGTATGTTGGATTCCCATCGAGATTCCCCAATGGAATCCAATGTAAGAATCCAATTGGAATTCTAAAGGATTCCTACATTATCGAACAGAATCCGATACGATTTTGTAAACGGAATATATGGATATACAAAATAGTTGGATCGTAAAAAAGTATAAATCTTATCTTTAAAAAGTATAAGTCGCTTAAGGGGTATGCCTAGTTGTGGAGGTCGAAAAATCACTTTCTCAAAACCAATATATTTTGACAGTATATCATCTTATCCCTAAAAAGTTCCCTAAAGAGTTCCCTAAAAAGTTCAAGGTAATGGGATTAAAATTAACAGATTTATAGGTTAATGTTGACGTGCGTCAGAACGCTCGCAGCGTCGTTCGAAACTTTAAACGCATTTTTTCGAAAGTACGTTTTCAAAGTCGGTGAGCGAAATATCTCTAATACTACTGTATCAATCGATCTAAAATTTCCGGGGCTTTTTCTAGATATAAAAATATAGTATTTCAGCGAAGGATTTTTTTTTCGATGTATACTTTCGATTTGATGAACGAAAAATGCCATTTTCGCTAAAATCAAGACTCAGTTTAAACACGAGCCATTTTTAAATTATGTTATGTTTCGAAAATTCCGTCGATTAATAACAGGATACACTAATATACTAATGAAATCGGTTTGAGTTGTTTTTATTAGATAACCTGGTTCAGAAGGGAAGCTCACCGCAAAAAACGTTTTCGAGAGGTGCTTCCCGGACATTGGCTGTAAATCGATTTCAATTCAATGTTTTTACAACAAAAAATGACAGAGTCTTCTTTAGATGATACTTTTTCAAAACCTATTTTTTGTAAAAATTTAGCATTACGAATTCCTAAAAAAAACATAAGCTGTTTTCGACTGTGGCAACTAGGCGTAACCCGTTATAAAAGTATAACGTGAAAACCGCTTTGAATCACACCACTGGAAATACAGTGTAATTATAGTTGGTTATTTATTTTACTGCACTGCACTCTGACATGTATCACTTTAC
>OY723391.1:19836501-19857330 GCA_963210295.1 Ophion ellenae | reverse complement strand
GAGAGGAGGGAGGGGGGAGAGAGAGAGAGAGAGAGAGAGAGAGAGAGAGAGAGAGAGAGAGAGAGAGAGAGAGAGAGAGAGAGAGAGAGAGAGAGAGAGAGAGAGAGAGAGAGAGAGAGAGGAGAGAGAGAGAGAGTGAGTGAGTGAGTGAGTGAGTGAGTGAGTGAGTGAGTGAGTGAGTGAGTGAGTGAGTGAGTGAGTGAGTGAGTGAGTGAGTGAGTGAGTGAGTGAGTGAGTGAGTGAGTGAGTGAGTGAGTGAGTGAGTGAGTGAGTGAGTGAGTGAGTGAGTGAGTGAGTGGAGTGAGTGAGTGAGTGAGTGAGTGAGTGAGTGAGTGAGTGATGTGAGTGAGTGAGTGAGTGAGTGAGTGAGTGAGTGAGTGAGTGAGTGAGTGAGTGAGTGAGTGAAGTGAGTGAGTGAGTGAGTGAGTGAGTGAGTGAGTGAGTGAGTGAGTGAGTGAGTGAGTGAGTGAGTGAGTGAGTGAGTGAGTGAGTGAGTGAGTGAGTGAGTGAGTGAGTGAGTGAGTGAGTGAGTGAGTGAGTGAGTGAGTGAGTGAGTGAGTGAGTGAGTGAGTGAGTGAGTGAGTGAGTGAGTGAGTGAGTGAGTGAGTGAGTGAGTGAGTGAGTGAGTGAGTGAGTGAGTGAGTGAGTGAGTGAGTGAGTGAGTGAGTGAGTGAGTGAGTGAGTGAGTGAGTGAGTGAGTGAGTGAGTGAGTGAGTGAGTGAGTGAGTGAGTGAGTGAGTGAGTGAGTGAGTGAGTGAGTGAGTGAGTGAGTGAGTGAGTGAGTGAGTGAGTGAGTGAGTGAGTGAGTGAGTGAGTGAGTGAGTGAGTGAGTGAGTGAGTGAGTGAGTGAGTGAGTGAGTGAGTGAGTGAGTGAGTGAGTGAGTGAGTGAGTGAGTGAGTGAGTGAGTGAGTGAGTGAGTGATGTGAGTGAGTGAGTGAGAGAAAGAGGACGGATGCGCCTCTCTGCTTGGGGAATCCAAGCCCGTCCCCTCGTCGAACAGCAGGTAGGTATAGCTTCTTTTTCTGTTATTCCATGCTCTTGCCGAGTGCCAGGAACGTCAACCATCGCAGGTGACACACGAGCAGTAAATGTCGTCGTCACGAACGCCGGAGAAAAGACACTTTGATGAAAACGATACTGTAATAAGCAACGCAGCCTGACGTACGTGAGAGGGTAAAGCTGGGAAACAAAAAGACCGTCACCGATGCAATTTAGTGCGTAAAGCTATGTGGGTTAGGGCCTTTTTAGTTTCGCCATAGAAGCGTACATTGTACGGACATCTGCACAGGTGTACGCTCGGTGTTGGGCAATCATTGTCTCTCCATGACGAAACGAACAATTGGCTATTATCAAATGTTCAGATGAGAAAAAGCTGCTCGTCAATCCGAGATCTCGTTTGGCTTCGTTCACACGTGACAATAGCCGTCTCGACGTCGAATGGACTTCAAGGTACACACACATTTGGATGCGCATACAGGAAGAGCAGAAGAAAAGACGAGGCATGATATTTAACGAAATAAAAGCGATATGTATCGAGGGATTACAGTTCGGACGCGCCTGGGGACGTCGAAAAATGTCGTTTGACAGCTTTGACAACGACGACGCGCTCGCTCGTTTTTCGTTTCATCGCAGTCGCGCGAGGCCAACGGATCGTTGATTTACACGAGTGCGCACGATGGAGGATTCGAGAGGAAGAGAGCAAGAGGCAGAACGAGAGTAAAAAAAAATGCTTGAAGACGTTTGCTTCAGAAATGTAGGTCCGCATGTCTGGTGAGACGATTCTGTGAGACAGTTTCTAGACGCCTGGAGGGCACTCGCGTGGGTTTCTCCATTTTACTCGCGGACAAGATTGTTCAATCATTTTTCAATATTTTTTTTTCCTCTTTTTTCTCTCTTGCGGTACGACAAGTGACTTCATTACCATAATTTCAGCACGCTTTTTATTTCATCTCGAATCGCCCGGACGCTCGCAATTTTTCTCTTCCAAAGCCACGAGCGTATGTACAAAGGAACTTTGTATCACGTTGGCGTCTTTTTTTCCTGCATCGTCCCCGATCGAGATTCCTTTGTTGGAGCGCGGAATCGCGCTTTTGTACCGAAGAACGGATATCATGGTCGCAAAGTGATTTTTCTATGTACACGAGTATACGTGTCTGTGTGTGGGTTACTCGAGTATACGATATCGAACTGTGGCCAACTTTATATGGGCGAGAAACTCCGACAGGAGGAGCTAGTCGTATCGATCGTCGAGTGATACTAAACAGAGAATTGTCGCCGGCGTAGGATCAGAGGGGAACACGTGTTTATCGCATTGTCTTCACTCACAGCGTGGGCAAGTCACACGATATCCAAATGGTCTCTCACCACGGTGCACATATCTGCACACCGGGACCAGTCGCAGACTTCCATGTGTACAAACGCCAGCTACATGCTCAGATGCATGTGCCAGGTATTCCGGTCCGATACTATCTGATCCCTCAACATCCCGCGCTTTTTAAATATTTTTTTCTCTCGTTGCAGAATTTTTGTGGTGTACACATTTGTGGTTTGTTACGAATGGGTTTGTTGTGAGTTTGAACAAATTGAATGCACTCAATAAATATGTGAACGAATTTGGACATATTCATGATATTAGAAATGGTGATTTCGAATCATGGTAATGGTAAAAAGTTATTGATAAATTGCTCAAGGCAATGTTCGCGTCTTGAAATTTTGAGAATATGTATTTTTTGGTATTTTCTTAAAGTTTAGACTCTCAAGAAGATATTCTCAAGAGGAAAGTATACATATTTCTATCGCCCGTACCACGGGCATTGCAAAATTATTATTTTTACTATTTAAAAAAAAATTATTTTGAAAAAAATGGAGCGAAAAAAATAACTTTTTTTTTCAGACAATCGCGATTAAAAAAATTCTCTTCGGTACCTGCCATAATGACATGCTTATTGATCAAGGAAATTGGTTTCATTTCTGTTTCAGATCAATGCGAGTTTTGGAATCGTCTCAACCGCCTCAACCTTTTTTCACGGTTACGTTTAGAGGCCCATAGGCTTTCCAATTTTCTTGTACAATTTTTTTTGGTAAGTTGTTGAAACATCAATAAAAAGACTGTAAATAAATGGATACTTAAAATGTTTTTTTTATCAAGTCCAGAACAACGCCCAAAATGTAAGTCTCTAGACTAGAATACCGCCTTAATGTAAAGCTAGACCAGGATTTTCGTAGAGTCGATTTTTTTTGTTATAACGATACTTTAAGATCTGGAAAATACGAAACAGCAGGTTTTATCATTTGAAAAAATTCCAGAGGTTTTTTTAAGGCAGTTCGCTGCACGCATCGATCTCTTTTGCCTCAGTGCAGAGCAATTTCCGAACGATCGCTAACTGATGTTGCAAAAGCTGCTCGACAATCTTTGAAATCGACCAGAAAAAAAGGATAACGGACAACGTTAATTTGGAAGACCGAATGTATGGTGTTGGCAGTACAGATTAAAGATGAATCGATAAATTGAAAAAATAATCATCGCCGTGATTTCATACGAAGACAACATTTGTTTACAGATTATTTCTTTAGCAACTAGTGGTTTGAACTATTTGCTAATCATTTTTGCCATTATCATGATTCAAAATTAATTCTTGTATTATCTTGATGGGATCTTCTACATTTTTGTCAAATCTTGAAGAAGCAACATTTTGATGACATCAAAATTTTAGCTGCTAATGTTCGTCTGAATACTGGACCAACTGCAGATATGGTCCAGGTCTTATTTCGATCCGTAAAATCAATCGGCAATTATGGTATTGAAGTTTACATCGTTGGAATCAACAAAAACCTTATTGGTGTCGTATCGGCCAATTTTTTTAGCGCATTTCGGCTACAAACAATATCGAAATATTCTTGAAGATCCTTGTTAGGGATTCATAAACCTAAACCTGCATTTTTAATTAATGTTTGTATTATCACGAATGGATTTTTTGAATTTCTGCCAAATCTTGAAGAACCAATATTTCGACGAAATCAAAATTTTAGCTGCTAATGTTCGTCTGAATACTGAACCAGCTGCAGTGATGGTCCAGGCATTATTTCTATCCGTCAAATCGGCAATTGTGGTATTGACGAATTTGGTTGCATCGCTGGAATGCAACAAAAAGATGATTGGTTTCGTGTTGGCCATTTTTTGGCACATTTAGGCTACAAACAACATTCGAATATTCTTGAAGACCCTTGTTAGGTATCCATAAACCCATACCTGCAAAATGACCGATCATCATAGTCATCTAATTAGTTATTACTTATTGGTTTTGTATTTTCAATTTTGTTTCTCACATTCAGGCTACAAAGAGCATGGAAATATTCTTTAAGATCCTTGTTAAGAATCCATAATCCTAAGTCTGCATAAAAAAGAATTGGGTTGATGATAAAAATAAAGAAATAACCAACATCATAATCAAAGAAAGACCAATCGTCATAATCATCTTATCGTTTATTGTTTTGGTATTGACCGGTTTTTTGGCACGCTTAGGCTACAAAGAGCATTGAAATATTCTCAAAGATCCTTATTAGGAATCCATAAACCTAAGCCTGCACCGAAAGAATTGGGGTGATGATAAAAGTAAAGAAATAAAACAAATCGAGGCATTTTTGTTGCATTTCAACGATGCACACTCCAAACACCATTTGGCAATTACTCTCCAGCGGTACAATCTCGAAGCAGAATGCCTAATAGAATTTGTAGTGTACCGCTAGACACATAGACATGTGTAGGTACACCAAGCAACTATCCTGTTACCAGAGTCCACGTCTCGATATAGTAGACGCGTGAACAATGAATTTTCACTTGCGACACTTGTACGAGCTCGGGGTGTCCGATAGTGCGACGAACGGACAAGATAAGCTCCTTCGGGGTGTTCGCAGTTATCGCAAAATCGTCGAAAAGCCAGCAAGCAGTGAAACCACCGATGCCCATCTCGTTCCAATCGCCCGGTCTGTCACGTACTTATACGTCATCGCGTGAACTCCAGCAAAGCTCGATCTCGACTGTCCGTGAGAGAATCTCGATGTAAGGCACAAAACGCACACACACGCCACTATTAATGGACCGTAATGAATGGATTGTCCGCAGTTTGCATCGCCCACGATTCTTCTTACGCTGCCAGAGCTGATATCAAAGCAGCGAAATACCAAAGATCTCTGGGAACACTTGCGTTATTGTAATGTCCAACAATACACGGACTAATCACGAAGGTATCTCATCGTTTGACCCCCGTTCCACTTTCCCCGTTACAACGATGCTTTTATTACCGCCGTTTTTTCTTTCTCGCGATACGGCAGCGGGAAAGGGAGTGTCAGTGTGGAAAGCGAACTTCCGTGTCGATTGATAATTACGCGGAGCAAGACGGGGGAGTGTAATGGCAGCTGTGCGGCATTGCCAATGTAGATGCAGAGATTTTGAGTACGGTAGTGGAGAAGGGAATCGAATAATAATCCAGGAATACATGGACGGCAGGAGAGGTTGCTCGTTCGGCGAAGTGATTTATCATCGATGAAAAAAGCAAAGAGAAGGAGAGAGAGAGAGTGGAAAAAGAAGAGGAGCTGCGATGAGAGGCAGGGTAAAAGTTTCGCGAGTTACTGAGTGCAAGAGAGAAAGAGGGAGCTAGAGAGAAGGAGCCTTCGATATAATTGACGAGCCGCTAACGAACGCGAGTGCTTCTCTCTCTTTGTAGTTTGCGCTTGCTTCTGGGTGGGGCTGCTGACTTTGTAAGGACCCTCATTAATTCGTCGCTGATTCTGCACTGACAGAAGGGAATTCGCAAGCCACCATGATAATTTGAGTGCCACTCATCACTGTCCAGAGGATATATATCGGTTGCTGAAATGACCTCTCTCTTTCTCTCTCTCTCTCTCTCTCTTGCGAAAATGGATTCTTTGGTCGAGTTCACGGATACAGTTGGAAATGGGTTGGACCTCGATGAACATCGTCCCAACGCAATTGCCTTCGTTACGGGACTATTGGGAGACCTGGAGAGAATCTTTGCGCGTGCAACCAAGTTCGATAGTGAGCTGTGGCCCACATATCAGCGAGGGCCGAACTGGACAAGACATGCCTGATGAGTCTAGTGTAGCTGAAAGCTCGCCTTTGGCGTTATGAATGGCTACAACGAATGAATGGAAGAACGAATGAATGAATCGTTCACACCTCGACTGCCTCTCAGCTTGCCCTAACACCTCCTCGATCGGTCGACACCTTTCTAGGCACGTCAGCAGCGCACGACGGATAGAGAGACTTCGATAATTAATTACCCCCGACGGAGACGATATGCGAGTACGAGTAGTTGTGCTGCTGGTATCAATCCATTCGCGGTATACCGATCTATGGATGGAATGATATGGAAATGTGTCTAAAGGATTGGGAAAAAGTACGCGAATCTCCAGCTTTTGACTCATCATACATGGGGTACAGCGATCAGTTAATGGACGAATAACGACTATGTAGGATTCAGGTTGACTGCAAAATGAAAATGGTATGAAAACTAGTTTTTAATTGACATAGCCAATGAAAGATATTATTCTGATGGTAGAAAAAATATTCGAAGTAATTGCAACGAATAATGTTGGAGGAATTGTTGAATAAGTAGCGAAATGACTCGATCATCGGTGAGGGAGCGAAATTACGAGTAAATGGACACTTGGATGCCTAGTAAATGGACGTGTCGTGTAGATACACGCTTCAAAGGATAATTATTTATTATTCATTTTTATGAAATGCTAGATATGGAGATCACTGTAGTGCACACAAATTATAATATTCCTATACATTTCAGTCTTATATTTTTTATTACGATTTCGTAGAAAATATTTTTAAAAAATTTCATCGTCACGTGACATTCTTTAAAAAAACTACCAAAGTTTGTTTCCAGAGAGAAATGGAAAAATAAATTTTGTAAAAATTAGGAAAACGAATGAAATGATTTTATGATAACACTTAATGATATGTACATTGTCATTTCTTAACAGTAATAAACGTAGCAATTTTGAGCAAATGAGTTAATTTTAACTCTGCTTTGAAAATTAGCAGAATAGACCCCACATGCCCATTCACTGAAAAGAGGTCAGAAAACAACGCCGATGAATGGACATGTCTAATTCTGACCTATCATTACGAATTTACTTTAGGATTGTGCAAAAAATCAAAGATTGATTCTATCTTAAGTAATGAAAGTAATACTCACTCTTAAAACTCATGAAAACTATTGTTCTCGCCTTTAGAACACCTACAGTCGTATCGTAACTAACCAGAAACACCCCTCAGATGTAGTTCTTCGATTTTATTGAAACTTATACATGTTATGAAGCATTGAAAACTAAGCGACACGTATTTTTTTTTTCGGCGGAAAAACGGTTTTAAGGGGTGAAACCAGCCCTTGAAGAAAGGCATGTTAAGTGGTAAAATCAACTAGAGAATTATCGCAAAAAAATTAAGCGGTGAATCACCCCTATTCGAGGGCTAGTTTCACCCCTTAAAACCGTTTTTCCGTCAATAAAAAAATACGTGTCGCTTAGTTTTTAATGCTTCATAACATATATAAGTATCAACAAATCCGAAGGATGACACTTGAGGGATGTTCCTTGTATTTAAGTTGGAAATTCCATCCGGCGTCAAAATTCGATATTAAACTAAGAAATTGGTTTCAACGACACCTGTCCTTTTTTGCTAAATTTAAGGATTCAAGTTTTTATCGACAATTAATATTCTTGACTTATCTTCAATATAAATCAGCTTTCGTCAATTCACTGGTCCCCGTTCATCCACAGGTCGGTTTATCCTATTTCTCCCATGTGTCATCATAATTTCATTTATTATTGTAGGTCAGTCAACGAGGAAGATAAAAAAGAAACGTAGGAGAGAAAGGGAAGCCAAAGTTGAAGAGCACACCAAAGGATCTTTCGTCCTATATAAATTCAACAATCGTATATTCTCCTGTACTTTTGTTGCAGTCCGTCGATTCAACACTTCTGGCTTGTTATTTTTTCGTAGTCCGTATTTTTCTTTCGAGCCCCTCCGACATCGGGGCAGAGAGATGCAACGAAAGGCATCGTCAAGCGAGACAAGCCGAACACGTAACCACATTCGTATCTTCGTAAAGAAGTGAAAACATTTGCGCGACGTGCGTGATTACGCTCTGCTTACTCGCCACATTCTTCTGCCTCGAAAATCTCCGACAGCAACTACAAGCAGCTCTATGCTGGCGCAGGAGAGCTTAATCATCCAATGGAGGAGAAAAAAAACATGCGTGACTAAAATCATCACAATTTTTCTGTTCCGCGCAGCAATCCATCTTCGGCGTGGAAGGAAAAAGTAGGGTATGGAAAAAAATGGAATAATCGGAAATGACGATCATCAAGAGGTGTTTGGACGGCCATCAGGCGAGGGAGGGAATGGACATCAACGTCACGACGAGAATTCCGGATGATAAAAAAGTTTTGAACGGATGTGACGAAAATATTGTTTTCCGTCGTTCTATCTTCATTGGTCATTCGTTCTTCGTGACCTGACACACGTTTGGATTTGCCACAGCTGCTCACTCGACGGTAGCTCTGGATGAGAGAGAGAGGGGGAGGGGGGAGAGAGAGAGAGAGAGAGAGAGAGAGAGAGAGAGAGAGAGAGAGAGAGAGAGAGAGAGAGAGAGAGAGAGAGAGAGAGAGAGAGAGAGAGAGAGAGAGAGAGAGAAGACGTACCGGGTGGCCATCAGATAGAGAAGATACGGGATTTTCTGGTGAGGAAGGTGTGCTGAAGATGCTGCACCGCGAAACGAAGGGTACAGGGAGATGCTGCGCACCTGCCGCCAGGTCATTAGATACATAAACGGTAGGGAGTGGGACCGGATCGAGAGAGTTCGCGGTCGTCATCTTCACCTTCGTCGTCGTCGTCGTCGTTCCAAGGCCAAATTACGCCAAAGCAATGACGATGGAATATCAGAGGAGAAGGAAAAAAGGCTAGAAGTCGAAAAAGGGCAGACTGGATGCCAGGAGAGGAAGAGAAAGAAGAGGGAGGGCCCCCGCACGAACCGAGGGCTAATTGTCCTGGAGATTGCCCCTGCAGCACGAGCATCAAGAGTTTGCTTTCTCCGTGCTGATGTTTCAGCTCCCTGAGATCTGCCGTGAACTCTCGGCCAAGATCAGAGCATACTCGTTCGCGCAGACGGAAACTTCGTTTCTACTGCTGCCCTTCATCTCTCTGCCCTTTCGTTTCTTCGCTTCTTCCGACTCTTCCAATTGCCCAGGAGTTCGGCTGTTCGCTCGATCGGGCAGTTCACCCGTGAAAGGCGAAATTGTTGCTTCAATCCGAGACGTCTCCAGTCAGAAAGAGACGTGCATCAATATTGTGCATTTTAAACTAGTCCGAAACCGTTCCGTTCACTTCGACGAGTCTGGGTAAACTTGGAGCACATCAAACTGGTCAATTGTGAATATTTTTTTTCTGATAAAAGTATTAGGATGACCAGGTCGGGATTTTGAACACGAGGGATACATAATGGTGCCAAGTTTGAATATTTTTAATGGCACAATATTGATGAGCTATGAAGTGATTGTTATGTAAACAAAGTGCCGTTATGTAAAGTAAAAAAACAAAATATGTAAAAAAAATGTATTTTTAGTATCGTGAAACTGACGTGTAATCGGATTTTTTCACATTTTGAAAATTACGTTAATGGCTAAGTGCGAAAAAAGGTTGGATTTTTTACAAAAAAGAACATCTTTAATCAATTTTTACTGACGAATGAATGAACGTATAAAAAAATCATCCAGTCAAACGATAGAAAACGTCATAAGCTATGCTCTGGCCGAATTTCAAGTCAATCGAGCGAACGGATTAAGGGTCTTCTTACTTTAGATGCTAAAAAAGGCGATGCTCATGAATTTTTGAAATGGGTTTATCTTATAGATGTTGATATAAAAGTTGTTACACTTAATAAATACACTGTCGAAATATATTAAATTTATTTTTTAGTTATTTAAGTCACTGTTTATAGACGAAGATGGTAGTTAAAAAAATTTCCTAAAAAAATTGTAGATCTGCCCTGTTGATGAAATCTCGGAGATGGATAATCATAAACAAAAAATCAAACGGTTTTACATTCAGTATGTTAATGGCTATAGCGCATATCACCCGATTTTTGATATATGCAAAAATATCAAAATGGCGGACATTTTTCGAAAAAAAACGTGTCTTTTTCATCGTTTTTTTTTTGGCAAAAAAAGTAAACATCAAAATTTTTAAAAATCCTATATAAGCGTTGTAGCTATAGTTGTCAAGAATGTGTGGTTACAATTTCATAAGGATCGGTTCAGTAGGGTCGGAGATTTTATCAACAAGCCGTCGAAAAACGTGGTTTCGAGAAAAACCCGTTTAAAGTTTGTTTGGGTTACATAAATACATACATCTAAAAAAAAATGTATTTCCAAAGTGTATTTATTAAGTGCAACGACTTTGATATCAATATCTATAATGTAAACCGATCAAAAAAATTCATGAAAATTGCCTTTTTTAGCGTCTAAAGTGAGAAAACCCCTTAAGAGATAGGGCCCACACTGGTTCGTAAAACATTTTTTTTAACGTAAAAAGGGGGTAAGGGCTTACTCGTAGTAGAATTTTTTGAAAAATCGTCGTTTGGATTTCGACGGATTCTCAAAATTTAACATTTCAAAAATATCGTCCGAAAATTTTAAGTCAATCTGTTCAATTGCGGGAGTTGTAGGCATTTATAGGTAGGTTCCTCGGTCCAAATTTGACAAGCTTCTTTTACATATCAAACTCCAGTGCTTGAATGAAGACATTTTTTTTCCAATCGATGTTTTTTTTTCATTAACGAAAGTAGAGTGGTTTTTTTCACCGTAAATCAATGAGTCGACTTTTGGCTGAAGCCATTTTTTGAAAATAATTATTTTATCAAATCCTTCGTTTAAGCACTAGACAATTTCATGCAAAAACCAAATCCCGTTGAATTTAATTGTTTTATTTCAGATAATTTGTTTCCCTGCCGCAGTGGTCACAAGCCATTGCACCCACCCCATTTATGCATATGTTTCAATACAGAACGATTGTAATAGATACTTAAAACCGTATTCTTCAAAATAAAAAAATTAAAAATTGAAAAGATGCACACGCTTTTCCAGAAAAAAAATCACAAAAATCCCTTCTTTTCCGGCCAAGAGTTAGCCCGTTAATCACAGCAGGGCGGTTGTTCGACGTAGTACAGTGGCCAATTTGACCCTTCACAAAAATCGCCATAACGCTGTCAATTTGTGGATTTTTTTACAAAATCTTTGTTGCAAATTCAAATGAAGACCCTAAGCTACAAAATAATGCACCAAAACTCGTATTTTTTTTTCAAATTCTAAGCTTACCCAGTCCCCTTAACCCTTAGTAGTCACACTTAGGTAGAATCACGTTATAGTCATACTGGGTCCATGGGGCCCAGGCGTTTTTAAATTGTTATAAATAATGAAATCATGCATTGAGCGATATGAAAAAAATAGTGAGGTATAATTTGAACCTTGTTTAAAACAAGGATATTGGTTAGAAATCTAAAATTAAATTTTATATATGCAAAAAAAATTATACAAAAAAAACGTGAAAAATGCCTTTTTTTACAAAAAATGCTGTAACTCTTGTAATTATTGACAACAAAAAATAAAAAAATTGTTTTATAATCTGAAAACAATATACATTAAAATAGACACAGCGGTTTCTGTGGACTTTTCAAAAAGTGTATTTATTTCATCAAACGCAGGTGCGATTTAGAAGGAAAGAATGAAACGCTTACGCAAATAAAAAAATGTATGTTTTATTGGTAAAAAAATGTTGTACAGCATCAAAATAATTTGTTTGGGTCCCGTGGACCCAGTGTGACTATTACGGGCTAAACTAGTTTGCGAATCGTTTCCGTGATCCAGATTCCTTCGTGCTCCGTTCACTCGCCAACGTGATAAACAGCTAATAGCGAACGAATTCCCCTATACCCTGCTAGAAACCACCGCAGAATACTGTGATGTCTTATGAGATCAGGACCCGCGATGACGTTGTGCCCAGCAGGATCAGCGATACGCCAAAATTCTTGCGTAACGAGGTGTCTACATAATAATCCCGTTGCGCCCACGATTTGCCTCGATACGTTCTCCTTCTTTTCACCTACATTCGGGCTGCCTCTTTCTCTTCGTATCCGTCACTCGCTTTTTCCCTCTCTCATTTGCCACGAGTGTCTCCGGTTATCTTGAAAGATCTTGCAAAATCAGTTCAGTATCAGGGTGATAAAGTTATGGCGACGGACGTACATGCCCGTGTGTGGCCTCGATCTTTCGTTATTTCTCACACTCTCGTTTAATTCCATAAATTTGCTTAATATTCCAATCGTATTCATTGACATACATTGTAAGGAGATATGTCAGAATATACATATAGAGTGGGTAAAAAAAAGTATTTCTACACGTCGTCTTTTTCATATTGGCCTTTGATTAAAATTAAATGCTTCATTAAGTTTCTGTGTTCGATAGCTTATCCTAAATATACATGGTGTTTGTTTAGTAAAAACTTGGGAAAACACGAACAAAAAAATTCAGCCAGATTAACAACAGTTTCGTGTGAGATGTACAAATACTTTTTTTAACCACTATATATATTATATATATATATATATATATATATATATATATATATATATATATATATATATATATATATATATATATATATATATATATATATATATATATATATAAATCAGTCGGAGCGAACCGTTCGTGGCAGTCAGTAGCCATTGCGTAAATTAGCTATATATGTCACTCACAAAAATCGGGGAAAGAAAAAAATTCCGAAATTTTTAGGTCCTTTTCAAATTTCTCTATCTCCGCGAAAAATCATCGTAGGGGAGCATTCAAAAAAGCATTTGAAAGCTTGAAATCTCTAGTTTTCGATCTTTGACTTGCAGCTTTGTAACTAATGAATCAAAAGAAAAATTGCCAAGGAAACATTGTCGAATTCTTTGGTTTTTTTCCAACAAGATCTACAAACAAGAGATTTGAAAAAAAGGAAAACGCACTCGAATCTTATTTCCTCGTTTCTTCCCCTTTAATTTGGACTTTGAAAGAGGTCTTTGTCTTGAAGAGGATTTGTCGCACAGTTGTAGCCTATCAAAGACAAAATGACGCTTTTGACTTTGATAATCAACATCTCATGAACCAATCATCGCACAGAAAGCTGACGGGCAGTTCCGGAAAGCTCAAAGTATGCCCTTTGAGGAAACAAAAACTATTTTTAATTGAAAAAAATCGATATAAGATATCAATATAAAATTATAAAAAAATAGCCTTTAATCGTTATTTACTAAAGTTACGACATCTTAAAATAACCGTCACAACCATTATGTTTAGACATTCGTCTAAACATAATGGTTGTGACCGCAGATAACCATCACAACCATTATGTTTAGACATTCTTTCTAAGTTCATACTACCCCAAAAAAAATATTCAAAGCGTTAATTTGCCACAATTTTTTATCCCTTTGGCCTGAAAGATCAAAGTTCGAAAATTGTGTAAAAAAATCAGGTAAACTTAGTATGGTTTTTAACCATGATTAATTCGTTTTCAGGTTAAAAAATCAAGGAACGTAATTATGGTTTTTGACCATAATTAATTCGTTTTAGGTAAAAAAATCAAGGAACGTTATTATGGTTTTTAACCATAATTAACAAGTTTTCACGTAAAAAAATTAAGGTACCTTATTATGTTTTTTCGACCACAACTAATTCGTTTTTAGGTTTAAAAAAATCGACATTTATCGGTATTTTCACTCATATAAAGTGACAATCTGTAGAAAAAATAAATAATTTTTTTTATGAAAAAAAATTCTCTTCACTTTGAACGGTGTAATTTTATTCGTTTGCCAACATCTCATTGAAAAAAAAAACAATTATACACTCTCAAAGTAAAGAAATTCATTGCTTGACTGTAGTTTCAAAATTAACTTTCATTAAAAAGTTGTATATATATATATATATATATATATATATATATAATATAATTTATACAACTTATATATATATATCCATATATCCATCCATCCATATATCCATATATCCATCCATATATATATATATATATATATATATATATATATATATATATAAGGTCCCTCCGTCAGTCTCCGAACCGACAATAAATCCTTCGGCGACACAGGAAAAATCTATCTCCATCTCTGCCTCTCGCCCCCTCGCTGCCCATACGGCGCCCTCTCAAATGTATCCAACGTTCCCCGCGGCGTTCGCTCCTGTGACTGCTCTGTGTCGAATACGCTGCCGGTATAACAGGTGAGACGAGAGACCTAAATACATCTATACATTGATACACATATATACACACATCCCGGATTCGCGACGCCTTCAGGAGGTAGAAAGATCCTCGGCGCGGAGGATCGGCGAAACTCTCTGCTAAAAGCAGGCGATAGATAAAAAGAAAGTGAACGAGAGTGAATCGAGATCCGCTGTTACGGGCAGATATATACATACGCCTATATCTATACGTACTTTGCTTTCTGCTCTGCTTAAAGCTGCCGTCTCGAATCCGGAGCTGTGTTTCGCCGTAATACGTGTTACGTTAGACAGAAACGGACAGAAAGACGTATAAGTAGATATATATATAAACACACGTATGTATATAATGGTTTGTGGATCCTTTCGCGAATGGGCATACAATATATCGAGGTTTCTTCGATCTCTAACGTATTTACTATTACATTATACAGGTGTATGTATATATATATATATATATATATATATATATATATATATATATATATATATATATATATATATATATATATATATATATGTATGTATAAATGTTTGCCACGTCGTCTCCGTCTCGGAGGTTCGTCGTCGTTGTCGTGGCGTCGAATATAGCCATGGTGAACGCTGTATATACGGGAGATTAATGGGTTCGCTAGGTGCGAGAGAGGAATTGGATTTCACTCTCGTGCCTTGTGCTTTTATTTTACTTTTGTACTATTTTCCTCCCCCCTCTCTCTCTCTCTCTCTCTCTCCTTCTCACGACGATAAGGACAAGCGTTGAACACCGCAACTGGAGTGGAGTATCGGTTGCCCGAATCGCCGCGTGTCGATCGATCTTTTGCCAGGATCGTCGACAAGAGGAGCGTGCAACGGTTTCGCACTCGCGAGTACTCAGATCGACACGAGTTGCATCCATAAGAAGAATATTTGGATAGCCGGGTCCTGGGCCTCGCCATCACTTCACTCTTCCCGTTCCCCAGCTTTTTTCGCGCGATTTACGCTCCGCAAAACTCAGTAGAGCGCCCGAGTCGAAATTTTCAGCCTATTTTGCCCCTCCATAACCTCACAGTGGTATGAGATAAAGGCAGTAAAGTAACTTCGCGTTCAATCGACAATGAGCTCCCACTTTAGGGGTTACTCCCACTGGCGATTTTGAAAAAATCGATTTTTTTCAATTGCATTTTTTTGAAGTATAAGTATCTGAGAATATGTCCTGAAAATGTCAAGTCGATCCGAACAAAATTGACTGAGATATGAGCGTTGAAAGAGAAGAATCCGCGTTGAAAGAGCGTTGATAGAGAAACTTTAAACGCGTTTTTCTCAAAATGGCATTTCTGAAGTCGGTGACCAAGATTACTCGAACACTAATGAACCGATCTTCTTGAAATTTTGCAGGCTTATTTAATACATAAAAATGTAGTCTTTAATCGTTGGATTTTTTTTTCGAAAAAAATGGCCGTTTTATAGCCAAAAAACGGCCGTTTTTTTTCGTTAAAATCGAACCATTAACTTTGACTGTCCGCCATTTTGTGAAAAATGAATATTTTTTAAAATCCTTCGATTAAAGACTAGTGTATACTTATATTTGACTAAATCCATCCGCATTTTTTTTTCAGATGATCCACTTCGCCGCAATGTTGGTCACCGCAAACCGTGTATATAAAAACATTATTTCATTGACGGCCATTTGCCACTAAACAATGTAATATTTTTCAATAAAAAAATTACTGAAAGTTCTTCAAGATGTGTTCTTCAAGATGGTATATTGATCGATTAAAAAAGTTTTGTAGTTTTCTTTAAAAAAAATTCATGAAAAAGGCCTTTTTTGCGCTACAAGTGGGGGAAACGCCTTAAGGGGCCAATCCACTTTGAAAATTTCAAAAAATCGAAAGCAAGCAAGACTTGAATAAATCGACGATGATGAGCAATCAGAAGGGATTTTGTACCGTGCAGGAATCGCCGATTCAATTTAGGTAAGAGTTCTTCATAGTATAAACTTCAAACGCGTTTTTCTCAAAACAACGCTTTCAAGATCGAGCTCCATCGTATCTCTAAAACTAATAAACCGATTCTCTTGGAATTTGAAGCACATATTGTGAACATTATTCGCAACAAGATGACCCTCGATGGTTTTAAAATTTTGATTTTTACTCTTTTTTTGCGAAAAACTGCGAAAAAACGCGTTTTTTTTACTTTTTGCGTTTTTCATATGCCATTTTTTTATTTTTTGATAAAACTTTATATCCGCGGGTCATTTTGTAGCTGGTGTCATATTGAATCTAATGGACTTTGATTTTTTTGTTTCAGACAAGCCGTTGCCGAGTTGTGATGGAGCTACCTAGCCCACCTATTTTTGAGGCGTTACTTAAAACTATAGTTTTTGTACTTAAAAAAGAATAAAAATGAATAAACATTTTTTTGAAATGTGTTTTAAGACTTTACTTATCAAGCCCAACAACTTTTATATTTATGTCTTTTATAAAATCCTCCAAAAAAATCGCGAAAATAGCCCTTTTTCGTTGCTCCAAAGTGGACTGGCCCCTTAAGGAGTTTCGATACCGGCGATACAATGTTGCCATTCTAAACCATGTTACAAACATAAAAAACTTCAATAAGTTCAGAATTTTATAAGATTTGGTGAACATATTCTTTAGTGCCAAATTTAACAATGCAAATTGTTTCAGATTTTTCTTCTGTCACAGTTATCGAGTACGTTAATTCTAAAGTTCACGTGTATAAGCATAGCGTTTCCATATATATATAGATATACATTGCGAGCATAAGAAATCTGCTTTAATGCTTAATTACTCAATAAATAAGTGGAAGAAAATTTTGAAAAAATTTGTGTTTTCGCACTTAATGTTGAAGAACATTATCACCAAATTCGATCAATTTCTTAACATTTCGACTTTTGTACCGAAACTCCTTAACGCCTAGAACGGGAACAAATCTCCCTTTTCTCCACTTGCAGGCGCTAAGGAGGACGTCGAATGGCACACGTATACACGCACACGCATACACTCTATTACGCATATAGAGATACATGTGCCTGAATACGCGCATGCGTAGACACACGTATATACCCGCACACATACATGCCTAAGCATACACCAACACACGTATACTAGTGCCTATCTGTATGCATGCGTGCCTGCTATAGGGATCCGCGTATACATGCATACATGAGGGCAATTCCAATAAAAAATATTGTAGCCGTTTGCCCAAGATCCATTTCTTCCACTTTGGAGAGTTGCTGGAGCTGCAGGGGCAAGTTTGAAGCGAATGCGAAAGGTTTGCTGGGTGGAGATAATGGAAAGGCCATTGGAAAAGTAGGCCTCTACGGCGAACGCGCGGTCCTACCTAGTCCAACGCATGACGTTTACTGAAAACTATCAGACCCGCTCTTTCGAATGCGACCATCCCCACCGTCGTTTCGTCGAAACAGCCAAATGCGCGATAGGTCCAAACGCAATCAAAAGAGGAGCTGCAACGACTTCAGCTAGGTTAGGTAGGAGTATAAGGGCCTATGCAGGAGGTAAGCAGCAAAGGAAGAGCATGTTAGGACCCATAGTAGGACTTCTAGCAGCAAAAGAGGAGCTGCAACGACTTCAGCTAGGCTAGGTAGGAGTACAAGGGCCTATGCAGGAGGTAAGCAGCAAAGGAAGAGCATGTTAGGACCCATAGTAGGACTTCTAGCAGCAAAAGAGGAGCTGCAACGACTTCAGCTAGGTTAGGTAGGAGTACAAGGGCCTATGCAGGAGGTAAGCAACAAAGGAAGAGCATGTGGCGGCCCATAGTAGGACTTCTAGCAGTAAACAGACCCAAGTAAGGCTGACATAGGATCACAGGCCTTTAAAATCGGCTGAAAATTTCGACTCGGGCGTGTTACGTAATGATGAACAGGATTTTGGCTTCGTGAACACCTCTTTGGGGGTGTTTTTTTCGTCTGACTCTCCCGTTCGTTTCATTCAGCGGAGCAGTTGAGAAAGGAGAGCGCGCGTGAAAAGCCGAGAAAGAGGATCTTCTCCGACCTCATCCTCTTACGTGATGGCGAGAGTGGAGCAATAATTTCTCGGACCCGCTACCGTGGAGAGATAAAACCGTCGAGGAGGAGAAGGCGGCAATAGAAGCGAGGAAAGTTCCTCATGCAGGCAACAGCAGCTGAGAATCGGAGGCAGAATCGAGCGGTTAATGGCTCGTTCCGTGCAGCAGCGGCGAAGTGCGCCGGGCAACACCCGTTCCGACTCTCCTGACCCTACGGACCACTGTAAATACACAGCACTCGGCTATTTTATATCTAGCCTCGATGCACCCCGCGCGGATTCCAACATTCTTCCCACCAACAATTCGACGCGTTTTTTTCTCACATCTCCTTCGGATGTATGTACTCTCGCGCGAACGCACATAGTGATTCATACAGTTGCTGGTTGTTCGCGTGATTGATCGCCGAGCGTGGTTGGAAATCATTCCTGTCACTATGCGCGCTCGTGACGGTTCTCCGCCACGGTAATGTCTTCATAAACATACACGTTCGAGCGCTTTTGAGCACGTCTGAAGTTCGTATTTTTGGGGAGCGCCGAATGTGGGATTCGTGAGGGGGAGCTGAAATCGGACGGACTCGTGTGCGGGGGAGACAACCCTGGACCGATTGCTTCAACAATGCTCTGCTTCCGGGATTCGTATTTATAAAATTGCAGACGTGTTGAAACAAGGTGTTGAAAGCTTCCGGTTATTCGGTCGAATGATCTGTTAGACGGTGAATGGGTATTGTGACATTGATTGATGAGATCCAAAAGAACTTATACTAAGCATGCCTGTATAAGAAGAGCAACACTATGGCATGATCTGGGAAGAGCAATGAGATAGGCTGCGAAGTGGATAAAAGCGTTTCAGTTTCAGCAACTTTTGTTGCTTCCTATTTTGAAGAATACTCGAAGTCTTGGACTTCTTCAGGACTGTCTTTTGGCTCCCTGCTGGCCTGCCTTGAGAGCTGACGCGCTCGAAGATGCAAACGACAATGCAGTGGGTACGCGAACAAGTGGTGGACATGCTCTTTACATGAAATCGGAAACTCATATGTTAATCGTAGATGGTGGATTTTGAGATTGTACACTTGACATTGGTGCAGTTGGAAACTGAATCTGATTTGATGAGGTTAGGGCAAGATAAGCTGAAACAACCAATAACGTAGCGCATGTGCGTTCAAGTAAGTCCTCCAGCCAGTAATGTAGAAGTCCTACGCTACCCGTGTAGAAGTTTGTTGGAGAGTCCTCAGATCCTACCGCGTCCCTATAGGGATTTGATAGGGACGCCGCATGTAGGGAGTCCACATTGGAATCCAAGTGGATTCTCGTGACGTTTTAGTATACGGATCCAATGACCCATTGGATCCCTATCAGGAAGTAGGTACAAGTATAGGCATCCAATTGGATCTTTATGACAATATCTGCACGGATACTTGGCAAAATCTGCAACGAACGTCTTCATTCAAGGTACCACTTCTATTAATAAGCAACTGCAAATACCTGACTGACAGACCATGGTCCAAGACCGGAACAGCGGCCATCTAACGGGGCCGAATGCACGTGGGCGAAAGGTCCATACGTTGAGGTACATGCGGCATTATGAAATTCCGATGCTGACATACAGCGAAGGAAACTTATCGGCACTCTTTAGCCGAGCCCTTTAGCGGCCGTCAATGTTATCTGATTGGATGCCATAAATGTAGTATTACGCGAGGCGGGTTGTGATTACTGTATCATTAAAATATTCCATTGTCCATACACGCCATCGTTGACGACGCATACACCAGTATCGAAGCCATAGATCACCCTCGCTTAATTACCGCAATTGTAATACGAGCCTTATGAATCCTGCTGATGCTCTCCGCGATGTTAGACAGTTGCATAATGCATTATGGACATTCTCATACTGAAAGGTTCCGTCGGTGCGTTTGAAAATAATCCAAGAGTATTTATTTTGTTCATTCTTCAAATGGAGTACTGTAATATCGCGTTGCTCATCCTCATTCAGCCCGAAGCGTCCTCAAAGATCCAAAATGTACTCCAACGACGAAGACAGGTGTGACGGAGATGAATTATCCTTGCGAAACCTACTGATGGGACTCGAGCCGAAGTAGCATTGGGGTGGTGTCAAAATGTCGAATGACCAAATATAGAACGACAAAGATTTCGAAACGACAGTATTATGAACTCTTAAAATAACGAAGGTTAAATGATTCGAAATGTTATCCTTTGACCGATGACGAAATCGAATGACTATTGCACCAAAGGATCATTTATTCGAGAGCTCATTTATTCGAAAACATAATTCGGATAGTCTGCAGTTTGAGTCATACAAATGCAGATTCGAACAATCAACAACACTCATATCTCTGAAATAGAAAAAAGTCAGTATCTAATATCCGTAATACCGTTTATAGCAAAAAGCCATACATCGAGACTACAAACTTCGAATGTGTAGAT
>OY723391.1:19733999-19836301 GCA_963210295.1 Ophion ellenae | reverse complement strand
CTCTCGAATATCTCGTAAAAACTGGAAGATCTGCATTTTGATGATGGATCTTCTCGTTTGGTATTTTGCCTCTGAAAAATCTCGCCGAACTCGTGTTATACATAACGAACATTTCTCGCGGTGTCTCCGAGCCTTTACGATATCATATACATGATATGTTATATCCTCCGGCGCGCCCGGGAGTTGGCGAGATTCGCGGCAAAGGTTGCAGCGAAATGTCAATACCATACACACATCGGCGAAATGCCAGCCCGTTTGCCTCGCCAACAAAAAAAAAATGAAAATAAACACAATCTCGTTCCCATATATTATTGTGTAATCTTCTGTGGACGTATAGACGCTGTATATTAAATATAGCGTAGGATTCATTAATGTGTCTCCATGTGTAGGTGCGATCAAAGGTCGTCGAAGCTGGAGAAAAACTCGGTGCTCGCACGCCGACGCCGGATGGAGGAAATCTCTTGCGTCGATTATCGTCTCAGACACGTTAATATGTATTACGCAAGGTAACGCAGATTCATAATCAACTAGACGTTCACACCGTTAGACGAGTGTCCGGCGATTTTCTAAGCTACCTATGCATGTGCTCGTTGGAAACGACGTCCCTGTGACAAAAGTCATTTTTTTAGAATCGATCGATGCAGATTGTTGGGAATTTCTATAGGGTGCATTCCAGCTTCAAGTGGGGTGAAAAGTTCAACTATGAATCAATCTATTCCAATTGTTTCAAATAAAATTAGCCCCCTCTCCGAATAGATTTAATAATCTACCCAGTGATTTTTCGAGGAGTAGAAGAATGTCTCGTTCGTAGGATTGATGGAAGCAAACCGTAAATCTTGGGGCTTTGGGCAGCATTGAAGAACTTACGAAAATCGTCAAGGTAATCATATTGCCAGGCTTCAATCCATAGGATTTTCGTGATTTTTTATTGAGCTACAGTAAATATATAAATAATCGTCTCTGTAAAATACCAGGGTCGGTTATCGACTCAATTCCAGACAAAGAAAACATAAAAGTTGCGAGTTTTTGTGAAGGAATTCCGAGACGACATACAAAAACTCAATTTCCGGTCGCTACAAAAGTGTATAACATAGTGGGAATCCGTCAGATTCTTAAAATAATCAGATTTACATACTTAACACTTGTAGTGATCCAATGCTCTCAGAAAAAATTACGCTTGTTGACCTAATTTTTATGTAATATCAAGTTTAATTTGAACTTCCGGTATTGGATTTACTGCCACTTGCTACGATAAAGAGACGCGACAGCAAGGCTACAGATGACTGTAGTCTTAAGGGGTCTTAACTTGTAAGGGGCCCACTTGCGATTTTGAAAAAATCGATTTTTCATTGCATTTTTTTGAAGTATAAGTATCTGAGAATATGTCCCGAAAATTTCAAGTCGATCCGAACAAAATTGACTGAGATATGAGCGTTGAAAGAGAATAATCCGCGTTGAAAGAGCGTTGAAAGAGAAACTTTAAACGCGTTTTTCTCAAAATGGCATTTCTGAAGTCGGTGACCAAGATTACTCGAACACTAATGAACCGATCTTCTTGAAATTTTGCAGGCTTATTTAATACATAAAAATGTAGTCTTTAATCGTTCGATTTTTTTTTTCGAAAAAAATGGCCGTTTTATAGTAAAAAAAACGGCCGTTTTTTTTCGTTAAAATCGAACCATTAACTTTGACTGTCCGCCATTTTGAGAAAAATGAATATTTTTTAAAATCCTTCGATTAAAGACTAGTTTATACTTATATTTGACTAAATCCATCCGCATTTTTTTTTCAGATGATCCACTTCGCCGCAATGTTGGTCACCGCAAACCGTGTATATAAAAACATTATTTCATTGACGGCTATTTGCCACTAAACAATGTAATATTTTTCAATAAAAAAATTACTGAAAGTTCTTCAAGATGTGTTCTTTAAGATGGTATATTGATCGATTGAAGAAGTTTTGTAGTTTTCTTTAAAAAATTCATGAAAAAGGCCTTTTTTGCGCTACAAGTGGGGGTAACGCCTTAATATACGACCAGCGTCTATCTCTTCGTTTGTCCGAAATGTAGACCGTCAAGAAAGAAACTTGGCCGCAAGATTTTCATCGACCGGAGGTGTAACATGTGGCCTTCAGGGGTCTTCTCACTTTAGACGCTAATAAAGGCTATTTTTTATAGGTTTATATTATGGACATTGATATAAAAGTTGTTCCACTTGATAAATATACTTTCGATATACATTTTTTTTAAATCATTTATTTAAGTCACTATTTATAAACGAAAATGGTAGTTAAAAAACTATCCTCAAAAAATTGTAGGTCTGCGCTGTTGATAAAATGTCGGAGATGGATCGTCCGAAACATAACAATCAAACGGTTTTAGATTCGGTATATTAATGGCTATAGCTCATATCATACGATTTTTGATATATGCAAAAATAACAAAATGGCAGACATTTTTCAAAAAAACAAAAATACCGTGTCTTTTTTCACTGTTTTTGGCAACAAAAAATAGTAAATGTCGAAATTAAAAAAAAATCCTTGATATGCGCTATAGCTATGGTTGTAAAGAATATGTGGTAAAATTTTTATAAGGATTTATCAGGATTCATAAGGATTTAATTTTTTATCAGTAGTTTCGAAGATTTTATCAACAAGCCGTCGAAAAACGTCGTTTTGAGAAAAGCGCGTTCAAAGTTTGTTTGGGTTACATGAATACATAAAAAAAATTGTTTAATGTATTTCAAAATTGTATTTATTGAGTGTAACAACTTTTATATCCATATCTATAATATAAACTAATCAAAAAATGCATGAAAATAGCCTTTTTTGGCGTCTAAAGTGAAAATACCCTTTGAGGTGACGTAAAATAGATATGAGTGCCAGAATAATCGCAAAAACAGCACCGGGGGCAAAGAGAGTAAGGTGCAGAGTGTTTCCCACCGGCCGATTCGCCAAATGTGTAAAAATCATCAATACCCCTATATGTTTCGTCTCAAAATTCAGCGAACGCTATAAATTCTATTTCAACGATGCACGCGCCTCACGCAGGCAATTGTCCAAAGCGAGATCAGCAACAAACGAACCAAAAAATACAATTTTGTATAAAAAATGTCACGAGAAGATCCAACGAGATAGAATTTAAATTCGAAAAAATGGGAATTCCTCCGTTTCTGCCACCGCTGGTATGGGTAAAAAAAAGAAAAATTTCTTGGGATACCGCCGGCAATTCGACGTTTTGCCGATACTTGGGCGAGGATGGGCCTTATCGCGAGGCTGCCGGCAGCCTCCCTCTCGCCCTGCCGCTCTCCCGTGGTAGCTCTATCTTAATTGTGATCGGGAAGCCCGGCAGCAGTAGCTGCGAGAGCAAGAAACAGGAGCAACATCCAGCAGCGGAAGAAACGGGAACCGCAGCGTTTTTTTTTCCTTCTCCAACTTTTTGCGCTCTTTTCCTTTGCATTTGTTCGGGACAGCTCGGCAGAGTATTCGAGCGAATCCCGAGACGATTCACCGCACGAGAATTTACGTGTCGAACACCTGCAAAATTCCCTCTAATCTGTGCGCGTTTTACCGAGCCACCTGGTCTCTCCAATGCGGTCAATTATTACATGCGGGAGAAAAATCGAGGAAGGAAAGAAAAAAAAATCAACAACAACAACAAGACAAAAAATACCGACACCGAAGGAGAAAAAGTAGGAAGAGAGGGAGCTGAATGCAACTGGCATTAAGTGTTCTCCGGACGGATAGCTGACAGGCAATGCGGTCGGGAGTCATCCAGTGATATATAAAAGAGAAACACGAGAGGCGCACGCAAACCGTCAATTAATTCAAAGACCTTTGATTGCCGTGGATGCGTGTTACCGGAGAACTTTGAGTCCTCTAAGAATGTATTTATTTCGAGACCGTTTATCGATTATACACAGATTATACGTCGATAACGTCGTTTTGCTCTTTCGTCTCACTCGCTCTCCGTTTCACATTCGACTTTTCACCTCGAAGTGCGCGGCAAAAAGGCCCCGGGGTCGAGTTCACACCGATCGCCGTATCATAATTGAAAAATGAACGCGGACAAAAAAAATAATGATTCAACAGAAAAAGTCCTCTGCGATCTGGCGGCAGTTTTTTGTTCTCGCAATCGACCGAATGTCTCGCGGAAAAACGGTCGTCACTTGAAAGGAATGCGAATCCTCAGTGATCGATGAATATAACGAAGCTATAAACTGAAATTCAGCGCCATTTTCTTTTTGATAAATGGACTTGTCAATTTTTCCTCCGATTCAGCAAACATGCTACTCGTAATAGCACACACGTGTTTACGTTGCAAATCGGGAGTTTCGGTACCGAGCGATTATTTTTTCTTGTGAGTAGTTTGCAGTCAGTTTTAAGGGGTTACGTGGGATTGAAAATTTCAAAAAATTCATTAATTTTTTTTTACATTATCTGATAGTACAATGTGTCTAGAATATTCTCCCAAAGTTTTAAGTCAATCGGAGGTGAAGTCTAGGAGATAGACGCTTGGGAAAAACTAATGCACCGAACTTGTTGAAATTTTTCACACTTCTTTAAAGTAGCATTGACTAGTGATTGGACGAAGGTTTCTTTTTCGATCACAACTAATTTCACAAGGCTATGCGTAGTGCAAATTGTACGAAAAATTGAACTATTTTGCATGCAACTCTACAAAAAAATTCAAATTTCGATTTTTTTTTAAATCCTTCGTTCAGTCACGAGTTATAATTAGCTACTAACAGAAAAAGATTGGTTTTTTTATTTCAGATAAAGTTATCATGAGTTATCCTGACCACCACGAGGACACTTTTTTAAGGGGTCTCCGGAAACCAAGTCCCACCGGCTGAATTTCCCAAATTTTTGGATGAACATTTTTGAAAATATTGTTGCAATGTTGCTCTTTTATGTGCTTAACATTTTGATTAAAATAATTCATATATTATATATTTTTTTAAAGGAGAAAATTTGCTTTTTTTCTTCGAAACCCACGTAACCTTTAAGGGGTTATCGCCACTTGCGATTTTGAAAAAATCGATTTTTTTTATTGCATTTTTTTGAAGTACAAGTATCTGAGAATATGTCCTGAAAATTTCAAGTCGATCCGAACAAAATTGACTGAGATATGAGCGTTGAAAGAGAAGAATCCGCGTTGAAAGAGCGTTGAAAGAGAAACTTTAAACGCGTTTTTCTCAAAATGGCATTTCTGAAGTCAGTGACCAAGATTACTCGAACACTAATGAACCGATCTTCTTGAAATTTTTCAGGCTTATTTAATACATAAAAATGTAGTCTTTAATCGTTCGATTTTTTTTTCGAAAAAAATGGCCGTTTTATAGCAAAAAAACGGCCGTTTTTTTTCGTTAAAATCGAACCATTAACTTTGACTGTCCGCCATTTTGTGAAAAATGAATATTTTTTAAAATCCTTCGATTAAAGACTAGTTTATACTTATATTTGACTAAATCCATCTGCATTTTTTTTTCAGATGATCCACTTCGCCCCAATGTTGGTCACCGCAAACCGTGTATATAAAAACATTATTTCATTGACGGCCATTTGCCACTAAACAATGTAATATTTTTCAATAAAAAAATTACTGAAAGTTCTTCAAGATGTGTTCTTTAAGATGGTATATTGATCGATTAAAAAAGTTTTGTAGTTTTCTTTAAAAAAAATCATGAAAAAGGCCTTTCATATATATAATTCAAAAATATAATTCATATATTATATTTTTTTTCAATAGAGACAATTTGCTTTTTTTGCTTCGAAACCCATGTAACCCCTCAATGCAGTTCAGGCTGCATTATTTCATTGTACGCTTGCTATGGTTGGGTTGAAACGAGCCACGGGGTGTCCTGAAACTGACTATCGTGTACAGGATACGAAATAACACGTTTGCTAAGAGGGTCCTTTTTCCAGTGTATACAAAGACACGAATAATGGAAGGTTTGCTTCGACATCAACCGAGAAACGCCATCGAGGCAATTAAACGAGGTGACTGGCGCTTGGAAGGATTATTGGTACTTCGCTGACAAACGCTTGTTGGTGAGGGAACAAAAAAGAAACTGCAGCTCACAATCGGAGTACGGCAGACGGAAAGTATCCGGACACTCGTCATGCGCCCGAACAGACGGCAGTATATAGACCTCGTCCGCACACTTAACAATTTCTATGCGTGCCTAATCGGAGATGACGAGATAGATGAGAGCGCCAGAAAATATCGTATAATTGGATAAACTGTATTCCATTTTTTATTTAATTTTTTTTCTCAAGGAAGATCAACTGAGGCGAGAGAAAAAGAGCATGAGTATGAGCCGTCGGCTGTCGACAGGGAGACGACATATTGCTCATTAAAAATGCAGTGGATTGAACTGTCAGATTTATTTTTGAATGAGGAGAAAGGTCGGTTGATATTCCTCATCTGAAATACGACTCTTCGAAACATCGTTAAAAGCATTGAATGTCGATCATACGTAATAGTACCGTAAGACATGAAGTCTTCGAAGTTAGCTGAGGTATCGACGGAGAATTTTTTTTCGAATGGTTCCGGGCCGCGGTATTAAGGAGGAAAAAATTGGCTGATCTTTATGATATTTTTTTAAGGTAAGATTTATTCACCATTTTGGAGACTTAGGGTATGTTTCATCACTACTTTTGGGTGTCGCATGGTAGTTTTTTAAATTAATCTTTAAAAATGGCGGTGGTATGGCACGGTCTTTTAAAAATACATTTCCATAACTTGCGTGACATATAGCTAATAAACTAATCGACCAATTTTTATTAAATTTGGTATGAATCTTTCCAATCTTTTTGTCTATAACATGACTTTAAATGTTTTTGAAAATTAAAAAAAAAATAAGTATTTTTTATTGGAAAATGTAGCAATTTTTTTTCGAAAATTTTTATATTTTTGTTTCAAAGCGTGTCATTTTATCAATTTTCAACATTTCTCACTCTTTCCTAGTTCATATTCTGCGTATGAGTGTTGATGAACGAAAAATCTTTCTTGGTTTTTTTTCAGATTCATCCTGCCGATGCTACGTTTCACGCCGTCTGACATCTGCCGCAACCCGTTTAGAAGACCGTACCATGGCTCCGCATTTTTAAAGATTGAGACAAAAAATAACATGTAATAGCTAAAAGTAGTAATAAAATATACCGTAAGTCTCAAAAGTGGTAAACAAATCGGACGTCTACAAAAAAATCATGAAAATCGGCAATTTTTTCCTCGCCTAAAGGGGCGAGATAATCGCGGCTACATTATTTTCGAATTATGTAAAGCATGTCGTTTCCGGGTGTTTGAAATTAGGAATAGTTTAGGCTTCACAAGAAATTTAGTCGACGCAGGTAGCGCATGAATATTTCGACACCATTGAACGCCTTTGTCCTAATTTTATTTAAGGGGATAGTAGGGGTTTCAGCGTGAAAAAAAACACTTTTTTGCGATTTTTTTTCATCTATATGGATAGAGTAAATTTATTGAAATCTTTGTACATTGTTGAGTGTCATTTCAAGAACATTCCGTGAAATTTGTACGCGAAAATATCCACAAACAAGCCGGTGCCGCGTTTTTCTCGAAACCACTTTTTCAACGTCCGTGTTCACTGCCATTTGAAAACTACATGACCGATTCATTTTCAACTTCGTACACACGTTCTACACATAAAATACCTCCACCAACGGTTAGTTTGAGATTTTTTTTACATTGAGGGGGGTTTTCCAACCCCCAATATGGCGGAATTTTTCGTGAAAAATAGCACTTTTCACTTTACATGGCCACCAAAAATTTATAAATGAAGAAAAAAATTATGAAAGACCGTTGGGGGGAGGATTTGATGATACTTTGACTAAATTTTAATGGTCCTTGATTTCAGATAATTTCTAGCTGAGATACAGTGAACACCGCAAATCGTGTTTTTCCAAAGGCGTTTTTGGAAAAGCTTTGTCACCGACTTGTTTGTGGATATTTTCGCGTACAAATTGCACGGAATGTTCTTGAAATGACACTTAACAATGTACAAAAGGTTTCCTTAAATTTACTCTATCCATATAGATGAAAAAAATTCGCAAAAAGGTGTTTTTTTTCACGCTGAAACTCCTACCCTCCCCTCAAATGGTGCACATGATCACTGCTGAAGTTATGAAACGATGTCGGAAATCTTTTATCCATTCTCTTCGTAATCGTATTCGCTATCGCTTGTGTTAAAATGATCGATTTACAGTTGTTGGGTTTTTTTCCAAACTGATATATGTGCCGAAAAAACCTTTTGGGTGAAACTCTATATCCGAATTCGCGCGAAATTTCACCAAACTGCATATTCGATGAGATTGTCACCCTTGACGTAGGCATAATTTTTTTGGGGGAGCCGACCTGATAAAAAACTGGTTTTGTTCACAATCATTTGTTTCAAATTAAATTTACACAATAGTCAAGAATCACGTAACACACTTGAAATATAAAACTTGCATTTATCACTCGTTCGTGTTAATATCAATATCAAACTCTTGAAATATCATTAAAAATAATCAAGAACTTTTCCATCATTCGTTAATTCAGTTATCAGTCTTCAAACTTTACTCTCAGTAGGTACTCAATTAAATAAGTCTCAGTGTATCGTCTATTTTTTCTCTGTAAATTGGCCGAACTCTTTTACAGCTGGAATTTTCTTTAGCGATGTTATTCTCTATGTTCAGCAGTGACACATGAAAGAATCGTTCCTGAACCATTGTGCTTCTGAGCCACGTTTTTATCCGCCTCGTGACAGAAAAACTTCTCTCACAGCTTCGCACCAAGCAGCACTATCGCTGTTTGGAAAAGTTTTTTATAAGTTGGGCCAGTACTCCTTTTAAATATTCTTTTTTCCAATTTTCAGCATTTACTTAATTATTTTTTAATTAAAGTATGTTTATCATGACCATCGCTTCCGCTCCTAAAGCTGACAAATCAATTATTAAGATTTTTGAATACTTATTGATGGAATCTGCTCAATTTTTCATATTCACTTAAAAAAATGCGTCAACTACATAAGCCAATGGTAGATTCTCAAATCAACGTTTTAGATTTACAATGATATCAATGTTGATCTTCCAGTTTTCTTCTGGTTATGGATCAGCCGGCAAATCTAATGTATTGCTTTTGCCCACAGTTCACTTAAATGTGGAATTTGAATATCTATTTAATTCACGTATGAAAATAGCTACTTTTTATACAAATTATAAAGTTACGATGAAGGAAATGGTATGTTTTTTTTTAATTTGCTTGCTTGGGTGAAACTTAAATAAAATGAACCGATTATTTAAATTTCGTTATTTTCCATCGATTTTTTCTTGGGGGGGGGGGCTTCCTTCTCCTGGCTACGACAATAATTGTCGCACCTTCTGTAACCGCACTAATATATTTTTATAATATTCCTGAATTTTACCGATCGGAAAAATCTGTGATTCATCGTGAAAAGAGCTAAAAACAGTTTTTTTTTCATTTAAAAATTCGGTACGGTTGAAACGCGTGAAAAGAACTAAACAGGTTTTATTTCTGCCGGTGGCATAGATATCTGGACTTTTTGCCGAAAAAAACCGGCTTTTAAGGGTGATATTGATGATTGCCCTCAAATGGAAACAGGCCGAAGAACAATGCCGAGCAAAACGCTTTCGAAAAGTACCCTGTTTTCCCGTGTCTAGACCATCTGGAAAACCGAGATCTCAACCGAACAAAGCCATGTCAGCTTTTTGCCTAGGCAATCATCATTTCCCCACCGAGCGTTTCAAACCTAAGAATTCCCAGTTCCGCAATTACACACGATTCGAGATGGATGAAGAGACTGATATCTTCCTGCTAATCGCACACACACCGTTTCTATCTCCCAAGGAAATTCGTTCCAGAATCGCGTACCAGGCCCTATTCAAGTCACAAAATCTTCGCCTCGCGGCCTAATGTCGCGGCAAAAAGATTCGCCAATGACATTGTAAGATTTCCAAACATCTGCGTTTCGAATCACGGGGCTAGTCGTTTCATCACTTTTTCCCGCTGCTCCGGCTGTATTTTTGCAGCTCTCGTCGTCAGCTTGAATTTTGCTAAATCACGAGGGGTTTTGATTTCCCCGTGTGCGAAAACAATCAAGAACGAATCAAGCCGTGGAACGCGGCTGTTGAATCGCGCTAACGATAGGATACGAGATTGAGGACTGAACGGGCGAAGCAATTAGAAGCGCGATAAGGCGAAGAGAAGTGTGGTCGATCGTGATAAAGTGGGAGTAATCTCGAGCGGAACTTAAGTGGTTTTCTATCCGCTACCGGAGTGAGAGCTCACTGTACCGTTCAGCTTCGCCAAAAAGCGTTCCTATATAATTGTCAAAATCGACCATCATAATTACACACCTATCTATATAATCTAACCTCCTCTCTCTCGATTCTCGTTGATCCGTACACACCTATATATATATATATATATATATATATATATATATATATATATAGATGAATTTCTTTCACGATGAGTCGAGGTTAACGATTACGACGATACGATCATCATCGAAACATTTGGCTACCCATGCTCTTCCCTTTTTCTCTGCCTCGATCGCAAAATTAACGATGCATTCGCCATGCTCATTCGTCGTTTCGGCATCCACGGGAACATATTAATTTTTTTTCACGAATTCAGCTTATACGAAGTCTCGTCGCGCAGGCGCTTCGCTTTGCAATGCAACGCAACCTGACACTGTCGACTTGTCAGGGCCGGTGTCGTTTTGAGAAGAAAAAAAAAACGTGACGTGAAACGAACGTGCGAATTTACAGATAACAAGAGTCGAAGCGTATACATTGACGAGTTCATTCTTTTATATCGCAATATTTCGAGGAACGAACGAGCGTGCACCTACGACTGTGAGCAAATGCCACCAGCGATCGTATGCCCCGGCGACATCGATTTTTCCGTTCGATTATCATTGGTCAACGACGATGTTGTTATCGTTTCGAGCGCGGACGATATCGGCGCTCGTCGTGTTTTATACACTTGGAACTTGGACGGCTGAGCTATGCTCGGTGGTAATGCGTAGGCCGAACGCTTTTTTGCACTTGACAGCGACGAAACACCCAAAATCATAAAAATACTCGGGCTTTTTGTATCACGATGGACGTTTTTGTCGTGGACGTTTTCATTATGGGGGATTGAAGTTTGCATCGTTGGAATGCAACGAAAATATTTTTCTTCGCATTGCCGTATTTATTGACACATTCGGGCTACGTGAGTGACGGAAACATTTTTGAGAATTCTTATTGAAAATTTATATACGGAAGCTGCGAAAAAGAGTTCAGGCAATAACGAAAGTAAATAAAAACGTCGAGAAGCGTTTTCGTTACATTCCAACGTAACGTAACGTCACATGCAAACTTCCTGTAACGTAACGTTACATTTGTATGTAACGTAACGTTACATTTGTATGTAACGTAACATTTGTATGTAACGTACCGTTACATTTGTATGTAACGTAACGTTACATTTGCATGTAACGTAACGTTACATTTGCATGTAACGTAACGTTACATTTGCATGTAACGTAACGTTACATTTGCATGTAACGTAACGTTACATTTGCATGTAACGTAACGTTACATTTGCATGTAACGTAACGTTACATTTGCATGTAACGTAACGTTACATTTGCATGTAACGTAACGTTACATGCAAACTTCATGTAACGTAACGTTACATTTGTATGTAACGTAACGTTACATTTGTATGTAACGTAACGTTACATTTGCATGTAACGTAACGTTACATGCAAACTGCAACACCATTTCATGATGAACGTTTTCATGATAGACGTTTCCATGATGGACGTGTTCATGGTGTTTAGGAACGTATCGCTCGCCCGTTCAATACTTCACGATTTACGTAGCAATGGAAAAACAAGTTGCAGCGATTCTCCAGATTATAATTGACAAGTACGCAGCCCCAGAGTGCCTCCAATTTCGAAGTGACGTGTATCGAAGAATTCACGTGTACACGTGCATACAAGGCTTCGATCAATCATTCAACCGGTGAAAATTCGCCGATCTCGTGTTATTTGATTAATGACAGTGCGGTAATAGCTCTACGCCTGCGCACTCTGTTACACGCGATACGTGATCGACGTTTGCCGGATGTCGCGAGTGTCCAAACATTAAGCATCAGCGATAGCAATTGCCAAAGAGTCAACATTCGCCGGCTATACAGGGTGTTAGGAAGGTCGATGCAAAGCCTTAAGGGGGTGATAGGTCACCTCGTTAGGAACATATCTAACCTAGGTTACCTTAGTTCAAAGTCTAAAGATTTCGAGTTATCACGGTAAGTTTGAATTTTGGATAATTTCCCAAAATTAGGTACTAACTTATTCGTAATGTTCGAACAGACCATAATTGGCAACTAAAAACTTGTTTGCGTCTTAGCTTAATGTGTATTCAATCGACGAACACCAATGCAATCATCTGTATCCACACAACCAACTAAATGGGACGTGTTGAATAATTAAAAACTTGTCAAAAAATAAAAATACCTCTTATGTTAATGCTATTTAAAAAATAGCATTAACATAAGAGGTGAACGAGTTTGTACCTAATTTTGGGCAAATTTTCGAAAAATCATACTTACCATGATAACTTGAAATCCTTAGACTTTGGACTGAGGTAACCTAGGTTAGATATGTTCCCAGCGAGGTGACCTATCACCCCCTTAAGGGGGTATACCAGTGTGGCACTTTAAAAAAATCGATTCTTTTGGCCTTTTTCGACAGTTTATACTTTCAAGAATATCATTGTCATGTATATCAATATCATTTTATCTTGCAAAAATCGATAGTTAAATCTTTAAAAGCGTTTTTCTCGAAATGAGATTTCTGAAATTTGCTGACATTGTAACTCAAAGAGCAATTATCCGATTAACTTGAAATTTGAACTGAGTACTCTTGAATATATTAACTCTACAATGACGTAGGATATTGTTGATTGGATGAAAATTGACGATTTGGCATTGAAAAAAACGACCATTTTATAGGCAAGAAAACCGACTTTTTTCATAACTACGCCATTCTGTTAGATTTCGATATTTTTCGAAAATCCTACGTCATTGTACAGGAAATACCTTGCAGTTTAACGACATTTTTTTCTTTTACGGTTTCAGCTACTTAATCGGCCGGAATCATGTCAACAGTGGAGGAACTTTTTTTTTGGCGCCTCTGAAGGCGTAAGTCGCTTGGATCTCAATATTTTTATATGAAAACATCATGTAATATAGGTCAAATATAGCCAAATATGTTCTTAATTTTCCGAAACATTTAATTGAGTACTTTTCTTCCAAAAAAATCACGAAAATCACCCAATTTTTCAGCGTTCACACCGGTATAACCCCTTAAGGCTTCCATCGACCTTTTCACCACCCTGTACGCGTAGACTGCACATACCCATCGGTATACGTGTATGCATGATTAACGGTTGCACGATGAATGAAAGTTTAGTGATGAACTCACCGGTATAACACCAGGCTGGCCAGACGACGGGGCTCTCGGTGTCCAGCTCCCTCATTCTCTCAGCGAGCCGCGGACATCTCCACTCCGCCGTTCGTCCTGCAGTCGGGGCCAAAATGTCCACGTTGTTAATCGATTATCGTATCGACGTGTCGTAACAAACGACGAAGAAACAACAAAACTAAAACAAGAATCAGGACGTTCTTCGCTAGTCCAATTCTATTCCAATGTCTTTTGATCTCCCTCTTCTTTCAACTAGCCTCGAGGACGATCGAACGAAAAAAAAAAGAAAAAAAAAACAGAACCACCACGTCCGGTCGCGGTTTTCTCAACGTTGAACTGCGACCTGTCTCGTATCCTGTCGCGTCCGGCAATAGTACAGTTAAGTGTTCGGACCCAGAAGCACCTCAACGAGTACGAGGTCGAGACTCGTTATCGAGGACGCACGTGCAATCCGTGGAGAGGGACACCAACCGACGAGGACGTTTTGAGGCAGACTGTCCGCGAAAGAGCAAGAGAGAGCAACAGAGTGCTTACACCCACACAATGTAGTGTCGCGACGACGGTGTTTGAAACACGTCGGAGTTCCAAGAGACAGATAGCCGTAGCGATAAGAAAAAAGTCGAACACAGCTAAAACGTACACGTTCCGTAAGAGCAAAACGTTGACTCGATTTCGCCTAGGCGATCCGCGATTGTCTCGTTTCTACTGATAAGGCACGAAAAACCGCGTCATCGACGACTCGGCACGGCGCGGGACACCGTGACCCGAAAGTCTACACTTGATGAGATTGTAACCCTGGAGGTGGCAGCGGAGAGATACGACACCCGAGTCAACGACGCAGGATATATTCTCACCTCGCGACGATAAACGGCGAAGTAGAATTTTAAAGCAAACAAAAAAAAACAACACGCTGTCGCACTTTGCACGTCGTTCACGTAGCGCCAAGTCGTGAGTGAGTTATGTGATTGTTAAGTACGGAAGAAGGGCTTCCCAACCGCGTGCACGTTCCGAGAATAAAATTTCTATCGCGGGTACCGATAGCACGATTAAGAATGTCACGATGAAACTTCGAAAATCCTTGGTGCTGGTCGATTTTGTTCTTCATTCGTCGAGGTCAAAGTTTGCCTCGGTGCAAATGTTGCCGTGAACGTTGCGTGGGAATCGGCAACGGATTGCTTCCGGATCAGACACTTGCCGATATGGCTTCCGGGGCAACATTCGGAGAGGCTTCTTTCCACTTGCTATCACTGGGTTGTCCGTTCCTGGTGTATCCTCTATCGGCGTTTTTCGTTTTGTTCGTAAACACGACGGATCCTAGCGGGCCGTATCACCATTTGATCAGTCCCAACGACATCGCTATACGGACGCGTAAACAGTGACGAATCTTCGCCAATCGAAGCTATCGATTCCGTTTTATGCAGTTATCGAACTGCCTGCGTCAAGATGAAAAAAAGTAACAAGGCACGTGCTTTCATCGTCAACATCAGGCACCAGGCAGCACTCTCTGACTCACGCGACACCCGAAGAGTTTAGACACAAAACTGATCGACACTGCGAGATCAAGAGAGGAAGAGCGAGATGTGGAATAGGAACGGAGTACCGGATTCGGCGATAAAACAAGGTACAAGGCCCGAGCAAGGAGCACGGGAGCGCGCACACGTAGTCAACTACGAGAGCAACTCACAACACACAGGTGGAGCGGAGTGGCACTTAGGTTGGTGCACCTGCCGCGAGAGTCCGCGTCGTAATGGGAGCGGGGCAACGGGCGGCAGGTAGGCAGGCCCACGGACTCGTCAACCTGCCGGAGAAGGGGTATCAGTCACATGGCGTGGCACAGCTATAAGCCCCGCTCTCCAAGACCGTGAAGCCACGACCGCGTCGGCAGAACGAACGGGAGGGAAGGAGAGAAGGGTCCGCGATCAACGAGCGAAAACGAGACGGAGATATACCCTGATAGAGGGAAAGAGAGGGAGTTAGAGAGAGAGAGTGAGGTTCGAACTGTGATGCAGCAGCAGCAACAGGAGCAACCAGCAGCGGCAGAACCAGAATCGGGCGCACTGGCAGCACCTCCAGCAGCAAAAGGATCCCCAGTGGCGGTGGAAGTGGTCGGGATATACCGGTGGTGGTGAACAGAAGAGAACAGGATCGCAACTCCAGGGCGGGAGGGGAGTAGGAGTCACGAGTAGTCCAAGTGGAGAACACACGGTGTATGCTTCGACTTACTCTTGCGCCTGCCTCTTTGCTCCGAGTTATCGAGGTGGTGGTACATACTGCCGTGGAAGTTACAGCAACCTGCCGCGACCTCCCGAAGGTCTTGATCCTCGATCTTTTTCTCAAGCCTCACCGGCTGCAACTTCTTTTTCGCCAACACTTGGCAGTTTGTGCGGACAGCATGGCGTCCAGAGTTGTCATTTCGTGCTTTTCAATTATTCGTAGGCTTCCGTGCAGTTGAATCAAGATCAGACTGGTCCAATAATCTTTCCAATGGGATAATACAGCTGTTATGGATTGATAACGAATGTATCGTTTTTACGAAAGCAGCTACTAAATATTTCACTGTTCGATTATTTCGATTTTTCACCTATGGTCGTCATGTAGTCGATGGTACGATAATTTGCATACTCAAGGAAAACGTGAAATGGGAGGTAGAAGGTGAAAAAGACCGGGTGAACAGATGAATCGTAGATTTCCAATGGACAACATAAAGAATCAACGAGTTGTCCAATAGAGGTAACAACTCATAGTTTTTAATAGAGGCCTCCACGAGGAACTTATCCATTTAATCTAATCGGGCGACTAACATTTTATCGTGGCTTGACAGGTTGTTTTGAAAAACAAGCCACAGCTGTGCTCGGTTAGCCTGACGGATGACGAAGTTATCTCAGCGATTTCTTGTTTCCAGCTAGGGTCATGGCGTCCCGAAGATTTTTGATGACGGAATTAGAGTCAGGATGGACGAAAGAGAGGCGGTTTTAAGGGCGAGCAAGACTTACACGATCGTATATTGTAGCAGGAAAGGTGAACACAGTTGACTTCTCACGATGAAGATTTAAGACGAACGAAAAGGGAATAAGGTGAAGGTACAATGTAAAAGTACTCGGTGTATACGGAGGTAGGTGTGCGTCGTGCTTCGACTACCGATTATGGTACCTACGGGCCCTCTCGTCTTTGCGGTCTTTTCCCATCCATATTTGGGCCCTCTTACGCTATAAGCAAGCGAAGTGGATACGTACCGAGGAGGATTGGACGGAAGGATGTCCATTGAATTCCAAGAGAACGCGCCGCTGCTGCTCGCGGCAGAGTTTCAGCATCTCCCGATGGTAAAGCTCTTTGAGACCCTCTTCCATGCCCGTCGCTCAATGTCCAACTATCGTCTCTATGTCTCTCTTTGCGCTTGCTTGCCGGGAAGCTCCTTGCTGCCCTATCGGCCGATTTCACGAGAGAATCCCTCGTCAAGAGTGCTCGTCCTTCGGAACGAGACGAAAGCGCACAAGAGTATCTTACAGCCACGAGATCCTCGTTGTTTCCTCCACGTGTATGTCCCTCTAGACACACTGCATCACCGTGAGCTCCGTGTGTTGGCCCACGATTGGACGGGAACACCTTGTACGTTTCGTAGATGAAGAAAGGAAGAAAGAGGAAGAGAAAGTACCAGCAGTTTCTGATGGCTGTGCCTGGACATCTTCACGATGGCTACCTAATGACGGTCCGCTTTGGCTTTGATGATGTTCAAGCCGCATCCCGCTTTGAGGGTCGAACATCATTGACGACGAACGGACGACTTTTCAAGTCCAGATGGTGGCTGGATTCATTCACTGGATTAAATCGTCGCTCAATCGGGCATCTGGGATATTGACCATTACACGCTTGTCCCTTTAAGCGATCTCTCATTCATCTAGCTCGATATAACGAGTTGCAAAAGAGCTGTCCAAGTCGTTTTCTCGATCATACGAGATTGGGCGTAGGTTAGAGGGCTGCCAACTTGGTGTTGCTATCCGCGGATGAATTTCTCATTTACCTCCAACGTGCATCGAAGATGAGGGTTGGTAGGAGCCGCGCCGGGGCGAGAAACGCAACGGCCAATGGACAGGCGAGAGAATGAACGCGGACAACATTACGAGCTGCATACCGAACATCCACATAGTAGTTCGAGGATCTCCGGATGGTATAGAGCTTGTTAGCTTAACCATCACATTGTTTCGCAAAGGCGTGGCGATGTGTTACGGTGTGTGTCGAACGCACATCCACCGTGCTCGCCTGATCGTTCGACGTATACGACGAGGTGTGTTCTACCTTCGCGCTTTGATTGCCGGCTTACACCTATGCTACACACTACACACACGAGCGTCACGGTCTTTCGCGTTACTTCTTATACGGACGGACGATATATCTCCGCAGCGATATCGATCACTCGTCCGCGAGAGGAGTCAGAGCATTCGATCTTCAAGCTCACGATGCTAGTCTACCTACGTGCAACACGCACACTCGCGTAGGCCTCGTCGACTGCATTATTGTTTCTGGAGAAGATCCTCTGGACTCTTCGTATCGAAGGACTCTAGTGCAGAGGCCTCATTTGACTGGACCTCATAGACGCGCGATTTTGATGCGAAGCCGGTTTTTGCTTTGGTGGGCTGAACAATCGTTAATATTGATTTTTACTTCGAGAATAATGATGAAATATAAATCAAGTTCATTTTGTAGACGTGTCGATGTATCATCGTGGAACGAATAATTATTTTACACGAATAACATTGTGGTCGGGAAGGGGTACATACGCGTCGTGCAGATTGGAATTGCATTGCGGAATTGCGTGATCTTTTGGAAATCATCTGATGCACGAAAATCAATGAGATTCATGATTTGTAGAAGTTTGCGCGTTAAGGAAGTTGCAATCGTGGTTTTGTATAAACTTCCTTGAAGAAATTGTCATAGGAGTCCAATTGGATTTGCATACTTGTTCCCATTTGTTGATAGGGATTCAATGGGTCATCGCATTGGATCTCTATACTAAAACGTCACGCTTGTATATTGGATTCTTAGCGGCATTCCTCTTTGGAATCCAATGTACGAATCCAATTCATTGTCGAACAGAATCCGATGCGGTTCTTGATGGATTCCATTGCATTCTGGGCGTTGGCATTTCGAAACAAAATGAATAGGTAAGTAGTGTATGAATGAGTAGATCTTAAGAAAGTATAAATCTTGTTTGAAAAAAGTATAATTTGCACTAAAAAGTATATCTTAAAAACCAATTTGAATCTCATCACCGAAAATCCACTATAATTATCGTTTTTTCTTTATTTAACTGGACTTTGACACAATAGGACCACACACGTGTATGCTCAGGAAGGGTGCAGATTATGTTTCAACACGCCGAGTTGTTTCTCGTGACTTTTTACATATTTTCGGTTCGATCGTGGTGAGAATTTTTAAATGGCGTTGATCCGCGAACAAATCCCTATAGAGATGTAGGTGCATCTTGATATTCTCCAACAAACTTGTGCACGAGGTCACGAATGGTTATTTTTTTTTTTCGAGGATCCAACAAATTTTGGTAGAGAATTTTAAGTAAAAAATTATCGAACGACGTTGATCGAAAAATACCGCGGAATCTACTTGGATTCCAATGTGGACACCGTATGCGGCATCCCTATCAAATTCCTATGGGGAAGTGGTAGGATCCGGATAATCACCAACAAATGTCTTCACTGGCTTTTGTGCTAATGGTAATGAATCAAACTTCAAAAATTATTTGTAATACAAATTTTATTAGTTTTTTGGTTATAAAAAAAAGTTCTTCAATTTGAAACTAGGATTCTTGCTTCCTCATAGAGACGAGTTTCTCGAAAATTCAACCCTTCGTTGACACACTTATATTTGGCCACGATTTTGACACATTGGGTCAATTTGAACCGGATAATACTTTATCCACCTGCCAGTAAAAATCCTTCGGCCGGTTTTTTTGTTGTTGAAAAATCAGGAATACGCTCTTGACACTCCTCAATACGTTGCCATTTACTGAAATTCCGAAAATATAAAACTAAGTTGTAAAAAAATTATTGAAAATGTTTACTTTTTCAAAAGTCAGCATTTTATTTAAAATTCATCCGGGTCAAAATGACCCAGTGTGTCAACGTAGGGCTAAAGCCGAGTTTTATAAAAAAACCTTTTCTTTACGGCATAAGCTACATCCGAAGATAAAAAAACTAGTTTCGACCAAAGCCTGCACACTTCCGAAAAGAACATGAGTATTGGATCAAACAATGTGTATTTTCACCTAGTCACCAATTTGTCGAATTTCGACTAGAAGCTTTCACCTCACCATCTAGACTTCAATCTTGCAGAAAATGCACAGAGAAAAGCTAGTTTCTTCCAACCCATCAAAGCCTCTCCGAGTCTGAACGATTTACACCCCACCGCATCCAGCTTGCACCCATTTTCAAGAAACCCAAGTTTGCCGTTGATAAATACATTCTCGAGTAAAGGCGTATAAAAACTGTGACGCGTCAAAAGAGCGGGTAACCCGAGTCATTCGCTCGTACACGGCATTATTTATGGGATTCTCGTCTCCTTCTATATCTTATTTCCGCGCTCATTTCCCGTATTCAATGCGCAGCACGCACACAGTGTCGGATATAGAAGATCAGCGGGCGAACCATACAGCAGCATCTCCCATACGCGAAAGCATTACATCTTCATATTTTTCCTTGCACCGCCGCGTGCCCTCGACGGTAATTAAAGGTACCCCGTCGTGGCAGCCCGATGATTTATCCTCCCCCTTGCGTCCCGGGCCGCCCTTGATAAGATGGGCTCTACGATAACGGGTCTCTCTCTCTCTCTCTCTCCCTCTCTCTCTCTCTCTCTCTCTCTCTCTCTCTCTCTCTCTCTCTCTCTTTTCCCCTCTCCATCTTTGGTTTTTTCTCATTCGTATCGCGCAAAGATCGACCGCTGAGAGAGAGAGCCACTTGGCGAGAACGCACCTCTCCGCATTATATTTGACTCCTGGGGGCCGATGCCCATTCCCGGTCCACATGTACATATAGCGGTTATGCGTCGAAGAAGATGGCGAGGAGTTAATGCGTTCACCATTTGGACGTTCCATATCCGCAGCGTGAGCATTAAGGAGAGAGCCATCCTCGTCTCTCGCGTTCTCTTTCTCGATGGACCCTCTTCATCCCCGCTGCTTCTTCTTATTCATCCTCCTTTTCTTGCCTCCCTGCTCCTTCCTTCAGCAACCAAACGCTCTCAGCATCTCTCTCTCACTCTGATTCGACTCCACGTTTCGTCTTCGCGGAATAAAGAACGCCTCCGGAATTACACGTTTCGCAGAGGAATATGGCAGCGTAACACCGTGCGATGGAGGTTTAACGCGTCGTTATACGATGACTGCCGACTGCCGCCGCTGTACCTGGCGCTGATGCAGCAGGACGTGAGAAACTGCACTGTGGCCGTAGAAGCACCCAAGAAATTTCACCTCATCCTCTCTGCCCTCTTGCTGTTGTTTCCCTCGGTACCAATACGTATATAGAACGCTATATGTACAAGTATACATGGCGTTTTCGACCATTCTTCAAGCTGCCGTATCCCTGCCATCCAACTACCAGATAATTACGCTAACGACGAAAATTCGGGAATTCCGTTTAAACATCGCTCTTTACTGGCTTGCCCGGTGAATAAAGTTGACAGCGGACATCGTGACGCGTGTGCGGTACCTCGAGGCCGCCTGTTTAAGTGGCTCTGGCAATATAAAGCTGCCGAGAGGAAGGAACATCACGAGAGTCGCCAAAAAATATATATCTATATCAACAATTCGAGTCTCGTAAAAGAAATCAAGTGAAGCTCCTCTTCCCTTCGAGCTCATGCCCGGTATTTAAAGAACTGCCTGGTTTTTCTCGAGGCTACACGATCGTAACTGACGAAAACGTAACTTTGCATTCCCGTTATACCTGCGCAAAGTGCCATATAACACGTGAACCAACTCAAGAACGATGGGCTTTCTAGGCACTCAACGCTGACGAACTAGCCTCTTATCTTTACGGGGAGAATCGTCGAATTTTCTTTGGAATTAACGTTCAACGACGCTCGCGCACTGCCGTCTTGTAATCGTTATTTTTTTACGAGGGAGCCCGGAGCCACCATGAAAAAAAATGGTTTAACGACACCAGCTTGAACGGTAGAATTGTTCGACCGAGAATATATAAAAGTCCGAAATCGCCCGAACTCGGACATTCTTTGGACGTTCGTGTGCGTGTGTTTTATTTTCCTCGTTTCTCGCCGATCCGTAAGCAGGTGGATTACAGTCGATCGTTCGGTGCTCGAATTCTCGTCGAGGGGTCCAAGACGAGACTCGAGGGATTAGTCGCTTACTCGAGAAGGAAAGGTCTCGTATAATCCCACGAGAAACTGACGTGGTGCTGGAATCGTGTAAGCTGCCACCGAGCATATTCACATATGTGGGTGTGCGTGTTCGGGTGAGCGTGTGCGCGGGTGTATGCGCGCGCGCGTGTGTGTAGGTGTGTAGATGTGTGTGTGCGTAAGTGGATGTGTGTGCGTGCGGGTATAGGTGTGTAAGTGTGTGTGTGCGGGTGTATGCGTGTAGGTGTGTGTGCGGGTGTAGGTGTGTGTGCGCGCGTGTAGGTGTGTGTGCGCGCGTGTGTGTGGGTGTGGGTGTGTGGCGGGTGTAGGTGTGTGCGTGTATAGGTGCGGATGTGTGTGTGTGTGTGTGTGTGTGCAGGTATAGGTGTGTAAGTGTGTGCGGCCGCGCGTGTGTGTGCGCGGGTTTAGATGTGTAGGTGTGTGTGCGCGTGTATGTGTGTGTACGCGTGTGGGTATGTGTGCGGGTGTAGGTATGTGTTTGTGAGCGCATGTGTGCAGGTATGTGTGTGGGTGTGGGTGTGTGTGCGGGTGTAGTTGTGTTCGTGCGCGTCGGTGTGTGGTTGTGGGTGTGTGTGCGCGTGTCGGTGTGTGTGCGACTGTAGGGTTTAAAGTGTTTTTGAGCGCGCGTGTGTGCGGGAATAGGTGTGTAGGTGTGTGTGCGCGGGTATAGGTGTGTGTGTGTGTGCGTGTGTGTGTTGGTGCGTGTGCGGGTGTAGGTGTGTGCGCGCGTGTGTGGGTGTGGGTGTGCGCGTATGTGTAGGTTCGAGTGTGTGTCCGGCTGTAGGTGTGTGTGTGCGTGTGTGGGTGTATATGTGTGTGCGCGTGTGTGGGTGTGTGTGCGGGAATAGGTGTGTAGGTGTGTGTGCGCGGGTATAAGTGTGTGTGTGTGGGTGCGTGTGCGAGTGAAGGTGTGTGCGCGCGTGTGTGGATGTGTGTGTGCGCGTATGTGTAGGTGTGGGTGTGTGTGCGGGTGTTGGTGTGTGTGCGCGCATATTATTCCTCACAGTGTGCACGCGTGTAATGACGTGTGTGAAGCACGAATTAAGGGCACATCGGAGGATTCTGAGGTCCGAACGACGAGGATCACTCGCGGTACGAGGATGATCGAGAAAAGAGCTCGCGAGACGACATCGATAGGACGGTGTGGATAAGGTACCGGGTGAAATGACAGAGAGAGGGGATCGCGCGGATGCACCGGTGGCGTAAAATTTATAGCCCGGCGACAAAACGACCGATCCCTGTACCATATACATGCATATGCATACGAAGTAGAAACGTGTCCGAGCATATCGGCAACGGATATACGCGTGTATACAGATATATTCGCAAAGCACATACCTACTCTGCGTATAGGCAGTTCGAGATTTCAAAGATTTAATTGAGACGTTGCGGAAGGTAGTAAAATCCAAGGTGTGCGATACGCTCTCTCTTGCGACCCTTCTCCTTGGGGCTCCCCTTCGTGCCGCGCGTCTGTCGTCTTCGTTGCTCGCAACCGCCCGAAGCCTGCGATCCAGGACCTTTTCGCTCGTATTGCCTCTCCACTCACTTCCCTCGACACTGCTCTTGGCTCATTCTCTGCATTATTTTCCATCCTGCTCTGTGCATCTCGAAAGGGGCGCGTTTACTTCAGGGAGATAGAGTATCTCTTCGAAATGACTCGATCCACTCGGATTCAGAGTAGAGAGAGAGAGAGAGAGCGGGAGAGAGAAGCGAAGTCGATGATGAAGTCTTCCTCTCTCGCCTCTATCTCTCTCCTCCTTGGAATAAAGACTCTTTGATTTACGACGAGGTCTCGCCTCAACGTCCACGTTGCTGATGACATAATTTGTTGCCCGGCATTTAATTTCCTTCGAAATATACGCAATTATATCTATACGCGGTGGCCGAAGAAGGGATTGCGAGCACCAGGTGATCAAGGGCTTCCTGGTGGATTCGCGAAATAAGAAGCCAATCATCGAGCGAGCGATCGCGAGCCATATTCGGAGAGGGCGTAAAAACAATAAGCCCGGCCACGATCCAAAGGCGCACCGTGGAATTTTTATTATGATGTATGCCTGCAAGCGCGCATCCTGGGCACTCTATCTCGTGCCACACGCCCCGCACAAACGCCGCGTAAGAGAAAGGGAGCGAAAAGCCGCCGTAATGAGCACGTTGGGGAGAAAAAAAACCGCCAGGCGCTGGTTCTTCCCGACAACTTTTATTGGGTGACAATTCATGTAGACACTGCATACAAGAGTAAGAGAGAACGGGATGAGCGCAAAGATTTAATAGAGTGACACGCGCGCGTTCAACGCGGCGGCAAAAAGGAAGACACGAGGAGGGAGAAAAGATGAGAAGCGGTGCGCCGTTCTTTTTTTTTCCCACGAGAGCAAAGGCGGTTGCTTAGAATTTCAATAAAATTCAGACGGCAATATTTACGGGCTGGCTCGGCACTTCGCGGCTTCGCTCGCGAGTTTATCGAGCGGCGCGGCGATTAATTAAAAAAGAAAAATCGATAGATTATTGCCCCGTGAAGAATGTCGTTGCCGATAATATCTTAATCGCAGCGGCTCTATCGTGCCATCGGAGAACAAAAAGAACATCGATTTTCCATCGCCCGTTGCTTGGCATCGTTGACGCGGGCCCGTCGAGAATTTCGCAATTAATTCGTCGCTCCCGGGACCGGATATAATTTGGACGATTTGCGCATATCAAAACGATATAACGAACATTCGTATCGGAGGCTCGATGTCGGATTCGATCGTATTGCCGCTTTATATTTATACACGCGTAAAAGCTTTGCGTATTTTCACGATGTGAAGCCATTGATAAAATCGGGTGTCCTGATCGGGGCTCGCTGAAACGACTACCGTGCGACGAAGATACGACGAGGATCGACCGGTCGCGCCGTTGAGGGAATTTTAAGTGATCTTACCGTCTGCGGACGAAACGACTACACCTATATACGAGGTGTAATGTGTATAGACGTGCACACGTGGATTTGCAGATGTGTATGGTAGTTGGCAACAGTGTATGTTCAATGGCGGTTCGTGGCACGAATTTACGATGATGAATGTGAAAATGCCACTTCGGTGAGCACTCTCTCGAGTTAAACGTTCTTGTTTCCACTGCTTTTTTTAGTCATCACGCACGTTGAAAGATCATCTTTCACCGAAACTGAGGACTTTCCGCGAGGACGCGCTGAACTATAGACGATAAATTTGACAGTTGAGACCCGAGCACGATCGTCGAGGAGAAGAAAAAACGACGTTGCTGAGTACATGCGATTCGCTGGCCAGTGTCACCTAAATTATGCCACGCAGTTCTGGATACACCGTTAGTTTCTCTTGACAGTGGTGTACGCGTGTGCGTATACAGCGGCGAGCTGAGCGGGAGAAATGAGACGAAAGACACGCGGCTGTGTATTCCCGAGCAAAGGTATGCAATTATCACGTGAAACGCGCCATAAACCTCGATCATCATCGCGGGTGGATTATTTTTTAATCGTCGATGCAAACTCACACGAAAATTTGCGAGAGTGTAAAAGTTGGCGAGCGGTTTTTCCGCACAGATGCTGAGTTTGGGTGTGTGTGTGAGAGAGAGAGATAGAGACGGCTGACTCGATAGATAACGACTCCGAGCTACTTTTCCTTGGGGATTAAATTGGAGTATCAGCTCGAGATCTCTAATATTGTAATGAATAGGTAGGATATGCAGGATATGTGCATGGGGACCCCCACCTTGGAGCCAAAGAATGTTCGACGTGTGCCCTTGCGAGGCTGCGCTTTGTGGGAGAGTACGTGGGTAGGTGTGTAAACGTGAAGATCTCGTGGTCATCGCGATGAGTAAGCAAAGGTAAAGGTCGTGAACGGAGTGGATTGAAATGTGAAAGGTTGCGGAGTCGAGGATTAATCGTGCGAGGCTTACCCGATCAGACATTTGTTGGGGAGTCCCTTGGGGGATTTGGGGATCGTAGCACGTTCCTGTAGGGATTTGATAAGGAGGCCGCACGTAGGGAGTCCAGATTGGAATTCAAGTGGATTCCGCGCTATTTTCCGATTGACGAGATTTGGTGAATCTTCCGGAAAAAGTATCCTCTCGTCATTCCGTGCACACATTTTTTGAGGCCTTGGATGCACAGCTCTATAGGGATTTGTTGGGGACACCGGTCATGGAGAATCCACATTGGGATCCAATTGGATTCTGCACGATTCCGCAATGAACGCCGTTTGGGAATTCTTACCCCGTTCGAATTGAAAATATGTGAAAAGGCACGAGACAAAAACTGCACGCCTCGTCAGTGTGCGTGTGGTGATATTTATGTCAAAGTCCAATAAAATAAATAACTAACGATAATTATGGAGAATTTTTAGTGAGGTGATTCAAATCGCTTTTTAAGATATACTTTTTGAGCTATTTGTACTTGCACACATTTGTTGGGGAGTCCCAAGATGCACTCACAGCTCTATAGGGATTTGTTGTGGACACCGGTCATGGAGAGTCCCCATTGGGATCCAATAGGATTCTGCACAGTTCCCCGATAAACGCTTTTTGCGAATTCTTACCATGTTCGAATTGAAAATATGTGAAAAGGCACGAGACAAAACCTGCACGCCGCATGAGCGTGGGTGGTGATTTATGTCGAAGTCCAATAAAATAAATAACAAACGATAATTATCGTGGATTTTTGTGATGTGATTCAAATAAATTTTTAAGGTACACTTGTAAGCTTTTCATACTTTTTAGAGATAATATTTATAGTTTGTTAAGATCCACTAGTTTCGAATATATCGTCGGTGATATCGCAAAACGTTATATATCTGTTGTGACCATTACATTTTTATTCTGAACGCATCCGATGGACTCCATCAAGAATCGTATTGGTTACTTTTCGACAGTGTGAGAATCATTCCGGATTCAAATCGGATTCGTGAATTGGATTCCACTGGGGAATCCCAACTAGAATCAAATGGACGAGCGCGACGTTTTAGTACAGGGATCCAAGTTTCAGTGTGATGGTCCATTGGATCCCTATCAGGAAGTAGGAACACCTATGGGAACCCTATTGAACCCCTACGGCAATTTTTACAGGGGTATCATCAAAGGCAAACGCTAGATTTTCGTTCCAGTAAAATGAGCCGCCTCGTCCATCCATCGCTATTGGAGGCACCTCGAAAGGCACCCACCTATCTACGCGCCTACAAATAAATCCCGGAACAACAATATGCGCCGATAAAGCACTACGACAGAAACGATAGTCGCACTTCTATTGATGTTGCGATTGTGCGTCGAGTCCAAAGATCTCGACAACCGCTACGAACAAAAGAACGCAGCTACGTATCATACTGTCGATTTAAGGAAAGTGGTAGCGCACGTTGAAAAATGCGGTACGCTCCACAGACCGCGTATAATATTCGAGCATAAAATGGTTAACGAGAGTACGAAAGTGCGCAGTAGTACGTGTATTTGACAATTAGAGATCAACGCCTTAAATTCATTAATGAGGGACACAGCGATGAAAAAAAAAAAACTATAACGTTCGCGACAACGCTAAATTGGTAGCCAATCAGTGGAGAAACTTGGCACAGAACGAGCAAGTGTATCATTCCATTCCCGGTTCGAGTCCGCGTTATGACGACTGGATTGTCGTGGCGCTTTTATCGATACGAATTAAATCGACAATTAGTGCGCCCTTGTTGCAACTTTTTCAGGGAAAAGCCGTGTGTTTGGCGAGAGGCTCGCGAATATGGCCCGTCGACGAAGCGAGTTCACATATAATATGAGAAAACGATAGAAAGTTCGAAACAGGTTGGTTCGTTTCTCGACAAGTCGTCCGAGATTTGTTGTTTCTCTTCTACATATAGACAAACACGTTTTTCGACCGAGTTCAGAGAGAAAGAGAACGCGAGCTGGAAAGGGAGTTCAAGAAAGGGTCGTTCGTAGCCAGAGGGTAAACTCCGTTGATTCCGGCGAGGGTGAACCACGTAACGGGGCGCGAGAGCGAGAAAAGCTCGCGAGCACAAAGCGGCGCGAGGAAGAGTACACCGAGATAGAGAAAGAGGCAGAGTAAGAGCCAGGTAAGAGAGCATCGGCGAACAAAGTGCAATTTCATAATTTTTGCCTCGTAAAATCCGAGCAATGAGCGACGTAAAAATGAATAACTGGAGGATCGTTCACCCGCGAACCAGCCAAGAAACACTGCCGAAGAAACGAAAGAAGGAAGAAGTCGAGGCGACGAGCGTTGGAACACCTCGCAGCGCACCGTGATCGCGTCCAAAGAGTTTCTGTACCACACACACACACACACACACACACACACACACACACACACACACACACACACACACACACACACACACACACACACACACACACACACACACCACACACTCCACACACACACACACACACACACACACACACACACACACACACACACACACACACACACACACACACACACACACACACACACACACACACACACACACACACACACACACACACACACACACCTCACAAACACACATACGCACGCACACACACACACACACACACACACACACACACACACACACCTCACAAACACACATACGCACGCACGCACACACACACAAACAAACGCGCGCGCGCACACACACACACACACACACGCGCACGCACGCACGCGCACGCACACACACACACACACACACACAAAGGTACTCTCACTTTTGCCTCGTTGTTAAGATTTTTCGCGCTGCTACGAGCCCGAGTGCAAAAGCCACAAGAGCACACGCGTAACGCAGAGCTGAAGCCGAGATTTCCTGCGCTGGACCAAAGACGACCCGAGGGACGCGTCCCGAGACCGATGATTTTTATCTTCCGGGTCGAATAGATTATCTTTATTTACGAGCAATCTACGGGACGAGCAAATTGTTTGGGAACGAGGGCCCCTTATTTAAAAGCCGTAAACTATTCAATAGGCTTGGGTGGAGAGGGAAGCTGCGAGGTGAACCGCAAGCGTAAGAAGAAGACGAGGAGAAAGAGACGCGCTGAAGAAAGAAGTTTTAACGCGGCAACATCGAGATGTTCATACTCGATGATGTATACCATCGAGCGTACATTACAAACCGTTCCGTCTTATCCTCTCTGCAACCTCTCGCGTTCACCTTTGGCTGCTCAGAAAATTCCGGTTGTTTTATCTTCCATGCTAAGAGCAATAATATTACCTTCTGTTCATGACGTTCTTGCCTCCTCCACCACGGAGCATGACTCTCGGATCGTAGTGAAAACTGGCAACGAAAAACTGTTCTTTCCGATCGCTCCCAACATGCTCTGTTTCCGAAGAGCATCGTTTCCCATAGTCGCGAGGATTCCTCTCTACACGTACACCGTGGCGCATGTGGAGGCAGCAGGATCTCGCGGGGAATGGAACCAGAACGTGTGACGTAGGGGAAGTAGGGGTAAGATGAAGCACAAGCCTAGCTACCAAACAGTGGGTGCGAGCACAGTGCGCCCGTTGGAGTTTGAAGAGGTGATGGGGAGGTGAGTGTGAAAGTATCAACTGTGGCGGACGCATGCGTCTCGAGTGAAATAATAATGTCGATTTTTTGACAAAACGCTCTAAATTTTGGTAAAGTTTATCATCGTCTCGATTCATTTGATTTGCTGATATCGATGAGAGGTAAGTAAACACAGTGAAAGTACTAAATACTAATATAGGGTGTAAGGAAGGTCGATGCGAAGCCTCAAGGGGGTGATCGGTCACCTCGTTAGGAACATATCTAATCTAGGTTACCTTAGTCCAAAGTCTATGGATTTCGAGTTATCATGGTAGGTATGCTTTTTGCAAGACGTTCCATTTAGTTAGTTGTGTGGATGCAGATGATTGTATTGGTGTTTGTCGATTGAATATACATTAAGCTAAGACGCAAAAAAGTTTTTAGTTACCTATTGTTTCAGATTGAATATTATAAACGTGTTAGTACCTAATTTTGGGAAATTTTCCAATAATCATACTTACGATGATAACTCGAAATCCTTGGACTTTGGACTAAGGTAACCTAGGTTAGATATGCTCCTAACAAGATGACCCATCACGCTCTTAAAGCATTGCATCGACCTTTCTGATACCCTCTATATTGAGAACGGTTTGTCAGACATTGTCAAGGTTATTGCGTGACTTTTTGTTGATCCATTAACCCTCTGATGGGGCAAGATAAATGCAAACTATCACAAAGCCGGATATTTATTTATACATAAGAAAGGGTGAAATGAAACTAGCAGGGGTTTTAGTTTATCAACCGGTGTTTCTACCAAAGGAAGAAAAAGAACTAACACATGATTTTAAAGATATGGAGGCAAGATTATTCAGACTATATACTACAGAACTTAGACAATTGGCTTATCAAATTGCTGGTATTGAGCATGAAACGATTTTTATATGCGAAAGATGGCAATACTTGTTGTCCCATCACACTCCTAACGCTGTTTCATCTTGCCCCGCATATGGGGTAAGCTGGGAAACATAAAGGTTTCATTAAAAATGTGTATACCATGGGAACAATTGAAAAGACTGGTTTTTTGTTACTAAAGTTCAAAGATTAATAAACGTTGATTAGTTAAAACACTAATTAAAGTTGAATAACTCATACAAATGGTTTTATTCAAACATGACCTTAGCGTTCTTATCTTGCCCCTACTTCCCCTATACATGCGGAAGTAGCGGATCTAACGGCGGAGAAGCCGGGACATCAACTGTGACCACAAAGTGTAGAGAATCATGACGCAGCAAGCAACAGCGTGTTTTCCGCACTGCAACGAACATGACCCGCGCCTTATTCAGCTGCTCTTCCGTCTGCTGTACGCCTGTCTGCATATGCCGCATGACTTACGTCAAAATGATGAACTCGACCGCAATTGGATCGACATCACATCAGCAGAGTGCGCGACGGGGAAATCGATCTTCCTTGCCTATTTGATCCCAATAGCATTAGAAACACACTTCTATCACGCAGTCCCCACATTGTAACTGTCAGATCACTCAATATTCGAGTAGTTCCCCGTGAGGTGACACAGTTCTCTTCCTCTTTCAGTCGTTGAATGGTCTTTTTTCGCGGCATGATTCGTTCTGGTTGCATCGTCCGTGGAATGCATCGTTCTGCAAGTCGAGATACCAGGTCGTGGCACTCGCCGCGAATTGAGGAAGCTACTACTGGCATGAGGAGCTCCTCCTAGCCTCTCGTTCTCTTTGTCTCGCTCTCGACGAGAGGCAAAAGAGAGGCACTCGGTGAACGGTAGTTCGAATCGTTGGGTAAAAATAAGCGGATAAAAACGCAAGCCTCGTGGGCAGGGAGAGCGTTACAGAACTAGCTGGTACATCAAGCGTGGCGAATTGAAATGGCGAGAGGAACGGAGAAAGGAAGGTGGCGGGTTGGAAGTACAAGCCTGAACGTTGGGGGCCTGGATCGCGTCAAATTGTTTCGACAACGAGTTCACTCGCCTCCTCGTGATAAAAAAAAATCTTATTCCTCATTTTCCCGGCCGCGTTCCTCGAAATCCTATTTCGCACCACGAGTCATTGGCATTCTTCACACCAGGAGGTTTTCAGTTGGCGTTATTTGCAGCCTCCGGGAGCCTCATCGGTTCGATTCTATACAAGTTGTTACACTTCGCGCGAGTATAGGTGTGTGTACATGTGTATAACGTATACACGAACGTGCGCATCGCACCGTACTCGCCTAGTGTGGTAAGGTGCACGAGAGGTGATGCTGTTCAGCACCGCTGCATGCCGTGGCTTTGAAAACGGTAGTGAGACGGCCCAGCGCCAGCCGCAAAGCCAGAAGTAGGGATCCAGCCTCGAGGAGCGATAGAATCGACGGGTAAGAAAGGGCGAGACTGAAGAAGGCTTACGAAGTGAGAGGCTGGATGGAAGAGACGACGAATAAAGAGAAAATAAGTCACCGAATGATGAAGAAGGAGGAACGCTGGTCGAACTTGGACAACCGGAGAGCCACAACGCGGAGGATCCTCGGACACTTGCTCGAGAGCGTCGGACGGAGAAGGTCGTCGCCGGAGGGAGAGCACGGAGAAGAAGATGAAGAGGAAGCTGCGGTATGAGGATGAAAAGAGGAGAGAAGAAACCGAAGACGAAGAAGCAGAAGAAAAGAAGGAGAATCTGAGGAAAAGGAGCAGGAGGACCAGCAAGAGGATCAACAGCAGCCTCGGGTGCCGGGCGGGGCTCAGATGTTTATCCCGGTCGACCTCAGCTTCCCCTCCTCTCTATTCCTACCCCTCCTCCACCCCCCCCCTGTGCCTCACCTTCATCTCCGCGCACTCTTCCTCGTATATTCCCCGCGGTGCCCCCGTGTGCTCTTCACTCTTCACCCCGTCGCGTCCCGTACCGACCCGTCAGAGTTCTTGCAATGAGAGGAGAACGAGAATAAAAGAGGGAGAGGGAGAGAGAGGGAGCGACGAGAGAGAAAGAGGACCAAAGCCCTCACGGCGATCCACCGTTGCAGCAGTGGTGCACTTGGGTGCCCGCATACACACCGCTGACTCCTCTATATGGAATACGTGGCTATAGATATCAACTATAATATCCTTCGTACGTATATATATATATTGGTCATGTACGGCTTTACGCGTGTGCTCTCGTTGGTCTCGGGTAGCCCCATGAGCTCCGTACCGCAGTGACCACCATCAAAGAGTATACAACACAGTGGCGTAGCACCCTCTCCGTCGTCCTTGAACGACATATCCATACCGGTATACATGTATATCTATGTTGGACCGTGCAACACGTACGAGGCAAAACCGTCTTATGCGCGTGTACGTGTTAGATTAACAGGTAAGAGAGGACAGGCTCACATACGGGAATCATCGGGAGAATGAGATTTCCACGAAATCAAACGTCATTAACTCGAGAGTTAACGGAAAACTCGGCCGGTTCAAGAGTCAGGATTGATCGAGCTTGTGACGTCGTAGAGCATCAAATAGAATTGAGAGGGTGATTGGGCTGCCCACAGTCATATTGTAAGTGCATCTAGCCCAGTGTTGCCAGGTTGGGAGATCTCGGAGATTTAGGAGTATTTTACCTGGGTTAGGAGGGAAATAGGGGGAAAGAATTTGTAGGAGATTTTTTAGGAGAATTCTGAATCGTGAGGGTATTTTTAGGGGATTATAAATTTCCGAGGTTTTTTTTACTCAAAACAAGTAAAAAACTAACCACAAGTGAACCCGAACAAACAAGTAAGCCCAAACAAACGAAAACATTCATTTGAACCCAATCGATACAAGCTGCGAAACAAAATGTCGGTCGCAATGGTCGAGGTTATAATGCACGTTCATCCCACGCTCAGCGTTGATTTCTGTGACTTTAAGCTGATAGCTCGTATGTTGAAGCGTTTCAGCTGTGAGAATATTTATAATAACATAAAAGACAGCGATGTTGGAACCCTCGATATATTTCCTGACAATTAGGGCCGAAATTTAGCTATTCATGCATCAGTGAATTCTTCATTGCAATAAGTATCAATCCGATGGGGAATCCACTCTGTGCTCATTCTGTTCGTGATCGTTTTCGCTCTAAAATGCCGCTTCGTTCATCGTGCTACGGGTATTTTTCGATTTTTGGCAGAATTTCAAAGAGGAACCATCGATTTCAGCAAATTTTTCCACACTTTTTCAATAAAAATTGAAGGTTTCGGGGGAATTAGTAGTGAATTTGTATTCAGGGGGCAAAAATACGTAAAATGGACTTGGAATGGACCGTCGTCAATAAGTATAAGTTACACTGTAGAATAGTTCAAAATACATACTCGGTAATAAGTAAAAAATTGTAATAATAAACAAATATATAGACAAATATGAAAGCGGGTTTCTTGTAATGTACAAATTGAAAAGGAAAAAATTCCCTCCAAGGCTCAAAGATAGATTGCCATACCACGATAATTTTTTTACCGCCCGTACGTTTCACCTAACTACAACAATTATTTCCATTAAAAAAAGTATTCATCATCATCAAGAATTCGCACAGATCGCAGAAATCCAGTTTCAAAACAAAATACTCAATACCCAAGTAAGAAATGCATTTTAAATAACAGCTGTTTGACGACATTTGACCGATCACGAAAATTACCCTTCATTTATAGCACTGTTCAGGCCAGTGGCTCGGTGGGGGCTGTTTAGGGGATTTTTAGGGGGAACCAGCGATGGTCTAGGGGGAAGCCGCCAGAACCATCTGGCAACACTGATCTAGCCTGAAAATGTCCTGGTAAGAAAATGTCCCGGGCGAACATGTACCTTCCGAAAAATGGAGATTTACCAGGACGACTTGGGAAAGAAACTAATATGAGTATATTTGCGCGGAAAACTTGGATTTGAAAATTAGACAGGTAAGCTAGAAGCAGTCAAATAATCAACACATTAATATTAAATATTCCCTTTAATAAAATATTAACGTTACTCCAATGACTTCCCGTGCAGAAATCGCCGTGGGGATCAAAGTGAAGTTCCATATCTGTCATGATTTTTTTTTCTTTTCCAAATTTCCCTTGGAAGATGTGAGCCACGAAAATCTTGCAAGCATTCTTTAGGATGCTTATTTAGCGCCCTACAACCTGATTCTGCTATATATGATTTTGGATAATAATGGAAGTAATTAAATAAAAAGAATCTTCGTTTCGAGACAATGATGCAAACTTCAACTTCATTACTTGTCCCGATAGGGATAGAATGGTTAATCACATTGGATCCCTATACTAAAACGTTACGCTCGTACATTGGATTCTCATCGGGATCCCCGATTGGAATTCAATGGGCGAATCCAATTTGAATCCTCAAGGATTCCCTCATTATCGAACAGAATCCGATACGACTTTGATGGATCCCATTGCATTCTGTATGTTTGGTTTTCTAAATGAAATATATAGATATACGAAACGAGTGGACCTTAAGAAAGTATAATCTTATTTCTTCAAAGTATAGATCGCTTAAAAATATATATCTTAAAAATCGATTTGAATCACATAACTGAAAATCCTCTGCAATTATCGTTTGTCATTTGTTTTACTGCACTTTGTCACAATATCACCACACAGGTACACGCTCACAAAGCATGCAGGTTATGTTTTAACACGCCAAGTTTTTTTTTCGTAACTTTTCACATATTGTCGACTTGAACATGGTAAGAATTATCAACCGGGGATCGTCGGGGAACACTGCAGAATCCGATTGGATCCCGATGAGGACTCCCTATGTGAGGTATCCTTAACAAATCCCTATAAATATGTGCGCCCACCTTGTTACTCCTCAAAACATTGCTGCACGAGATCGGGAAAGAATATTATTTTGGGGATTCAACACATTCCGGTTTAGAATTTCAAATAAATAGTTATCAAACGATGTCAATCGAGAAATAGCGCGGTAGCCTCTTGGATTCCAATGTGGACTCGCTATCAAATCCCTATGGGGACGTGGTAGGATCTAGGTACTTGTTAGGTACTAACAACTTGCGGCGTCACCGTCAAGTCCCTATAGAGATGTGGTAGCATCTAGATACTTGCTAGGTAGTAGTTACTTGCGGCGTCGCTATCAAATCCCTACAGGGATGTGGTAGAATCTAGATACTGCCCAACAACTATCTGCACGAGTTGGATCGAAGTTGTTCCACCAGCTAATGTGTCCGAACAACCCCAAACGACGTCGACCAAACTGCATGATGTCAGTGTCATCATTACTGTATAACCACTCTATACTACGATAGTATATTCTAGTCAGATCAGACAGTGTTTAGGAACAGTTTTTTTCGCTGTCCTACGGGATATTTCTTCAATGGAACATTTTTTGGAATATTTCGACAAAGGGTCTTCCGCCGTACTGGTGATGATTGAAGCTACAGATGCATTGCAGGAGACAACCATGAAGCATAACAACAGCCTGGTTACCATCTGCAGAGCGGTCCACCGTTTTGCAGAGCCTGCTGTTTTTTAATCTTCAGCGTGCTTTCGTTGTCTTATTATCGTGTCGATCCCCGAATGATGACTCGTGACATTTCGCAGCCCGATGGTTTATGACTCACGATGATAGTGCAAGATATATGTGATACTTTGTTCGTGTATAAAGAGATCCGCAGACCGGCACACAGACACACACCTGCGCTACGTTTCTCATCTTTTGTAACCGCGAGAAACGGATTACCGAGTCTCCTCGGAACTGGGTCAAATGCAGCACACAGTTCCTATCCGATGCGCAAGGTTGGACGCCCGTAATGTGCTCCGTAAGCTCGAAATCGTGACGATCCGGCGCATCATCATCTCTCTCAGGTGTCGGGCGCGCGGGACTGTGCAAATATGCAAGAACGATTTTGCGATTCCACCATCACCACCATACTCGTGTCATACATTTTTTTCACTCATCCTAATTCGGTATACACTTCGTGATACGATTTTGCCTCGATTCGATTCACGGGAGAAGATTGCCGTCGGGCTCGCAGCTTGCCGCGCTTCTTCCAGCGTCAGCATTGATTTTGACAGTGTGAAAAAAAAGGTATGGGCTTTCGCAACGCGTAGTGCTCTCCCCCCCCCCCCCAAAGAGCAACGCAAAAATATATCATTGCGCCATCTCGACGATGAGATAGAGTTTGCGAAGCATCCGGCGCTGCGGTACAACCGCGATATTCCCAACCGTATGATCGATCGCGGATCATTTCTGAATCGTGATCGAAGTCGTGACCCTCCGCTCGAGTATGTATCAGTTTAGACGGGGGAGAACGAGATCGAAAGAAATATGCGAGCAAAATAATATATTGTATCTGGCCATTATCGGACTCCCTTGTGGAACCTCCACGAGACGCGAGGCGTCGAAGAAACTGGTGACGCCTGAATGTCGCGCCGTGCGGTTGTTACACTGGATAGACGAATTAAAAAAACATATATTCAACGCCGCAGAGACAATCAGCTTTTGTCCGGGCTCTGTTTTCCCCGAGCCTGATCGCAGCCGGATCTGCAACCACACGCTCCAGTGGAACAGGTTACCCCTGGCAAAAAATCGATGAATGGATATTGGTTTCCTGTCAGGAAACTGAGGCATCTCTCGTGGGCGGTGCGAGATCGTCAGAGCTCTGACCCGCGCCTCGTGTCGATCGTCACAGACGCAAAACATTCCGCCGGATGAATCAATCATTTTTCGGGTGGACAACTGGTATTGGCATATTTTGTATTAGGAAAAAAATATTTATTTTAAATGAAAATTAAAAAATACATTAATGAAAGTATTGCCCCTCGCTTTCTACTACTTTTGACCATCTTTCGGGCAGGGTACGAATACCGTGTCGGAAGAACGCCTCGTCTTTAGATGCAACCCGCGAATCGACCCATTTTTGCCAATCTTCGTAAGATGTGAACTTCTTCTCAGACAGGCTATGAGCCGGCGAATGAAACAAATGGTAATCAGAAGGAGCGATATCTGGAGAATACGGCGGGTGGGGTAGGACTTCCCATTTAAGTGTTTCCAGATATGTTTGTACCGGTTTTGCGACGTGCGGACGAGCATTGTCGAGCAGCAAAATGACTTTGTCGTGTCTTTCGGAGTATTCTGTTTTTCTTTCAATGAACGGTTCAAGCGCATCAATTGCAGTCTGTAGTGATCCTCAGTTATGGTTCCATTCGGTTTCAGCAGTTCATAATAAATCACACCCTTCTGATCCCACCAAATACAGAGCAGGAGCTTAGACCCATGGATATTTGGCTTTGCCAATGATGTTGATGGTTGGCCGGGCTTAACACATGACTTTCCGCGCTTCGGATTGTCGTAATGGATCCATTTTTCATCACTAGTGACAATTCGAATTCGATGCAAAAAACTGGGAAGGGACACTCCCGCAAAAAAACTTTATTCGGCACAAATGTTGACATATTCAATGAATTATAAAGTGTTGTTATTTACGATTCAAAAAGAGGTTATGTACAGCAAATGACATTCAATGTCATTTGCTGTACATAACCTCTTTTTTGCTGTACATAACCTCTTTCAATCACGATCAATACATTACTGTCAGTAACAACGAAATACTGTGCTACCTACGCCATCTTTTGCAAAACGCTACAAATTAATTCTAACACCTAATAGTTGCGTAGAGAATTCATCAGTCTCGGAAGAAATCACGGCGAAATCATTTGCAAAACGAGTAATGGATGGGTTATTTTTGACGATGCTGGCGGTTTCACAGTCTCGAGTCATGTCCAAACGTCACCGATGATAACGCACTTCCGGCCGAGTGAACTCACTCCGGTGGCTTCGTCGATCATTTCGAAGAGAGGAAGATCGGGTGTATAAGCTTCTCGAAGATCCACAGCAGCAGAAGAAGCATCGAGAGCAGCGGTGGCTCCGTGGCCCCGTGACGACCCGAGGAAGATGCTGTTTGCTCTTGTTGCGAGAGGCCCGCGGGGTTCTTGTGCACGTACACACACCCTACACAATCCTCGCTGTAGGTTCGTGTGGAGCAAATCCTACAGGGCGATTCCGGATAGATAGTCAGGCAACTTCAGCTATCCATTCCCCATCCAAAACTAACCGGCAGCTCGTCAAACTTCACGAACATTAATCTATTCATGTTCCAACTTTGGTACAGTTTAATCTTTTGATGTCATTGATGTTGCACGGACTCTTTACGATCGAGCGCAACTTCGTAACCTCCCTCGACGTAATCAGCTGCACGGGCATATTGTGGGACGAAGAATATAGAGCGGTCTAGACCAGTTGAAGCAGCATCTCGAAATTCCCTGTCATCGTCCACTTGTCATCAATTCGCCCATTGTGAGCTGCCCTGTACAGGTGTATACGAAAGGGAGTGGGCGAGCGGTCAGCTCTTACGGTGTGTAGGAAAACGAATGAAGATGGAGAGGTCGAAGCAGAAGTAGCGAATGAGAATAAGAAGGAAGAATAAGAAGAACGAGAAAAAGACGAAGAGGATGACTACAGGCCGCGATCCGACGCCTAGGTCTTCCACGCGGCGGAGAGCGAGTTCGAAAGAGCAAAAGAGCGATATATGTATATAGTTAGAGATACGAAATGAGCGCGATAGGGCCCGTCGACCGATGGTAGCGGTTCGCTCATCATTGTAATTACTTCGCGAGGATGTACCAGTATATTGGATCATTATCGACCGCTCCATATCTACCACCTAGGCCATAAGTATAGACTCACGGTTGGAGCGTGTACGAGGAGCTCTCAGCGCCTGAGCCATGAGCCACCATCCTACATGCAGTTCTTTTTTTTTTCTTCGTGCGTTAGCCACGAGCATGTGTAGCACGTGTACGTGTATGGGGTACACGCGCGTACGAAACTTCAGGGAGTCTACTTTCTGTCACGTACGATGAAACGAGAACCGCTGTTGCTTTTCGAAGGAGGTGGAGATAAACCCATGAATTTTCTTGAGAATTAAGGCTTTCGATTTAATTGCCACTTGCGGTTCCCGTGCGGAGCGAGTTGCGTCTTTTTGTCGACGGTAAATTAATATTTGTATACGTCCAACCGCTATTGGCGTCCTGCAGAGTATTGGGTGGGGGAAATGAAATCGAACGCAGTGCCCGCAGTGGACAAAAATTGCAATAAACTCGGCTATTCATCTGTCAATTCTGTATGAGGTACGAGATTTTTCTAATCAAATTAAAAATATTGTTCTGTTATGCATGGGCCACCACAGTTTCTGTGTCAAAAATTGCAACAATATCGGAAGGAATGGGAATTTTATCGATTCCCTACGGCAAATTGGAGGTTAGAACAACGCAGCAAGTGGATAGCGGCAGTTTTACTTTTGGAGCAGTTTTGTAAGGCATCAAAGAAATAGAGGTTTGCATTGTAACGCGAACTTGAATGATTAAACTTGGGTCATGTTTTGTCCTTAAGGCGGTCATCCCATGTGACAGGTCCGAAAAATCGAAATTTTTATTTTGTGATGTGTGCGCGATATATGGACCTGGCAACGCAGAGTAATAGTGAGTCAATATTTTCTTTATGTAAATCGTACTTAAACTTTTGAACGCGTTTCTCAAATTGGCTTCCATCATATCTCAAAAACTATTGAACGGATTTCGCTAAAATTTTTATGGTAGAGTCAGCACATATATAGTTCTCACCCGAATTAGAATATTTCTGATATCTGCCATGTATTTTATTAGCTGATAAAGTCGAAAAAAAAATTACGAAACTCAGAATTCAACTTTTCAAATCGTGCAAAAAATTCAAATTTCGATATGTTTACTTTACTGTGTTCGGGCGTTAGCCTCAGGTCTACAAATTAAACTGCCGTTTGATTTTTTAAATTTCAGATGATCAAATTAGTTAATTGCCATCGTTTTTTCAAGCTGAATTTTTTTCTTCTTGATCTATGGAAGTTGGAACTTAACTTTTCAAATTGTGTATAAAACTCCATTTTTGATATTTTTACTTTGCTTCAGTTCCGGCGATAGCCTCAAGCCTACAAATTAAAATGCCGTTTGATTGTTTTATTTCAGATGAGCAAAGCCTCCGGAATATTGGCAGTCGTCAACCAACTTATTTTTGTTTGATAACATTCTGAGGGACTGTAAACATATTAATAAATATGTGGTAAAAATTCAAATATTATGTATCTCAATGGTTCACAAAAAAAATCCTCGAAAAAGCGAAAAAAAATAGCTGTCACATTGGATGACCTCATGAACTCTTCTACGTCCCTGACGTGTTTAGCAGATACCAACAGTTTTCCCTTAGATCGAGTTTGACCTTATTTTTGGCATGTGTCATTAATTATAATCTGTTATTTTAAATAACAATAAATAATTGTGCAGTCGATTCTACATAAATGAAAGTAAGCAGCCAATGTTGCCTTGTTCTTTGGTTTTCGTTAGTCTGACATGGCGTGATTTATGCGAAACGTATTCGTAGGTCCAAGGGCGTGAACCTTTTCAGTCTTTTTACCACTAAATTTCTATTAAGTAAGTTTGTCGCCAACTCATTAGGATGGGTTACAAGTCTTGTTTCGTAATTTCCACTAAATCTTTTAATCGCTTGGTTCAGTGTCTCTGAACCAAGATTGGAGATCTCGGTGGAAAGTTTGAAGCTGGAAATTAATATCGTAAGTTATACTCTCGAAGCCGGTCTCTAAAATTATGCTCATTTCGGTCTGAAAAGAACATTTTTTATTATATTATATTACAACAACGATTGTATATGTTCTTGTATTTTTAATTAAAAAAACAATACAGCTTTATTTTTTTAGTCTTATAGCAAGATTATAAGTAAACAAAAATATATATTTTAGAGAACACTTACCTACTTTTGTTCACTTTACTGAACAGAAATACTTCTTGCCGTCTTTGGCACAAACAAATTAATTTCATGCAAACAAATTAAATGCGATTGGGGTGCGATTTCACTTTGTTTTATTTATCCCGATATCATAACCACAATCACAGAGCCTTTGACAGAGCCGACAAAAATACGAACGCTACGCGGCGCTAGTGTTGCGCACGGTGCCAATACATGCATATGTACGAGGCGATCGATGAAATTGGTATAAATTCGAGGTTGACGGCATACAAAGTGGTAATCAAATTTCCGGTTATTTCTTTCGCGGAATTTCTGTGAGGACTGATGTAATCTTTTCTCAGACGAATAATGGCGCAACGCACAGAAACGGAAAAGCGTCGAGTTTTTTTTTTTCGTATGTTTACCAAAGACAGACGATACTCGTCACACCCGACTCGCTGGCTCACAGATACGATAAGATTATGATATTCGATAAATGTCGACGTATATACCGCGGAGCAGCAACGCGATCGAAAATACATTTCGTTTTTTTTTGCCCACGGATTCATTTTTCGACCAAGCTTATTTTTACGGATTATATCGCGTCGTTCGGATCGCACATCTTTTCCAGAATATAGTCCTTCGATGTATACGTGAGGTAAGATCGAGCGGTTTATAGACGTGTGGAGATCGTAGCAGCACGGCCGTAGTCGCCGTCACCGCCGGAATGCCGAGGAAATTCGATCGTCGGCTGGGCTGTCCGCTCACGCGATGCAACCGCGAAGAGATGGCTTCCGCTCGAATGATTATCATCGATCCGAGTCTCCCGATACATACTGAACTATATACATGTATGGACGTTCACATATAAATTTATATATATATATATATATATATATATATATATATATATATATATATATATATACACAGTTCTTCAGCCCCTTTCGGGCAGCCACCCGGAGAGGAGTATATGAGTATTTTTTTATATATATATTTTTTTTATAGCGGAGATCTCTCACGTACCACGAACTTGAGAGATCCTTGTTCGATTCTTCACTCTCTCGCTACTCCTCTTATTCGATCGAGACTCGAACTCTCGCGAGCGAGCCTCTCGTCTGATCTTGGCTCCATCCGAGCCAGAAACATGAACCTGGTGACCCCTGGAGTTCACTATGCTGGGGTTTTTTCACGCTTCGAGAATATGTACGTATAGTGTCTGTGTGTGTGTGTGTGTGTACATATATATACAGGGTGTCCTGTTATGAATGGATAATCCGGCAACGGTCGATGGGTCAGATCATGTCCCCCATGGAAATTTATATACGCAAAAATATACTGCAAATTTATTTTATTAATAATTGTAATACATGTGAAATGTATGCCATATATTGAAAATATATGTGCCAAATTCCAATTTTCGTAACGTTTTTATATATGAGATGTATATGCGTGGTATTACTGTGTATCAATGTATCACATATCAATTATATATGTAGCATTTACCCCGCATATATACCACATATATTGAGCATATATGTTGCATACACACTGCATACATACCACATAAATACTGCATAAATGGTACATATATGCCACATATATACAGATATGCGCAGCAGATATGTGCAGCATATCTGTATATATGTACTTGTATATAATAGTGTACTTTAACTGTAAGTTAAGTTTTTTTAAGTTTAAGTTTTAAGTTTTGTTAAGTTTAACTGTAATAGTGTTTATACACAGCATATGTTTCTCGTCAGGAATATATATCAAAAATGTATGCGTCATATATGATGCATAAATGACACATATATGAGTCATATATGACGCATACATTTTTTGTATATTTTTCTGACACAAAAATAGATTTAAAATATATCGGAAATATATGCATCGTATATGCCTCATATATGCATCATATATAGTGTTTATACGTAGCATATATTTTTTTGGTCAGAAAAATATATCGAAAATATATGGGTCATATATGCGTCATATATTTGGTGCATATATACTGAATATACACGTTTTATTCTATTTTTCGTCACTATATATGCGACCGATATATATATATGTAGCATATATTTTCTGCATATATTTTAAATACATAAATTTCCATGGGGGGTCCTAGTATATGCTGAAAGTTCAGTTTAGTAAAAGCCCCACGGTTTTCGAGATGGTGGGCTTTATGTTATTAAAAAAAAAGTCATCTGCTTTTGGTTTTTCGCATGCTATTGCTACAAATGATATGAATCAACAATAACTAAGCAACTTTTTGAAATAATTGGCACGATGTGCGTAGTACATTTTTGTTTACACTGCAGGCTGTCAAAGTCAGATGTTCGAATTGGTTTGTATGAAAATTCTGCATAAGATCTTTTTTATAAAGTTCCCTTGAGGGGTCTCCTCACTTTGGACGCTAAAAAGGCTAATTTTATGCATTTTTTGATAGGTTTATATTATAGATATTGATATCGAAGTTGTTACACTCAATAAATACACTTTAGAAATACATTACAATTGTTTATTTATTTATTTACGTAACCCAAACAAACTTTGAACGCGTTTTTCTCGAAGCAACGTTTTTCGACGGCTCGTTGATAAAATCTTTGAAACTTTCAAACCTATCGCGCATGTCAAGGATTTTTTCAAATTTTGATATTTACAATTTGTTTCACCAAAAATGGTGAAAAAACACGTTTTTCTTGTTTTTTTTTTTTTAAATGTCTGCCATCTTGTTATTTTTGCATAAATAAAAAATCGTATGACATGCGCTATAGCCATTAACATACTGAATCTAAAACCGTTTGATTTTTTTGTTTTGGATGGTCCATCTCCGAGATTTCATCAACAGCGCAGACCTACAATTTTTTAGGACATTTTTTAACTACCATTTTTATCTATAAATAATGACTTAAATAAATAAATAATTGTTTTAAAATGTATTTCGAAAGTGTATTTATTAGTGTAACAACCTTCATATCAATATCTGTAATATGAAACTATAAAAAAAAATCATGAAAATAGCCCTTAACATTTGAGGTTAAAAAAAATACTTTTCTCGATAAAACAAATAATGAAGAGTATTTTTAAAAAAATCGGGTATAAAAAGTTATCATTTCTAGAAGTGACATGCGAAAAACCAAAAACCGATTATTTTGATCTCGAAAACTGTGGGACTTTTACTAAACTGAAATTTCAGCACATAGTCGGACATGATCTTACCTATCGACAGTTGCAGGACTATCCATTCATAATAGGGCACCCGGTGTATATATATATATATATATATATATATATATATATATATATATATATATATATATATATATATAATAAATATAAGGTGCGAAAATATAATAAAAGTATTTGCGCACCTTGTTGTTCTGAAACGATGCTTCGAAAAAAAACAAGAATTTGTGTTTCCGCAAATTATTTTATTCGATAATTTATTTCAAACATAAATCATTCTTATTAATGCAAACGCCCAGAACACACGCAGAAAATACTTACTCGGTGTGCAATGACAGTGCAAATACTTTTTTTTACCGACCCACCATAGGAAAATTACTTGTGAACGCGTTTTTCTGACGTGCTTCACATTTTGAGCAACCATGCAACAACATCTCAGCAAAAATCCTTAAAACGAAGTTTCTTTTATGAGGACACTATATATATATATATATATATATATATATATATATATATATATATATATATATATATATATAGTATATATATAGTATATATATATATATATATATATATATATATATATATATATATATAGTGTCCTCATAAAAGAAACTTCGTTTTAAGGATTTTTGCTGAGATGTTCTTGCATGGTTGCTCAAAATGTTGAAGCACGTCGGAAAAACGCGTTCACAAGTAATTTTCCTATGGTGGGTCGGTAAAAAAAAGTATTTGCACTGGTCATTGCACACCGAGTAAGTATTTTTTGCGTGTGTTCTGGGCGTTTGCATTAATAAGAATGATTTATGTTTGAAATAAATTATCGAATAAAATAATTTGCGGAAACACAAATTCTTGTTTTTTTCGAAGCATCGTTTCAGAAAAACAAGGTGCGCAAATACTTTTTTTTTACCTACTACGGGATATTGGGACGACATTTTTAAGAATTGGCAGTGCCCTCGTTGAATTCAGCAAGGATTAATAAAACGTATCACTTATTTGAAAAGTACGAATACTTTTATTTGAATATAAGGTACAAATATGGAGGTTATATGTGGAACACGATAAATGGCTGCCTCGTTCCTGTTTGGAGACGTTCACTCTTGTGACGAAATTTTCAATAACATTCAATGGCATAATTGCGAACTAATTCCATTAATGGTACGTCCAATTGCTTCCGTGAGCCCCGGAATGGTCCGTGGATCATTGGCATACATTTTTCCTTTCAGAAAACCCGAAAGAAAAAAGTTCAACGGCGTCAAATCGCACGATTTTGGTGGCCAATTCACATGGCCGCGGTGCGAGATAAAAACTTTCATTACAATATTCACTACAAAAATTGTCACCGTTTTTGTAGTGAATTGTGACAATTTATATGCGTTGCTCGATCGGGTAATTCTCCGTGACTAAACCTCAATACTTCCTAATCCCAGTTGTCAATGATTAATTCCTTATGTTTGCCAAAAAAATGGCGCGCAATTTAAAATGTTGAGATTTTGAGACACCATTTAGGTGTGTGCCACGCACCAGCGAACTTTAAACGTGTTTTCTCAAAATGACTTTTCCAAAATCGGTGACCATGATATCTCAAAAATCACTGCACCGATCAACTTCAAATTTTACAAGTTTCCTTTATATATCAAAAATCAGTGCTTGAACAGTGTAATTTTATTGTTCTTTATCACCGAAAATAAAGCGTTTTTTCACCGAAAATCGATACTTTCATTTTGGACTGCAACCATTATTCCAAAAATCAATATTTTTTTACTCCTTCGTCCAAGCGCCAGATAATTTCATGCAAAAACTAAACGCGGTGGATTTTTTTATTATTTCGGGCGATTTGTTCCCGAGCATTTGTTCCGGTCCATTGTATCTCCCACACTTATAAATATTTTTTTATACTTATAAATATTGTACTTTTAAATATTTTCATACTTATAAATAACTTTAATACTTAAACTTTATACTTATAATTTTTTTTCAATACGAAAATCGTAAAAGATACCAGAAACTATCCTCTTTGACGTAAAAAAAACTTCTTCCTAGCACAAAATTACGAAAATTTATCTTTTTTCACGCTTCGAGCTGGTTATGACCCATCGGACGTATATATTTATAAAATTATATTTAGCATATATTGTTACTCTGTTAATTATATTGTTACATTTATACAAAGTATATTATTGAAAATAATAATTCCCATCAAAAAGAAAACAAATTTAATACAAACGAATAAATTAATTTAAAAAACTATCTTTGTCAAAATCCAATTATTTTCCGTATTCATTAAATATATACCTAGTATACGTTCGAAAGTACGAATGTCATCGCCTAATACAAAGTTCGTTGAACCGATCCAAATTCGCTGAATTTCCTCACTCAGACGAATTTGACGAAATCAATATATCGGTAGGTGTAAAACTGGCAATTGCCGATGTACGAAGAGTATTTCCTTCCCTTTCTTCACACGTACGCACACTCTCACCCTCCTGCCCCACACACACAACACGTAATACCGCCTGGTCCTGGGAGTACATAGCGCCGGAGTGTGGTAGCCGCGATGGGCGTGCCACGGCGTGCAAGATCGAAGGGAGAGCCAAGGCCTCTCTTCGTCTCCCGTTCTCTTCCCTCTTTCTCTTATACCCTCGTTGATCGCTGCCGCGATCGTGTTTATTATACTCGGGGGAGAGTCCACGCAGGATGATCTCGGAAGAAAAAAAAAAAAAGGACACACGCGTGTGTGTACACGATCCGGCGCAGCCATCGCGCGACCGACTTCATTTTTACTCTTTTAATATTCGACGAGGTGGAATCTCGCATACGTGCGTGGCACGCACACGTGAATATAGTATGCATGCGTGCCTGCTATAGGGATCCGCGTATACATGCATACATGAGGGCAATTCCTATCAAAAATATTGTAGCTGTTTGCCCAAGATCCATTTCGTCCACTTTGGTGAGTTGCTGGAGCTGCAGGGGCAAGTTTGAAGCGAATGCGAAAGGTTCGCTGGGTGGAGATAATGGAAAGGCTATTGGAAAAGTAGGCCTCCACGGGGAACGCGCGGTCCTACCTAGTGCAACGCATGACGGTTACTGAAAACTATCAGACCCGCTCTTTCGAATGCGACCATCCCCACCCTTGGTTCGTTGAAACAGCCAAATGCGCGATAGGTCCAAACGCAATCAAAAGAGGAGCTGCAACGACTTCAGCTAGGTTAGGTAGGAGTATGAGGGCCTATGCAGGGGGTAAGCAGCAAAGAAAGAACATGTTAGGAGCCCATAGTAGGAGTTCGAGCAGTAAACAAACTCAAGTGAGGCTGATATAGGATCAAAGGCCTTTAAGGAGTTACCCCCACTTGCGATTTTGAAAAAAATCGATTTTTTATTGCATTTTTTTGAAGTATTAGTATCTGAGAATATGTCCTGAAAATTTCAAGTCGATCCGAACAAAATTGACTGAGATATGAGCGTTGAAAGAGAATAATCCGCGTTGAAAGAGCGTTGAAAGGGAAACTTTAAACGCGTTTTTCTCAAAATGGCATTTCTGAAGTCGGTGACCAAGATTACTCGAACACTAATGAACCGATCTTCTTGAAATTTTGCAGGCTTATTTAATACATAAAAATGTAATCTTTAATCGTTCGATTTTTTTTTCGAAAAAAATGGCCGTTTTATAGCCAAAAAAACGGCCGTTTTTTTTTCGTTAAAATCGAACCATTAACTTTGACTGTCCGCCATTTTGTGAAAAATGAATATTTTTTAAAATCCTTCGATTAAAGACTAGTTTATACTTATATTTGACTCAATCCATCCGCATTTTTTTTTCAGATGATCCACTTCGCCGCAATGTTGGTCACCGCAAACCGTGTACGTAAAAACATTATTTCATTGACGGCCATTTGCCACTAAACAATGTAATATTGTTCAATAAAAAAATTACTGAAAGTTCTTCAAGATGTGTTCTTTAAGATGGTATATTGATCGATTAAATTTTTTTTTGTAGTTTTCTTTAAAAAAATTCATGAAAAAGGCCTTTTTTTGCGCTACAAGTGGGGGTAACGCCTTAAAATAGGCGGAAATTACCCGTGAAGAAATTTGTCGGGCCGTGCCCGGATCCTGGCACATCTCTATAGGGGTTTGATAGAGACGCTGCATATAGGGAGCCCACGTTGGGATCTATGTAGATTCCGCACTATTTTCCGGTGACGTGTTGGAACATTTTTCATTTGAAATTTGCCAACCAAAATTCATTGGATGTTGGAAAAAAATATCCTTCCGCGATCACGTGCACAAATTGGGGAGTCCCAAGATGCAGCTACATGTCTATAGAGATTTGTTTGGGAAGCAGCACATAAAGAGTCCTCATTGGGAACCAGTTGGATTCTGCACGGTTCCCCGATGAATGCCGTTTGAAAATTCTTACCACGTGTGAATCGAAATTATCTGAAAAGTCAGGAGAAGAATTTCGGCGTGTTGAAACATCTAAAATACACCTAAACACCTAAAATCATAATTTATCCTGTTTAAGATAAGATTTAGAGTAAGTCCGGGGTAATTAGCCGCAGTTTTTTTTAAGGATCAGTCAAAATAAAAGTACAGACGTTTCTTAACTTATGTTCATTTGTAATTCAACGTTGAACATTTAACTTTAAGATAATTCACGAAAGTAAAACAATCTCCCATGAGATCAACCTTAAAAGTACAATTTTCAAAAAATCACGTTTGGCTACCTCCCCCGAAGAATCCGGGTGTGATGGCTATTCGAGTGTGGGAGCCAGTTACGCAGTATTATGCTCTCGGTTTTCTCTTTGGTTTGATGTTTTAACTCTTAATTTGTACCCAAAGTTGGCACGCTATCCACCGAAGGCAGTCTTCGATGAGACGAGTTTCATAATAATTTTCGCCGTAATATTTTTTGTCATTGTTCTTATATCGTCTTTCTAAGGTCTTCCTAGATATTTCGTAGGTCATAGCGGCCGCACGAACCGAAAATTTATCATTTTTTCAGCACTTATAACTGCTTTTAATGATTCTTGAGTCCAGTTCCCCCGCAGAGCAATTGCTTTTCTCTTGTACGTATTAGACATCTAAAACAAATGTAAAAAAATAGAATCACTTGAAGAAGGGAGAGAAAAAGGGCGAGATGGCCACATCTAAAATGTAAACAAGTATAAACAATACATGCGAAATCTTGAGGTTACAACACAGCACTGTTTGTGAACTATTCAAAAAATACAAAAGTAACCATTACTTTTACAAAATAACATCACCACAATGTAAAACATGAAACCTTCAACAAAATTCAGCAGTAGACAGAATAATTAAAACGGATTTTACCTACTAAAATTTTTTTTGCGAAACTCTTGCCGGTCCACTTACACCTGCGGACGACGCGAACCGAATTAAGCAGTAACAGGTGAAATCTAGTGCGCGGTTCTATGAAACATTTCTATTGGACATTTTTTAATTCACTCATTTTGTGTATTTATATAATTTGTCTAGAAAATTCAATGTGCAGAATGCGATGAGATCCATCAAGAATCGGAACGGATTCTGTTCATTTCTATTGGACATTTTTTAATTCACTCATTTTGTGTATTTATATAATTTGTCTAGAAAATTCAATGTACAGAATGCGATGAGATCCATCAAGAATCGGATTCTGTTCGATAATATGAGAATCCTTTAGGATTCAAGTGGATTTCACATTAGATTCCAATGGGGAATCCCGATTAGAATCCACCGGACGAGCGTGACGTTTTAGTATGGAGATCCAATGCGATCACCCATTCGATCCATGTCACAAAGTAGGGATAAGTATGGCATCCAACTGGATCCCTACTGCACGTTCTGCGCGGGAATTCGATTCCAGTCTTCTTTATTTTGGTTGCCCGGGTGCACCCGAATTCTTCTCCAGTCAAATTTTCTGCTGACAAGGAACATCACTTGAGTGTCCCCCTTCGATCGTGTTGAAACTCATATACGTGATAAAGCGTTGAAAACTATTAGACACGTACTTTTTTTCTACTTTTGTTGAAACCACCCCTTTAGGAAAGGAGTGTCACCTCTTAATTTCGTTTTTTTCTCAATGCTTCTATAGTGAATTTTTCTTCGCTTTACATTAGAAGAATTTTGGTTTTTGCTTCATTCAGGTCGGTGGACTGCTTGAGGATGAAACTGCAAAATCACCCCTTGACACACCTTTCTTTGAGGGATGCTTTCCTCCCCTCAAAACCGTTTATCCGACGATTAAAAAATACGTGTCTGATAGTTTTCAATGCTGTATCACGTATATGGCTTTCAACAAAATGGGAGGTGGACACTTAAGTGACGTTCGTTGCGGGAAGGCTCGGGAAGGTTGTGAAATTTTACGAATCAATCGTCGTACCGTCATCTGTCAGGAAAAAAGTAGGTTGCGCCCAGATTTCACAATGATCGCGAGCACTGATGTTTTGGCTACTTTTCCATCACCCAGTTCGAGCAATGGTCTGTGATAGCTCTATGGATACCTGTTGCCACAGGCTGTCTGGATATGCGTTACTAACGACATTGGTGAGTCGCCTACGCATCCAGCATTCGTGAGGATCATTACTCGTGAAGACTGGTCATGCAAAGGTCAGAGGTTACTAACACTGCCTGGAGGTTAAGAATAAAACTAGTATCTCTTTATACTGCATAGTCAGTCTCTACGAGGAATACTGCTTGCCATTACTGATGATACTGGATGAAGAGTGGAACTTGAGCTATTTTTTATACTGTGACATTGAAGTTTGCATCGTTGGAATGCATTAGAGTAATTTTTTTTATCTTCCATATTTCCCTTGGCAGATGTGAACCAAGAAAGTCACATCTGCCAAGGGAAACTGCTAAATATGATTTTGGATTGTAATGAAAATAATAAATTAAAAAGAATCTTAGTTGCGTGACAACGACGTGGACTTCAACTCCGTTTTATACTTGGGTAAGAACATTCGAGATGCCTTTGTTACCTAGGATTACTTTGAAGGGGGAGATACTTTTAGGCGAGGAAAAAATTGATGATGTTCGTCATTTTTTTTTAAAGAAGGATTTTTCTCCATTTTTAAATCTTTGAAAATTGCGAAGGTGTGACACGGTCTTCTAAACGACTTGCGGCGGGTGTTGTCGGCGTGACACGAAGCGTCGGCCGAATAATTCCGAAAAAAAACCAACGAATATTTTTCTTTCATCAACACTCATACGTAGACTATGAACCAAGAAAATGTGAGAAATGTTGAAAAACGGTGAAATGGTACGCTTTCAAAAACAAAATTGAACTTTCCGAAAAACGTGGTTATGTTTGCAACGAAATACTTTTTTTCTATTCTCAAAAACATGTAGGATGATGTTTTAGACAGTAAGGTTGGAAATATTTATACCAAATTCAATCAGAATCGATCGACTGATTTTTTAGATATACGCTACGCCATTGGAAATGCAGTTCAGAAGACCGTGCTATACCTCCACCATTTTAAAAAATGAGTAAACAAATACCATGTGACAGCCGGTATTAGTAATAAAACATACCCTAAGTGGCAAAAATGGTTAAGAAATCGTACTAAAAAAAAAAATTATGAACATCAGCAAATGTTGTCTTCGCCAATAGGTGAAGTCTATCTGAAGTCTATCTGGTGAAGAAAATATCCCCCTTTAAGGGAGACTTTGTCCTTGAAATCGGCGGGAGATGTTAGCGGCTCAACATGAGCAGCTAGAAGGAGAGGAGGGATGCCTCTATGGACCAGGCATTGCCGATTAGCGGTAATTATAAACACATTTGTGTAAACACATTACAAAACTTTAAACACGTTTTTCTCGAAAAAACGTTTTTTAATATTGCTGACATTCTCCTGACCGCTGTAATTAACATATCAACCTGAAATTTGGAGAGCATACTCAGAAAATATGTCTTCACGGAATGACGGATCGTTTTTTCGATAGATACATTTTTGCATTTATTATTTATCCTTTTATGCGAAAAAACAACGCGAAAATTCGATTTTTTTTTAATTGCCGCCATTTTCCGAAATTTGTACTAAGCGAAAAACCCATCCGTCATTCCATGACCAAAGGGTCACAGATTGATAATATGCTTTGAATTTGTGTTTCAGATCAACAAAGAGGGGGCAGTGATGTCATCCGTTAACCTCCCGCGATTTAAGGACCTGTTTTCGCGGAGCTGCAATGGCCGCCATTTTGGTTTTTTTTTTTCAAAAAAATTTTTTTTAACGTTCCGTATATCATGAATAAAAGCAAGAAAAAATCGCGCTCAAAAATCTTTACTCGTTTCTTTTAAAAAAAATAGAATTCAAACACCTGAAATATGGCACTCCAAGGACAAAGTCTCCGTTAAGGCCAATTTTTCACTTCCCCATAATTTGCCTAAAATATCGTCAGATAGTTGTTAATAACAAATGAACCATGCAATATAAAAAAAATTCCTACGTACTTCCATAGGCAATGTATTCTTCAAGATATATTCAACATTTCAAGTGAATCGATTGAAAATTGTCTGAGTTGCATTTGCGGCCAACTAAAAAAATGCAGTTTTGAGATAAACGCTGCACAGCCGCCATTTTGAAATTAATCGCTTCAAACAAATTATTGCATACAGTCACTGATATGTATAATAAACACCCTTTTTTGTAATCTCGATTTATTTTGTAGTTTTTCTGGAAAAAAAATCCTCAAAAAGCCTATTTTTTGGCCTCTAGAGTAGCCTAACCCCTCAATAAATAAAATCATCTAGGATTGGTGCATTTAATGAAGCTATCCTCCACGAAGCTTGGTCACGCAGGGTAGCCTAGAAGACGGAAAAAAGGGAATATTTTCACTTGTAGGTCACGTACAAATGTGGTGCAAAAACTACCTCGTTTTTCATTGAGATACGAATTGATTTTAGGTAGTCGAATATCCGAAAAAAATGAGTTACAATCTCGAGGCTATAGTGCACAAGTCGAAGAGTCTCTGCAGCTCATTCGTATTCAACCAAGTAACAAGTGGTTGTCCCAACTCACTTTTTCTTCTCCATGCACCGTGCGTGCATAACAATTAATTATGCGACCCCTGGTGGCGGTTGAATTGTTCAATTATGCGGTACCCCATGAACCAGGGCTGAAGCTTCACTGATCAAAGAAAATTGATCGTAGTAGAAAAGAACGAAACACATTGTGCTCCGTGTATGGAGAGAGTCTTCGCTCGCAAGCAGCAAGACGAATGCCCTTTCGATAACTTCTTTTTTCGAGAGTTTGTGCCACGGCTGGTGTGTCCTTTGAACGTGAGCATACATAACGTGATATCGCCGGGACACAAGGTTCCATAAAGTTCTCGAACCTCTAGCGACCTCTGAGTTTATTCCTCAAGGAACTTCGTGCTCGACCACATTTAGATATTCCAACGTTTACTATGTAATAAAGTATCAAAATAACCTGATGGTGTACTTGGCGACGGTAAACGTATATATATAAGTAGTACACATTACGAGCACGTAAAAAATTCGTTTGCGTGTCCACGGCTCACCGGGGGCTTGTTCCATTTGCATAAACACGTACTCATTGATTGCCCGACTAGATTTCAGGCCCCTCTGGACCCGCGAATGTCCTGCTTTGCGGTACCACCACACACTTACTTAGCCCATGTTACAATTGTTCTAAGAATGCTCGAAAAAATAAATTAAGAAACACGACCTCTGCAACGTGGCAAAGGTCCCGGTGAAAAAAAGTTTGCAGACTCACCGAATTCAGTGATGGACGACGATTCTTCCGGAAACTCGGGCTTTACGAAACCTGAACAAAGAAAAATCATAAAGCATATGTTGCGGATGAAAAATTCACAATTTCACGGTTTATATGTAAGAATCATACGCGAACCCGATAGAGGATCGAGAATTTTTCGACGCACCGTTACGTTGCGCACAATGCCTTGGCTGCGCGCATTAAGGCGGAAGCCTAAATTAGAAGGTCCAAAAAAGGGTTTAAGGAGAAAAAAAAACAAAGTGAGCTTATTAAATATTGAGGTATGATTTCATGTATATTTGAGGTGTATAAAAGAAATGTTCAACATGAAACAATAAATGACTGCAGATTTATCAGTCTATTTCATGTGCGTCTTGCCACTGCAGTCCCCAATCGGCGGGAAAGATGCAGCTCGTAATTCTTGACTGAACTAAATAAACCAATAAAATGTTCAATTGTCATATTTTTTCTTCTGCGTGAGTTAAGAAAAAGCTGAAAAAATCGTGAAATTATAACTTTTCTCAGGCTTAAAAAAAACACTTCAACGTGCTATAAAAATTATTTAAAAAGACTCTCCCAACGACTTTTTTAATTCGCTCAGAAGAAATTTTCATACTGAAGGAAATGAACTTTGGCTTTATTCAATACGTCGTTTAGTTTTTTGAATTAAATTTAGTTTAGTGTTTCAAATTTGAAAAACGATATTTCAGTCCTTCTAATTCAGGCTCCCGCCTTTAATCAAGTGAATAGCGAGATTTCCAGAGGGCCCGAGCCGGAATGAACAGTAGGAGAAAAGGGGACAAAGATTGCCCGTTCACGGAGGTAGTTTCCTAATGTCGACGCTGTAACCACCCACGTTGAGCGACTGTTTAGCATGCAAACTCCAGGGCGGAACATGCCTATATCTGACAAGGTTGAATAATACAATCCCCTCTGCCCCTCTCATTCACTCGCTCTTTCGAACGTTCGCTTGATTAGAAATACTTCGATAAATCAGAGGGAGGGGAATAGGAGGATGAAGCAAAGGAGTAAATGGAGAGGGGGAGAGAAAGAGAGAGAGAGAGAGACATGGACATCTCCAACATCGTTGTTGGACAAGGAAAGAGTTCGAATGGAAGAAAAATCAAGCGTGATGGCTTCGCGAGACGAAGGGGAGAACGGAAACGGTTTCGATGCAGCTGCATCAACCTGTGCCAAAGCTTAGCTCTTGGTAATTGATCGGCCTAGTCTATACACACATAAACGTGTGTGTGTATATATATATATATATATATATATATATATATATATATATATATATATATATATATATATATATATATATATATATATATATATATATATATATATATGCGCAAGGACTTCTGAACTATCCAGTGCGCACTTTTGCGCACGGCGGTAACGAGATAATTAAATCAATATAGAACTGCAACTGGACTCGCCCGTCTCTCAGATGCTAGAAGCAGCAGCAGTGCCACGCTTAATTGGACATTCGAGAGAGAGAGAGAGAGAGAGAGAGAGAGAGAGAGAGAGAGAGAGAACTCGACGGATCTGAAACCCACCCTGTGGTCGAGAGCAAGCGAATGTGTTATGTCCTTGTGTACATACAATTCGATCTGACGATTTCTCGAAGCACATAAAACACGTGTCTGATGGAACACCGGGCGATTCTACTTGTAGTACGATACTCGGGGACATTCGATCGCTGAACTCAACGCAAATTTCGATACACATCGATTCGTATGGACGACGAAGGGGCTCATCGATGATTCGATGTCCGATGAGATGGATCTCCTTTAGCGAGTGCCTTTGGAACGGTCCGAGAAACTGATAGAGAAGAAACGAGCCGAAGAATTGGGTGGCGAAGAGAAGATGATTCTGTCTCTCAGTCTTTCCCTATCGTTTCAAAATGGAGGCCGCGTTAAAATTCGGAACTTTGAATGCTCCGACGGTTTAAAATTGCGAATTTTAATATTCCGAAATTCGGGATGCGGCCGGTTTGGAATTCCAAACTTTGAATGATCAGAACGCTCAAAACTCCGAAAAAATACGAGCCCGAAAGATCAAAACTCCGAAAGAATTTTACACGAAAGACAAAAACTCCGAAAATCTGAACACCGTCGAATAATTCAGTTATGGGAGTTTTAAAGGTTTCAACATTTGTAATAAATCGACGAATTGTTTCGAGAATTTTTTTTAATTAAGAAATTATTTTGCGTCAATTGTGAAATTTTTCTAGACGATGTTATACGTTCTACATCATTTACAGTCGACTGTGTAGACTTTCGCATGATCTTGACATGGGGGCCGGGTTGAAGTACTGAACTTTGAATGCGCCGACGATTTAAGGCCTTAGGCCACGGTAATGGGTATAAAATCATGTGCGAATTTAACAAGGTTTTTTTCGTATGAAAAAGTGATTCACTCATGAAATTAATTACACATCTATTTAGTATGAATATTAAGCTGTTAGAAAAAAATATATATATATTTTTTCGATGTACAAAATGGCTGACTACTCGAAACTTCTCGAAACAGCTTTTTTCCAATTGGCGTGACAAATAACTTCAACAATTTTCACTCGATTCACTTCAAATTTGAAAGCTATGTTCCTAATTGCATTTCGCAGAGAAGTACGTACGGAATTTCTGATTAATCGAAAACTTTTCATTTTATGAGCGGTTTATGAGCAGTTATAACGAAATTTTTCACTGAAAATTCATTTCTTAACTTCAAATACCTACAACTTTTGAATGAAACAATATTTTTTAAATTCCGTACGTACTTCTATAGGTACTCTAACGTAGATTGACGAGAATTTCTGTTTTTTGTTCTCGGTCAAAAATTGTGGATGTAAAATATTAGTAGTCGGCCATTTTGCACACATCGAAAAAAATATATATATATATTTTTTCTAACAGCTTGAATTTCATACTAAATAGACGTGTGATTAATTTTATGAGTGAATCACTTTTTCATACGAAAAAAAATTGTTAAATTCGCACATGATTTTACACCCGTTACTGTGGCCTAAGACTTTAAAATTCCTAATTTCAATGTTCCCAAATTACAAGGTTCGTCACGATCATGCCAGCGAAAATCTACACTGTTGACTGTAAATGATGCAGAACGTATAACATTATCTAAACAAATTTCAAAATTGACGTAAAATTACTTCTGAACAAAAAAAACTCTTAAACTAATTCGTCGATTTATTGAACATTTTTACACTATCAAAACTTCCATAGCCGAATTATTTTGACGTTGTTCAGATTTTCGGAGTTTTGGTCTTACGTGTAAAATTCTTTCGGAGTTTTGATCGTTCGGGGTAGTATTCTCTCGAGTTCTGAGCGATCATTCAAAGTTCGGAATTTCAACTCGGCCCCTCGAAATGATTGTTTCCGATGCAAGGATGGATTTCGATAATTTGAACATGTCTCCGTCTCTCGTTTCTCGATGTAACGCACTCTCAACAGTCGTTATTTAGCCCGCGGCCGTGTCCTAGAGGCGAGTAACGAGCGCGACATTCATATACACGAGGCACTTCAAGTGAAATCAATATTCAGAAATAAATAAAATCGAGTTGCGAAATAAAGCATTAATTGAGCACCGGAGTATGTTCCGTCGACGGTGATTTGCGCAGGGTGCTACTTCTCGAGGTCCATTTTATCGATGGAAAAACAATTCGATCGGAGGTGTGCCAGTCGCGGCTGTTGAATTATAGTCTGGCTTATTCGACATGGAATTTCCTATGCACATAGATACCTACTGTATACATATGGATAGAGAGAGAGAGAGAGAGAGAGAGAGAGAGAGAGAGAGAGAGAGAGAGAGAGAGATTTCTTTTGCTTCTTTCGCGTCGTTAAATCAACATTCGCGACACGATATAAAGGGCTATTAGTTTTGCCATCAAGCTCGAAGAATGTCTTGTCAATTAGGTCGATGAAACGTGAGTGTCCGGAATTTTTGTCGCTCCGACGCGAATCGCCGGGAGTGCAAAACACCATAGGACATCTAACGAACGCGTATTATTCAATGAATCATTGAGCGTCCGTAAGCAGGATCAATACTGATCTCGTTATGTCATTCTCGCGATGTCGTCCACCAACCAACGGTAACAATTCGGACCGAATGCCTGAAACCTCCGCCCCCTCATGCCCCCCGCTCTCTTTCTTTCTCTCGCCACTTCTCGCCACTTTCAAGATGCAATCTCCGATCGGGGATTCCTCCGCGTTTAGTCATCTCGAGTCGCAATCACCAGTACGGAAAGTTAAATTCCCCCCGTGTTGGCTTTGATTAGAATTCCCACGATGAATCGAAGTAATCGAAAGAATTAGGCAGCCGTGCGGACACGTATGTGTGTGGGAGATTGAAGAGTTGGTACAATTTCAGCGCTGGTACATTAGAATGTGTTAAGCGAGAGATGGGGAAAGGTCGAGGAGGAGACGCGCGGATTCCTTCGCGTATTGACCTGCTACTCGGCGCTTTCGCACCACCGCATACACATATGTGGCTATGTCTGTGCATTGAGTGCGCTTCAAATTTTCCCGGCCGCGATCCATGGAACGATCGTGAGGGCTTGTCGATTATAGGCGCACCTACGTATCTCCACGCAGCCTGGGAGTTTTTCGTAAATCGCTAGATGCTTTGTGGTCTTCGGGCGAAAGAAAGAATAGCCCATGTAGAGGTTGCCATGAGTTGCCCAATGTTACGATCAGGCAAATATTGGGACCATCGTATAAGCCAACAAAAGACAAATAATATTGGCCCATTACTGTTCCGCTCCAAACTGAAAACTGGCACAATATCGGCCCATCCCAAAAGCCTGTCCTGGCCCATCTTTAAAAACTAATAAATAGCCGTGATAGTTAAACTGAATTTGCCAATTTAAAAACCGGCGATACTGAAATACTGACAATTCCATTGGCCCAATATCGGCCCATTACTAAAGACTATCCTGGCCCATCTTTCAAAACCAATAAACAGCCGTGATAGTTCATCGAAATTTGCCAATTTTAAAACTGGCAATGCTAAAATACTGGATATTACATTTAATTAATCTAAGCCCTTTATTGGCTAAGTGGGTCAGACCATACCTGCTTTTATTTTATTTAAGCCTTGGGTTATTCACTATCTGTATATTGTGCCAGAATAGGCAAATAACTGGCACGTCATTTATTAATCGTCTATATTTTGTAGTTCAGTTTTTGTAATCAAGTGTTGGCCTATTATTGGCATTTGTGAATAACCAACATAAGTAAGTAAAATATGCCAATTTTGAAACCTGTCATATACGCAAATAACAATTTATTTCAAGGTTATTCCATGAAATATGTATCCATAAGGACCAATCTCGGGCCAATCTTGGCCCGATATGGGTTGAATATTTATCACGCACTCAAACAAACCCAAACAAACTCACGGCCCAATATTCTAGATAGACTAACTTCTAGATAGACCAACTGGGAAGGCCCATCATAGAGCCAGTGGTCAATTTCTACATAGGCCCTTTAAGAGGGCCCACATAGGGCCAAGTGCAATCACCAACATTGCCGCTACAATGAATTAAATCATTGGCCCAGTAATTGAAGGCTCTGTTGGCCGATATCGGGCCGTTCTTATCATTTCTACAAAGGCACCTCATTGGTAAATACTCACGGCCCAATATTCTAGAAAGGCTAACTGTGAAGGCCCGTCCCAGGCCCAACGGTCAATCTCTACATGGGAGGGATGTTTCCAGTAACCAAGAAATTGAGAAATATTGGGTAAAACTATAGAATCACGGCTCCAGTCCAAAATCGGTCCAACATTTTTTTGGGGTATTTTTATGGATAAAAAACTACGTTACATGTTGAATTAAAGTGGGGGAAGCCCAGATATGAACAAAAAAACGTTAAACAGTGTTATTACGGTGGAGGGTAAAAAACATGATTTTTCGTTTTCAAACTTTTTCTTTTGCGTGTGTGTGTGTGTGTGTGTGTGTGTGTGTGCGCGCGCGCGTGCGTGTGTGTGTGTGTGCGTGTGTGCGTGCATGCGTGCGTGCGTGTGTGTGTGTGTGTGTGTGTGTGTGTGTGTGTGTGTGTGTGTGTGCGTGCGCGTGTGTGTGTGTGCGTGCGCGTGTGTGTGTGTGTCTGTGTGTGTCTGTGTGTGCCTGTGTGTACCAGAGTTGGGCGTAATTCTATTTATAAATTCGAATACGAATTTATTCACATCGTGATTTTCATGTGAATACAAATACAAATTTATTTATACTTCACTTATTTGTATCCACATGCATGCATACAAATGCAATTGTATTCACAAATATTCTGAACATACAAATAAATTCACAGAAAAAATTGTGAATATTCACAAAAAATGTGAATATTTACAAAAAATCCTGTGAATTAAAAAAAATTAACATAAAAATCTGCGAATGCAAATGTATTCACAAAAAATTGTAAACACGAAAAATTCACAAAATAAATTGTAATTTTTTTCGTATCTAAGACAAATAAAAATCAAATTCGCAATGATTCGATTAAAATTTACACCAAAAGTGAGTTCTTACTTGTTGAGTTCAACACGATGTTTTCTCTCAAAATACGTAAGGACTCACTTGTGGTGTAAATTTTAATACGATTGTCGTGAATTCGATTTTAATTTTCTTCAACTTGAGGACATTCACAACTCATTTTGTGAATTTTTTCATATTTATAATGTAATATTTGAAACTCACAACTTTTTTTGCAAAAATTTATTTGTCTCGACGCAATGTTTTCTCTCAAAATACGTAAGAACTCACTTTTGGCGTACATTTTAATCTAATTATTGTGAATTAGATTGCAATTTGTGTTAAATACGAAAAAAAATCACAACCTATTTTGTGAATTTTTTCGTATTTACAATTTTTTGTGAACACATTTGCATTCACAGATTTTGATGTGATTTTTTTTAATTCACAGGATTTTTCGTAAATATTCACATTTTTTGTGAATATTCAGAATTTTTCTGTAAATTTATTTGTATGTTCAGAATATTTATCAATACAATTGTATTTGTATGCATGCATGTGAATACAAATAAGTAAAGTGTGAATAAATTTGTATTTATATTCACATGAAAATCACGATGTGAATAAATTCGTATTCGTATTTATAAAAAGAATTACGCCCAACTCTGGTGTGTACATGCATTCGTGTGTGTTCGCGCGCGCTCGTGTGTGTGTTTGTGTGTGCGCGTATGTGAGTGTGCGCCTATAATGCGCTATTTTGTCCCCCGTAATAATTTATGGAATTAATAAAAAAATATCGGCCTCCCCCAACTGAATATCAATAGCGATGACATTATAAAGGCGTTCATGGCAGGAAAAGAATTTTGGCATTGAAATTGGTCTGGGGCCGTCATTCTATAGTTTTACCAAATACTGTTATGAGGTGATAGCTTATAATTAAAGTAATGCTCGGAAGTGCTTATTTTATTTTTGTGAAAATTGTAGATAAATTTAGATAAATAAATTGTAACAAAATATCTATAAGTCACGTGACAAAGACCACCGAGAACATGACGTCACACTTTGCAGCACACGAACGAGTCGACGTTCTAAGGATACTGCTTATGCTAGGCTGTTACTGTTGACTTTGTCTTAAAATATAATTTGTGAGATACCTCGTTTGATTCTGAATTTCACTCGAACTGTAATAATGGAGACTGGATTCGTGAAGGCAAATAGTTCGAATTTGCTTAGGATTGACTGCATAATGGTGGCCATTTTTTTACGGCAAACGGCGATTTCTGCTATGCAGAAGTCAGAAACGTGAAGACTTTCATGTAAGTATACCCTGAATAATTGTTATTTGTGCAACAAATAATGTATATAGCATTAAGGGATGGGGAATACGCCTTGTTGGGGCAAAAAATGTTCGATTTTTCACCAATTTTTTATGCGAAAAGTATTAAATATAGGATGTTGATATTTGGTATGTTGACTGAGCGGTCTTTATTGAACATCAAAATATTTTCCAAAGTTTGACAAAACATGATGGTGGGAGTGGAAGGAGCCACGGATTTCGGTGCGCGGGCGATGACATTCTTCGCTTGCGGAAGTCCTAGCCGGACAGGTGATCTGAAGCAAAAAATTCAAACATATTTTTACTTTGTACAATATTGTGTATAAGTTGACTTAGAATCAAGAAGAAAAATTGAAAAATAAAAAAACAGTGAGAAATCGGAAGGAAGTTTGTTTTTCTTCCCAAAAATGTTGGCAATTTTTTGCTCACTATTTTTTTATTTTTCCGTTTTTCTTCTTGATTCTAAGTCAACTTATACACAATATTGAACCAAATAAAAGTTTGTTCGATTTTTTTGCTTCAGATCGTGGCTCCTCCCACTCCCACCACCATGTTTTGTCAAACCTAAAAAAATATTTTGATGTTCAATAAAGACCGCTTAGTCAACATACCAAATATCAACTTTCTATATTTAATACTTTTCGCATAAAAAATTGGTGAAAAATCGAACATTTTTTGGCCCCACAAGGCAGAACCTTCTCTTAATAATATTTCAAACTCTTTAATAATTTGAACAAATTTTATAGGTCATGTTTCGTTTTAAAACTTGTTTTGTTTGATTTAATTTTAGGTCTTCAAGCGAGTCATATGGTGATGAATATAATTTATAATTCATCCTTGAACTTATTGATTCTGAAGTATTTGTTATTGTGTTTGTTTACACACAGGTCTGGGCGTTTTGGCGCGTAATTTTAAAAGGATGAATTAAATCACGATTTTTGAAGAATCTAAATACGCGAAATAAACATTTGGAGGTATATTATGTATATGTGAACAATTTTAAACACTTTCCCAAAATAGGCAACATCCCTATTGGTGGATCGCGTCGATCGCGATTTGGCGATTCGGAGTGGTTATTTTCTTTGTCAATAAATTGAAATAGATGCTATGGATCTGCCGCTTTTCATGGAGGACTGAGAAAAGTTCATTTGACGTTCGGTAGTAGTTCGTGAGGTCTTTGAGTCTTGGGAAAGTGACAGAACACCGTTACCGAATTGACATATCGTATACATAGTTCGGAAGTAGCTGTTTTAGGTGCTCTGTTAAGGCGGAACATTACGGTGACGGGTAAAAAAAACCATTTTTTTTTCATTTTATTTAATTTTAAGACAATCGTATTTTGCACATCGCGCTTCAGACAGAATTCCGGATGGATTTAAATAAAACTACTGGCTAGCGTTACTGGGGAGCAATAATTACAAAAGTGGCTACCGCGGCTCCGTTAAGGCGGTATTGTTGTTTAAAAAAATAAAATAATTTTTGTTTCGTGTTTAATTTGATTGTACTACAAACCGTTCTAAATACGTCTGTGAAAACGGTTTAATGATTCTCATAAAATTAGTCGACCTCTAGAAATTATAGCGAGTGCGCTCGGGGAGCGTGGTCGAGGCGCAGTAATTTTAAACGCGTTTTTCTCGAAACTATGCTTTTCACATCGGCAACCACAATATCTCGATAACCAATTGGCCGATTGAGCTCAGATTTCACATGCACCGTTGGGAGACTGTTTTTCAACGGTATTAGCGGAATTCAGTTGAAACAATTAATTTTTTATAACTCGCAGACTGGTAAGAAAAATGGGAAAATTGATAATCAAAGTGTAGCATGCCGTCATTATATAATTTTATTTCTTTTGCCTAATCTGGTACCAAACATTTCAGATTCATACAATGTCCACAACACTGGTCACCGATTGAGGGCATTTTCCGCGCACTATTGTGAAAAAACGTATAAAAGTAGACCATAATAATTTTTTATTTTTATTTGAACATATTCTTGAAGGATCGATAAATGTGTGTTTAGTTGTTGAGTTATTTTTTCAATTATTCCACTCCAAAATCACCTCCAAAACAGTGCTCTAGATAACAATACTGCCTTAATTATGCTAGAAGTAAATATTCCTACACCTTTCTACACTTAAGGGGTTACCTCCACTGGCGATTTTGAAAAAATCGATTTTTTTTATTGCATTTTTTGAAGTATAAGTATCTGAGAATATGTCCTGAAAATTTCAAGTCGATCCGAACAAAATTGTCTGAGATATGAGCGTTGAAAGAGAAGAATCCGCGTTGAAAGAGCGTTGAAAGAGAAACTTTAAACGCGTTTTTCTCAAAATGGCATTTCTGAAGTCGGTGACCAAGATTACTCGAACACTAATGAACCGATCTTCTTGAAATTTTTCAGGCTTATTTAATACATAAACATGTAGTCTTTAATCGTTCGATTTTTTTTCTCGAAAAAAAATAGCCGTTTTATAGCCAAAAAACGGCCGTTTTTTTTCGTTAAAATCGAACCATTAACTTTGACTGTCCGCCATTTTGTGAAAAATGAATATTTTTTAAAATCCTTCGATTAAAGACTAGTTTATACTTATATTTGACTAAATCCATCCGCATTTTTTTTCAGATGATCCACTTCGCCGCAATGTTTGTCACCGCAAACCGTGTGCATAAAAACATTATTTCATTGACGGCCATTTGCCACTAAACAATGTAATATTTTTCAATAAAAAAATTACTGGAAGTTCTTCAAGATGTGTTCTTTAAGATGGTATATTGATCGATTAGAAAAGTTTTGTAGTTTTCTTTAAAAAAATTCATGAAAAAGGCCTTTTTTTGCGCTACAAGTGGGGGTAACGCCTTAAGTACACCTTCCTCTTCCTTGGCTCCTTCCGAAACAGCAAAATAAAAAAATTAAAATGTTCGGTCCGACAAAGTAGAAAGCTCCCTTAACACTTTATATCACCGCGTGACAGTTCTGCACCAAACCATCTAAAATCTCACATTGACATTTAATCCTTTTTTACATCAATATCAACGACGGCTACAAACCGTTGTATGGTTTTTTTAGCGTAATTTATACAAAGCAGATGGGGTCAGTTGGATCAAAATTTACGGAAGTTCACTTATCGCGAGATTGCAAGATTCGAGTGAGTGTAAATTTTGCGAATTTCAAAAAAAAATGAAAACAATAAATTATGTACGAAAAATGTGGCGTGGCTTTGGGGCTATTCATAAAATACGTGTTGCCATGAGGGGGGGTGGGATGAGAAAAAGCATCACCCTTTATCACAGGGAGGGGGGTGGAAGGGGGGTCGAGCAAAAGTCACGAGACACTATAATAAAGTTAAATCTGGAAAAGGGTGATTCTGAGACGCTGAAAATTTTCTGTAATGCCGACCCAATGTTCCGACTACAAAGAAGTTGTAACTTCTCTGATATCGATTGAGACTCACCTAAAGCATCCTTGGGAACACATTGCATTCTAGGTGCATCGTGATGAAAGATTATCACATTATTTATTATTGATGTTACATAACATAAATAATATATTTCCTACTCCGGATAAATTGTAACTTTTTATATATTACATATGTATTTACTTAAAGTAAACAATATAAATTGTTCGTTCTGGAATAATCTATTAAAATGGTTTTAGTATTTTTGTTCTAGGTCAAAAATTGTGGATGCTAATTGCCACGCCGCGGAGCGCCTAAAAAAAGGTAACAAAAGAAAATATTAGTAGTCGGCCATTTTGTACATCGAAAAAAAAAAAATCCAACGGCTTGATATTCATACTAAATAGATGTGTAAATTAATTGTATGAGTAAATCACTTTTTCATACGAACAAAATGTTAAATTCGCACATTATTTAATACCCGTTACGGTGGCCTAACCCCTTAATGAATTTAAATGTCAGGCCATTCTGAGACACCCTGTACTTTGCATTTGCACTGTACAACCTGATTCGCATCTGAAAAGCACCTAATTTTGATCCACATCGAGATCACTAACCACCGCCTCAAAAGCACCGAATCTTGATTTACCTACAAAACCATTTTGATCATGTTGCTCTTCCTGCTAACCAGGGTATTAGACCCTTGACCGTTACCGAATCAACCTCCGACGCATGTCCGAAAGTGAGCACCAATGTCCCCCGTTACAATGCAATAATGATTTCAATCATGATGAATAATGATTGATTTTAGTAGACGCACGCACACTCGATTGTGAAATTTGTCGAACTTTTACCAGTTGGTGAAGGCCACGTCGTTAAAGGGTTCAAAGTAGGTATGGACTCCATCAGACGGACGGGCGACCGTTATACTTGCTCGTTTGCGAATCGATTGCTTTATTACGTACAATTTTGCCACTTTACCGTTAGAAAGGTAAAACTCCGCACGCTGCGTCCGCGCGTGTATATTCGAGCGTGATCTCGGCGTTCACATGCGCTGCTCGATCGTCGGTCGTAATAAACCACGTCTCGTTCTCTCTGTGTAACGTGTACAAAAGCATGAGCAATGTGTAGTACGCAAAAGAAGGTGACTTCGTGATCGTTACATACAGATCTTACCTCTCTCTCTCTCTCTCTCTCTCTCTCTCTCTCTCTCTCTCTCTCTCTCTCTCTCTCTCTCTCTCTCTCTCTCTCTCTCTCTCTCTCTCTCTCTCTCTCTCTCTCTCTCTCTCTCTCTCCCCCTCCCTCCCTCCCCCCCTCCCCACTGTCTCCAACAAATCCAGGAAAACGTTGTACCCGAGAGATCCGCAATAAAGTCTCGTTCGGAAAAATTGTCGTGCATACAATTATCCACGTGTGTACGCATTTATACAAAAAGCACGGGTGTATGTGTGCTCGAGCCGAGACACTCTCCGTTTACCCGAGACAAACGGGGATCGCGAGAGATCCCTTTCTATATGGAGTTATTTAGTAACGAGCTCCACGTACACGAGGATTGCTCAATATATAAACATATTATTCCACACCGCAGCAACCCTTCCCGTGGCTCCCCCTCGCGCGACTTTATACCTCCATTTTTTAAATCGTCATTCAATACTCTTCCTCCTTTGCGGAAAATCCACGACAGATCGTAAAGTCGAGTAGTGTACGAGCGTGCGCGTGGCTGCGCTTGTAACGATGACAATGACGGCTAAGGAGGACGAAGAGTAATTTTCCGCGCGTTAGCCGGTAAATTTACGTCACCCGTCTTCGTCGCGCTCCCGTTACGCTCGATCGTAACCGCAAATCGCGTTGCACATCGCGCTGCTGATCTACACCCCTATATATATATTTATTAACGACGATGCATCGACGTCCGTGGATTCTGCTTTTCTTTCTCCAGCGAACGCCGTTTTTGCCGGGTCTTTTAATATTTTACCAAGCCGTCAATCACCGCGTTGCGCTGCGCGCTGAGCTACGCGCTGTGCCAGCTACGGCCGAGTACGTCGCGGGGCTGTTTTTCCCCGCGAACGCGCGCGTGTAGCTGGCGTCATACGAATGTGGGGAGTATACGGGAGCCGCGCGAACAGGCTATATGCGAACTGAGAATAAGCTGTACGAGAGAGCGTAGAGAGATCGCGGGCGTGCGTCGCGCGTGGGAGTCAAGACGCGGATAAATGCATCGAGCTCGCGCCGCGCGCTCTCGACGGAATGAACGAGCACGCGTTGTGGGCGGACCTCCGGTAGGTGGTGGAGGTTAAGGAGGCGTTGTTGGTGCACTTCTCTCTCTCTCTTTATCGCTCTCTATCTCTCTCTCTCTCTCTCCTTCTTTCTCTTCGAAGCCTCTCGCACGTTCTTAAACGAGAGACGTTCGCGTTCCGCGCGCGAAAGAGCTCCTCTCGGAGGCTGCATGCTGCATATAATGCGCCTGCAAAACCGGATCTACGAGAGCATCCGCGCCGATTCAAACTTTGCACACCTCCTTATAGCTGTACATCTATATATATACTTCAGTGTGTTAGTATATGGCAAATACGTGTATATCAGTCGTATGTATGCGTTTACGTATATTACGTGTCTGAATATATATATATATATATGGGGAGAGCTTCTGCTCGTTGCTTCAACATCCGGTAGCGACGCGCCGAGACGGAGAGACCATTAGTGCCGGTAAACACGCAATCCCGTGAGCCCCGGCAACTCCTTCAAAAGATACTACGAACTGTGTCCCTCTCTCGCTGTTCCGCTGATGTACATCCTCGCCTACTTAACTACCGGAAATAGACTTCGGACGTGGACCAAAGATATATGATTTGTTCATAAGTATATTTTATTCGGAGCTAATAGCTGCCCAACGGTATATATCCAGGGCGTAAAATCCCCGTGTTTCCGAACCGATGGTTCAACGCAGTCGAACAGACCGAACACCATCACGTAAACGCGTTTCCTCGACTGACAATCGTTTCTCCGAGCGACGGGGAATTAAAAACCCCTTTGCGCTGGTTTTGACGCAGCGAGGGCAGTAAATGAAGATACGTGGAAATCGGAGGAGACACGTAGTCCGAATGAACGGTCGTGAGAGATCGGAATTACGTTTTTATGGTTGGAACGCAGCGAATAGATTGTTTTTTGAAATCTTTTCTTGCAGGTGTAATTTATTCTCGCTTTTCTCCTTTTTTTTTGTTGGAGGGTGAGGAATGTTGATTCTTTATTTTTAGTATTTCTTCTCTTCTTATTTTTCGAACTGTTTTTTGCAGATGGCGTTTGGGAATCCGTAATAACAAGACTAAAAAATGTTGGATAAGGTTCCGAAATACCTCATCCTCCGATCGAGCTGAAATTTCGCACAAACCTTCCTTTTGATATTTTATGACGACCCCCAAAGGGATTTTTAGCGACTCGCAATAGTTCTTGAGATATTTAATTTTTAAGTTTTTTGTTAACGTTAAGGTTCCGCATCCCCCCCCCCCCTTCTGATCGAGCAGACATTTTTGCACAAAACTTCCTTTTAGTATTTTAAGACAACCGCTCAAGGAATTTTTTGCGACTCGCAATAGTTTTCGAGATATTGAATTTTTTCGTTTTTTTAACCCCCGTTTAATATATATATATATATATATATATATATATATATATATATATCTGCTACATCTTCGTTCATACCTATATATGGTATCACGCTCTCCGTTTTGTCCAAACAAAAATACCTAAACAAACCCAAACCCAAAAACTATTGCGCGTCGGCAAAAATCCCTTTAGGGGTTGTCTTAATAGTGCATTGTGTACCAAGGAGACAAAGCCCCTGCCTCCACGGCGCACACAATTATTTATACAACAAAACCATGTTTTCCGAGCTTTTGTATTGTTAAGGCCTTATGCCACAGTAACGGGTATAAAATCATGTGCGAATTTAACAATTTTTTCGTATGAAAAAGTAATTCACTCATAAAATTATTTAGTCATCTATTTAGTATGAATATCAAGCTGTTAGAAAAAATATATATTTTTTTTCGATGCACAAAATGGCCGACTACTCGAAATTTCTCGATATAGCTTTTTTTTCCAATTGGCGTGACAAATAACGTCAACCATTTTCACTCGATTTACTTTAAATTTAAAAGTTATGTTCCTAATTGCACTTCGCAGAGAAGTAGGGGAGACCGGGGCAAAATGGTATAGCGGGGCATAATGGGACCGGGGCAAAATGGGACCGGGGCAAAACGGGTTTGGGGCAAAATGGAATAGTGAAAATCAACACTGCTGGAAAATACGTCATTGGGGCAAAATGGGCCGGAGAAAATCAGGCTCCTCAGAAAGAGGCGGTTGGGGCAAAACGGGATCGGGGCAAAATGGGACACTGGAATAATTCGATGCAGAAACGAAAGAAATGCAGGGGTAAAAAACGAGGGGTAATAAATGAGTGAAAACAGGTTTTATTGAATGTTACGCGATATTTGGGTCACACTCTACTTACGATACTATAATTTAACGGTGGCAATGTTTAATTTTTATTGCTTGTTTAACTAAGCTATTTTTTATCGGCTGAATGAATATCAATTTTTTGATATTCATTGTTTGACCAAATATAATGATTGGACATGCGGTTAAGGCAATGTTTCAAGGTCGACTCGTTCGATTTCGTTGAAATTTGATTAATCGTAGTAATTTAACATTAAAGAAGACGACAATTTTTTTTTTGGTAACTCAATCGCTTAAACAATTATTATTATTTTTGACTTTACAACAACAGTTCGTGCTCGGCTCATCAGGATTCGTTGAATCCAATAAATTTAAGTACTTCAACATTCAAAAAAATACTAATTTTTCATTTGTTATTAAAGTTTGTTAAACAATTACTTTTGATTCTGCGGTCAGAACTGTACCAAACTTGACGTAAATTGTTATTTGAGCCTTCTTATTCGATTGGTACAATTTCTTTGTCGTTATTAATTATTTAAATAATCAAGTAATTTTTATAATCTGACGTGTGCAATTTATGTTTTTTTTTTGTTTTTACCTTTCTTTGTTTTTTTTTTAATTTATTTTCTGTTAACTGCACGTTACTGATACTGATTTTCAAGCCATTGATGAAAATCTAACTCTTGTCAATTTTTACGTAAATTGTTTTATGAAACTAGGACCGCCGGTCCCCATGAAATCGACGGATATGTGTCGATAAATATATCGGTCAGTCCGTATTATCTGCGTATATGTGGACTGAAACGAACCACAAGCACCATTTAAATTGGATTATGTTTCAACAGCTCTTTCATAGAGCCGAAGCATGAATTTTCCTGTCATCCCATTTTGCCCCAAATTCAGCGGGCTGCGACACTTCATTTTTGTGTGTCCCATTTTGCCCCGATTCCATTTTGCCCCAATTTGATATTCCACTCCTCTCTGTCCCATTTTGCCCCTATCCCATTTTGCCCTAAATCAAGCACCCAAGAAACTTCATTTTTTGCTATCCCATTATGCCCCGATCCCATTATGCCCCAGTGCCGTTTTGCCCCGGTACCGTTTTGCCCCGCTATACCATTTTGCCCCGGTCTCCCCTACGTACGGAATTTCTGATTAATCGAAAACTTTTCATTTTATGAGCAGTTTATGAGCAGGTATAACGAAATTTTTCACTGAAAATTCATTTCTTAAGTTCAAATACCTACAACTTTTGAATAAAAGAATATTTTTTTAAATTCCGTACGTACTTCTCCACGTATTCTAATGTAGATTGACGAGCATTTTTGTTTTTTGTTCTAGGTAAAAAATTGTTGATGCTGAATGTCACGCCGCGGAGCGCCTAAAAAAATAACAAAAGAAAATATTAGTAGTCGGCCATTTTGTACATCGAAAAAAAAAGATATATTTTTTCTAACAGCTTGATATTCATACTGAATAGATGTGTAATTAATTTTATGAGTGAATCACTTTTTCATACGAAAAAAAATTGTTAAATTCGCACATGATTTTATACCCGTTGCTGTGGCCTAAGGCCTTAACACATGTGGCTGCAAGCACGTGCGGAAGGTGTATTGCATATGGAAGCTGTATCGCACATGGAAGCTGCATTACGCACGCCGTTGACACCAAACGTAATTTTGAAATGTATCATCATATCTTAATATACTATCTTATTAATATTTTACAACGAGGCATTCATCGTTCACACGCATAAAAAAGCGCGGGTGTATCAGAACCTTACCCAAAATATTTTTTGAAAAAGCGAGGGTGTATCGGAACCTTACCCAAAATGTTTTTTTGCATACTATTCGTGGTCCAAATGGTAGGAAAAAATATGGCCAATTGAAAAAAATTATTTCTCAGGTCATTCCATCTTGGTTTGAATCGATTTTAGATTACTCGCAACAACAAAAAGTAGCAGCCCATGCAGAGCACTCAAACAATGCCTAATTCATTCTACACATAATTGCCGTAAAGTGTGCCATGCCCGCGTGCACACTAATCTTCTTCCCGCTTAAGATCGTTAACCGTACGAGAGTACAGCATCCTAATTAACGCTATTTTTCAAATTGACAAATTGCGCCGACGATCCTCCAAATCATACGGTACGGGATTGACACTACCAAACACGCCTCCTTCAACTGATTTTTCGGGATCGACAATTAATCATTCCATTGCACAATTTCTCGGAGAGGAAGCTCTCGTTCAAGCGCCTCAATCTCGCCGAAGGCTTTTCAGAGCGTTTCTCGCGCCAGATCCTCTACGTAGACATACCAGCATTGGCGTAGCCGGCAGTTTTTTTCGGGGGAGGGGGAGGCTAAGAAGGGCCGAATTGTTTTGTTTATAAACAAAATTTAAGTAATATTCGACAGTCACTTAACACACATAAAAAATGAATCTCCTTTCAATCGCACGTTCATGTTCAGGCGAAGTAGAAGATGTACCACGTGACATATGAGTGCGAGAGAAACAGCTGAAATTTTCGAACAGAGATTCCTCAAAGATTAATAATATTTAAGGCAAAAGGAAATCATCAAGCTCTGCGTCAGGGAATTCTCGAGAGCCCAATGCTTTGTTTTTCCTAAAAAATTTAACCATCTATGAGAAAATTGGGTTAGAAAATGTGGGAGGTTATGTTGACCTTGTACATGCCCTTAACATTAATATCAAACGCTTGGAATACTTTTGAAAATAATTAACTAACTTTTTTTCTCGTTTTTTAATTCAGCTACCAAGCTTTAAACTTTACTTTCAGTGGGTACTCAATAAAATAAGTTTTATTTTTCAATTTTTTCTGCAAATTGACCCAACATTTTCGTACCAGGATTTTTTTAACTATGACATTCTCTCTATTCGGCAGTGAAATATAAGAGAATTGTTTCTGAAGCATTTTGCTCCTAAGCCACGTTCTTATCCGTCTCATGGCAGAAAAACTCCCTCACAGCCGGCAGAGCTCACTGCTGTTGCTCGAAAAAGTTTGTAAGTTAGGGCAGTACGCCTTTGCAATATGCTTTTCAGAATTTGTAAATAAATAAATTTTCAGAATTTGTTTAATTATTCTTAAATTGAAGTATGTTTTTTGTCACCATCGCTTCACCTTCTAATTATCATCATTATTTATCAATTATTAAGATTTAAAACTAATTATTGATAGAATCCTCTCCGGTTTCAATCCCAAATTACATAAATTCGGCATTCTAACATCGCCGTTTTAGATATGGTTTTAAAGTTTGCATCGTTCGATCGCAACGAAAAATTCCGTTTTACATTATATTTTCCATATTCTTTTTATCATAGACCATCTTTTTTATAGATTTATAATGTAGATCGCTAGATAAACACCCTTCAAAATGATTGAAGGACTTTCTAAGCGGAACCTGTCAAAATGAATTAAATCCGTTGCCATCCAACGATGCACCTTCAGCATCGTATTTTATATTTACAATGACATTATAAATGTTGATCTTCCACTATGCTTCTGGGTGTCTATCGGCCGGAAAATCCATTGCTTTTGCTCCCAGCCGCTTTAATCGTGAAATTCGAATATGTATTTAATTTACGTAATGAAATTGGTACTTTTTATACAAATTACGAAATTACGACGTTCAAGTTTTATCAAATTATTTCCTGACGCTTGTTTGGGTGAAACTTAAATAAAATGAATGAATTATTGTAATTTAATTATTTTCGATCGATTATTTTCTTAGAGGGGGGGGGGGGCTTTTCAGGGGGCGAGCCCACCCCTGCCCCCTCCTGGCTACGCCAATGCATACACATATATATGTATACATAATCCTCGCGCAATAAAACCGGCTGATCCCCTAATCGCACGAGCGCTTTCTCCGGTTGCCCTTTAGTTCGTAGATTTGCATAACGCCGGCGTACGAGATACACCATCCGTATATTTGTTCACTGTGTGCTACACAGCAGCGCTGACACACTGTACACGTACTTTATATACACACAGATACGTGTGAGCATTCCTATGGGCATATATATATATGCACACACACACACACACACACACACACACACACACATACGCATATATATATATATATATATATATATATATATATATATATATATACACACATATGGGCGGCCATGGCCCGCCGCTGATTGCTCGTAATTAGCGACGCGTGGCCCGCGCCCACATCGGGTCACCCGCGCTCTCACTTGCACAGCAGGCGTTAGAGAGAATATTTGATCAGAGTATAGGGAAAGAGAAGAGGATGGACGATATATACCTGTATCGATCTCAGTATTACCATATTTGTCGAATGAAAAGAAAGGCGGGATACGAATGACGTGGGACGCTAACGAACCGGCGAAACTGATGCGACAAAAGCTTTAAAAAAATACCTAACGCCGAGATAGAAAAAAAAACGTCACGCGTGCGAAAAGTTTGAGAATTGGGATTGGGCGTGCTGAATGTTCCACGATTAAAATGTGAGGAGTTTCGGGACAGATGACGAAATGTTACCATTCGCTGCAAATTTATACAGCAAATTCTTCGTCATATGCTGAATGCACTCTCCAAATTTGTTATTGGACGGTCAATACCGTGTCTATAGAATGTGCAGTCGAAAGATTTTTTTTTAACATAGGGAGATGACTGTGATCGGACAACATAAGGAGTACATTATGACACTGGTGACAAAAGTGTCATAATGTACGATTTGACGGTTTTGCATAACATGTAAAACATTTTTTCATACTTTATCATGCGTGAAACTGCCATTGAACGATAATCATAGGTATTTCCCTATGTTAAAAAGTGTTTTTTTTCAATTATAAATTTTATAGAAACGGTGTAGACCATTGATTTTGGAAGTGGGGGGCGCGCCCCTAAGGGGGGCGTCACGATGTACAGGGGGAGGGGGGTACCCTAAAATGCACAAATATGTGGGGGTCTTCTCCATTTTTGCAGAAAGGGGGCATTATAACAAAAAGTTTGGCAACCTATGGTGTATACGATTGATTCAAATTTTGGAGGGTACATTCAGTGAATGACAGATAATTTACGGTAATTATGCAGTTTGAGGACTTTTTTTGAAAAACGACGGAATTTTTTTTGTCATGTGCTGCTTTAATTGGTCACAATTTGGTCATCATTTGGTCACCACTATTGACATTCCGTCGGGGGACGCTGATATCTCCTTTTGATTCCATAAATTATGGGGTTTTGGAGTTTCTCGGGAACACGTAATAAAATCGGGCATTTTTGAATATTTCGACGCCTATGGGGATAGGGGGTGGGGTGATTTATAAAATAAACGTACCTGGATACAATGCCAAACCTAAATCGCGGCGGTCCCCCCCCCCCCCGTTGTTTGGGTTTGTATGTTTGGGTTGTTATTAGGGCACCAAAAACTATCAACGTAGTGAGATTGCAGTTCATTTTAATATATTTAAAAAATACGTTTAGTGTCTTGGGGGGGGCGCCCCCGCCAGGGGCTTTGCCCCTCGACACCGCAGGGGGGTTGCACCCCCCGGGCCCCCTGCGTGACCGCATCAGTCACCGCATACAGCACACAAAAACAGCGGGGCGAGGGGGGGGGGGGGGGGGGTATTAAGAAAGGCTTCTTTTATACCCCCCCCCCCCCCCCACATCCAATATAGGTGTTCCGAAAATGTTCGAAAATACGCTATTTTATAACGTGTTTTCGTGAACTTCAAAACCCTATAGCGTTTTACGGGAGGGTGACCGCCTGATTTATTTTCGGCATTGCATTTAGAAAGGTTTTTCTATAAATGCCCCCCCCCCCCCTTTTCACTCCCAGTATAGGCATCAAAATATTTAAAAATGCCCTATTTTATCACGTGTACGCGAGCTTCATACCCCATAACTTATGGAATGAATGGAAAGTGGCAGCCTCCCCCGACGGAATATCACTCAATATAATGGAATAAATATGTTCACGGTGAAAAATAAAAGTGTTCCCGTCAATGTCAATTTCGTTTCCGTGTGAAAACAAGTGTGTGTTTCGCACATTTGTACGTGCAATGAGAACTTGGAATAATCGAAGTCCGCGCACAAGTTCGTTGCGAAATTCATACGAGAGTACGCGACAGGCCGAGGTCTCGCGACCCCGCGCCGCGAGTCTTTGCGCATTCTGATTTTGCCCCCCCCCCCGCCCCATCGCTGTTTCATCGGCGAAATTTATTTTTTACAGTCCGCCTGTACGCTCGGTTTAATGCCCATGAGTCCCCGCTTATTCGAGAGTTTGCGAAAATGCCTCGAGAATACAACTCGAGAGAATTGTTGCGTTTAAAAGTCCGCGGGCGAATTTGAAGAAAATTCGTTCGCGGACTTTGGGAACGGCGACGTCGTCACCGCGACTTTGTATTCTCGCGGTTTGAATTCACTCCCTGCAAGCGGGACCTCGACTTTGCTGACTCTTGGCCGGGGTCGCGGGGTCGTGCCCGTGCTCAAACCATTTCCGACAAAATAAAAAAACACCAGCGCACACTCTCGCGATGACTTTTGATATGCCGCATTTGCACGATTTCCATGATTCTTCTTTCTCCTTTTGCACGGAGATACGAGAGGGAACTCGCAATGACCCTGACTACTATAAGGGTGCGATAACCAGAGAGAGGAAGAGAGAGAGGGATATGTATAGCGATGAGATCTGTTCTCGTTGCTATCACGAGACCAGCACAGACGCGGAGAAATAACAGCCGTCGAAAATGACGGTCGGAGCTATAAATAAAGAACGTTATGGCTGCAATTATTTTGTGCGGAACGTACTATAGTAGAAGACATTTATGCAAAGACCGTATAATTATAGATATGATGGAACTAGTATATCGGCAATCATTTATTTGTAAATTATGCCAGTTTTTTGGTACTAATATTGCGGTTTTTTTCAAATATTAATATTAAAGTTATGTTAAAATTGATTAACATTAATTATTAACATTAATTATTAACTTAATTAATTAATTAATTTTAATATTAATATTAAAGTTATGTTAAAATTGATATTAAAATTATTTTCTTTAATATTAATCCGAATTTACATTATAATAACTTTAATCGAGATTAAAGTTATAGTTACTTTTGTCATAAATATGAGACCAATATTAGGGATTTCAAATATTTATATTGACGTTATTTTTATATTAATATCAAGGTTATCAGAATATTAATATTGAAGTTATAGTTATTTCAATACTAATATTTAAATTATTTTAACGTTAATCCAAATTCACATTGCAATAACTTCCATTAAAATTGAACGTATCGTAATGTTTGTCACAAACATGTGACCAATATTAAGGTTTTTAAATATTTATATTAAAGTTATTTTAATATTAATATCAAAATCGTGTAAAAGTAATATTGAGTTTATCTCAAAATTAACATTAAAGTTATTTTAATATTAATGCAAATTCACATTGCAATAACTTCCATCAAAATTTAAGTTATCGCAATGTTTGTCACGAGCATGTTCAATAATTTTATAGGACTTAGTAATCTTAATTTTAATATCAACATTAAATTTGTTTCAATACTCATCCCAGAAAATTCGCTGTCTATAATAAACGGCGCCATTATTAAATTAACTAGCGCAACTATCTAAAGGTGGTGACAACAAAAACATCAAATGCTTTGACTGTAACTAAAAAAAGGTAAAGTTTCATAAGTGATAAATTTGCAGTATAAAACTTGATAAAAATTTCGATGCACAAATTTCCTTACGTGAGAAGTAATGAAGAAAGGGTTCACATTGCAGCGATGGATCAATGAAGTGCAAGATAAGACGGAACTAAAATGATGAAACTATTATATAAAATGCAATCTTTCCGTGCGTAATATCGTACGCATGAGGCGTTCAGGGATTTCCTGTTTTAGGCTCTCTGTCTTTCCCTCTCTCTCTCTCTCTCTCTCTCTCTCTCTCTCTCTCTCTCTCTCTTTCTTACTCTGCTATGTCAAGCTTCGTTCGAGAGCACCAGAATCGTGTCGTACGGCAATCAACGACCCGGCGAAGTTCATCGGCGTTCGCCGTATGGCCAGAGCGCGAGAAGGGGGGAGAGAGGAGAGAAAGAGAGAAAGAGAGAGAGAGAGAGAGAGAGAGAGAGAGAGAGATGAGGATAGAAATGAATGGTTATTAAACTCGAATAAATCTTGACCGGTAGAGCGAGAGAGAAGAAAGGGAGGGGATGCACCATGAGATTAAAGTGCGGCAGGAGAGAAGAAAGTGTACAACGAGAATGTGAGATAGAACGAGAGCGCGGCGTGTACTTATGTCATGCGTCATTAGACCGGCGAATGACCCGATAAGCCTATATAACTGTACCCCGTGCTGACTTATTTCAATACCGACTCATACGACACACCCTCCTTACTACGATTTCACGACGTTGTCAATCCTCCGTACATACGTATGCAAAAATTCCGATTCAATCGCGAACGAACCTTTGAGACCGTGTCCATACGACATTGTCAATATTTTAGCTCTACGATTGCCTACCATCGGGACGGGAACTACCAGGCATTATATATGAATATATTAGGTCATCAAGTATGAAATGTTAGACTTCATACTTGATGACCTAATGCTTGGAGAAAATGCTTCAACTTTGTTGGAATGGTAAGGTTGAACCTTGCTGCTAATTCACGCGTAGTTTTAGATGTATCAGCTTCCACTGCAGCTTCCAGCTCATCACTATCGATCTTGCTGTCAGGTCGCCCACGTGGTTCATTCTGAAGATCAAAATCGCCGGGCCGGAACTTCTGAAATCATCGTCGTACTGTGCTTTCATTAGTCACATGCTTGCCAAACACTTTGTTCCCGAGTCAACATTTTCAGCCTATTTTGCCCCTCCAGATCCTCACAGTGGGTAGGAGATAAAAGCAGTAAAGTAGCTTCGTATTCAATATAAAATGAGCTCCCACTTAGGGCCTAGAACGGGAACAAATTTCCCTTTTCTACATTTGCAGGCGCTAAGGAGGACGTCGATTGGCACACGTATACACGCACACGCATACACTCTATTACGCATATCGAGATACATATGCTTGAATACGCTCATGCGTAGACACACGTATGTACCCGCACACATACACGCCTAAGCATACACCAACACACGTATACTAGTGACTATACGTATGCATGCGTGCCTGCTATAGGGATCCGTGTATACATGCATACGTGAGGGCAATTCCTATAAAAAATATTGTAACTGTTTGCCCAAGATCCATTTATTCCGGTGTGCAGAGTTGCTGGAGCTGCAGGGGCAAGTTTGAAGCGAATGCGAAAGGTTCTCTGGGTGGAGATAATGGAAAGGCCATTGGAAAAGTAGGCCTGTACGTCGAACGCGCGGTCCTTCCTAGCCCAACGCATGATGGTTACTGGACTATCAGATCCCCTCTTGCGAATGCCACCATCCGCACCCTCGTTTCGTCGAAATAGCCAAATGCGCGATAGGTCCAAACGCAATCAAAAGAGGAGCTGCAACGACTTCAGCTATGTTAGGTAGGAGTATAAGGGCCTATGCAGGAGGTAAGCAGCAAAGGAAGAGCATGTTAGGACCCATAGTAGGACTTCTAGCAGCAAAAGAGGAGCTGCAACGACTTCAGCTAGGTTAAGGTAGGAGTATAAGGGCCTATGCAGGAGGTAAGCAGCAAAGAGAGAACATGTTAGGAGCCCATGGTAGGACTTCTAGCAGTAGACTCAAGTGAGGCTGACATAGGATCAAAGGTCTTTAAAATAGGCTGAAAATTTCGACTCGGGTTCACACTTCGAATTGTCCGCGCTGCCTTAGTTCCACGACGGAACTCATATTCGAAAATAAACGCGATTTTTTTTACTTGTCCATGGTTTATAGAATTGGAGCTGCAAGAGGCAATTCGAAAGATAATCACGAACCAAAACGCGCGTTTGGAAGGCTGATAACGAACCTTCGCAATGAAAAAGTGCCAAGAACTGTCAAAGTGAAGTATCAGAGATATCGGGTATTGAATTTGGTACTTGAGGTGATCTGTCATCTCATACTCGAGCTATTGGGATGTTGAATAACTTCCCGTTATTTTTTCGTGAAAATTAATGCTTTATTTTTTTAAATCAATGCTGTGCTGTCAAATGTTTCAACACTGTTGTGTGATCAACTCCTAATGATTCTGCAAGTTTAGCTAGCGTCTGACATGAGTCGTCATGAAGTATCTGAGATATCATCTTATACTTAACGATCTTTTGGGATGTTGAATAAGTTCACGTTGTTTTTTGCGTGAAAATGAATGCTCAATTTTTTAAAATCATTCCCAATGCTGTCGAATGTTTCCAAACTGCTGTGTGATCAACTCCTTGGAGGCAATTGGTGGTTCCAGTTCTTGGAGGCAATTGGTGGAATTGGAGGCAATTGGTGGTTCCAGAACTTCCTCCGCAAACTCATGTCAGAAGCTTCCAGAATCATTATTCTGGAAGCTTCTGACATGAGTTTGCGGAGGAAGTTCTGGAACCACCAAATGCCTCCAATTCAACCCATAAAAATCATTATTCTTAAAGCGTCTAAACCCATCTCTGCATTTTGCTTCCGGCAGAGCATGGACGCCGTGAGTCTCAACAAGAATTCTGTGTGCTTCAGCTGCGTTAAAAAAAAAAGTGCAGTAGAAGTCCCCGCAAATATTCTTTTTTGGCGCGAAATTTGATACGTTCACCACTATCAAAAAAACATTGTTTAATCTTCGGCGAAATGACTTCGCTGACTTCAAGCTCGCTTATAGTAGGGGAGATTAGGGTACAATGTATCACGGGGCATTGCGAGCTAGATGCGATTCCTCGGAGGTTTGTAGCTCGTGAATTCCAAAAATGTTTGTGCTGAGCCACGATTTATATTTGGTTTCGTCAGGCCTAAACCAAAGTCGATAGCAGCTCACAAATAATTACTGAAAATTAAAAATTCATTTGAGGCTTGGAAAAAAATATGTCGCTCACCGGAAAAACGTAAAATAAAACGTAACTTTCTGTAGCGGCTGGGGTTTTCAGTCCTAATCGATAGTTTCATTACTCATGATGAGCTCAGTGACCCGAGTTTTTCCATTCGTAGTTTAATTAATAGTGATTTTCATCAATCAATCAAATATTTAACTAGTGGGGTACAATGGATCACCGAGATGTGGGGCACAGTGCCCTGACTCGCAATGAGGAAACAAAGAAGTGACGACGCTCCGAAGAAGCGCAATGTGTCACGGGCCGCTGTCAATGACGTGCGATTTGTAAAAATAAGACGTTCCTGTGATATTACTGATTTTATACTGACACTGATATACTGATTTTGTTTGGGTTCGCATTGTTATGTGTAAAAATTTGTTATTTATGTTAGAAAAATATAAGAGTTACAACCGCCTCATTGTGCCCTGCGTTTCGCAGTAGTATGATATATTGTGCCCCACCCATGGGGTACAATGAGCCAAGCCGCAAATTTTTTTCGATCCCATTATTTCGGTATTCTTAATCTTTTTGCCAAAAATATGGGATCCTCATTGTACGCCCAAAGGTCTGTAAAATCCGTTATGACCGTTTTTTTTCTTATCAGACTACCTAGATTAGAGTAAAAACTCGTTGGATAAATAGTGACACACTGTACCCCACCTTCCCCTACTACTTTATCGATACGTTGCCATCAAACTACTCGCACGCAGTTCTGATAACGCCATCTGTCGGAAAACAGCGAGACTTATTCAACATCCTAATAATCCATAATCGGACATCGTAAATTCATATAAATTCGCAAAGAACTCTGAAAGGCACTTAGAGCACTTTGGCATCCCGTGCGAAAGAAAAACGCTCGGAGAATTTGACACTCCGCCGGAAATCAATAAATATGAGAAATCCAGATTGGAGCGTAATTTTCATGATAACGACGAGCAATTTGTACCTTTCTCTCCGTGTGAGCTGCGCAATAGGTATTATTCAATCCCACGTTTCAATCAAGTTTCTCCCGCTGCGGTGCTCCGCGGTCATCTCGGCTTTAAATCCGGTGTTACGAAATCTCGCAGGCAAGAAATTCTCGTGCACTCGCAACGGTGGCACACTTCGAGACCTCTCTCACGCACCGTGAAACTTTTTTTGCTCCACCGCGCCACCGACACAAGGGGAACGAGCACCAAACAAACTTGAACAAGCGCACCGGAAGTTTACTTCGATGTTTTTCGTCACGGATTCTCCAGCACGTGTAACGACACGAGAAATGGCCAGCTCCGAAATGATGCACTGATTTGAGTCACGCCGTGAGAAAAAAAAAGCCAGAAAAGGGCCCTTTTCGGTGGCCCTTTTGACAGAATGAGTGCACTTCGAGCGATCAAGATCGACGATGAAGGCGAGGATTGAAGTGACGAAGTTTCTATCCTCTTGCTTTGTCACAATGCACGCAACAACGGAAACTGCGGTACACTTATCTTATTTTTTAATTTAGGTTTTTTTTTGAAAACCCGACAAGCCGGTCGAGCGAGAGAGCGGCTCTCTGTCGCGCGGGAGAGCCTCTCGAACTCTCGAGGCTAACCACGAGCGCGTGGATCCCAATAATGGGCTCTGTCTTGAGGTAGTAGCGCGGGCGGGCGGACAGCCGCGGGAACAGAGAGACAGAGAAAGAGAGAGAGAGACATACAAAGAAACAGTAAGAGAGAGAGAGAGAGAGAGAGAGAGAGAGAGAGCGAGCGAAAAAGTGCGAGGGATCCGCGAGCTTTAAACATGGTAGGGGTAGGTCGGAGGTCAGGGCTATGCACCGTACGACCCGTGACCTCCGACCTCGTCTCGATCCCACCGACCCGTCGTTCGACCCGACGACGCCGTCGCAACGCGCCCGCGAGTTCTTCCCCGCCTACACCTAACTTCTTCCCCCTCTCCTCCTACCACCTCCTCCTCTTCCTTTTCTTCTTCTTCTTCTTCTCAGCCACTTCCCACCTCCTCGTCAACTCTCGTAGAATGGTTTTCTTTCGAGCCATGCGAAACTACCATTCTGACGAAAATCTGTGTCAAGCGCCGAATTTGTTTAGATTCGAGATTGAAAAAGTTCCGAGTTTTTTCCTCCCCGTGCTAGGGAAAGTAACCGTGAATGAAACGTAACCTCATTGATTCACGGATACAGCAGTGACGGCAGGTATACAGATGACGTTTATTGAGGAGTAGGAGAGGAAATGGAAATCTGGTAATCAGCCCGCGAATCATGTTGATCAAGGCGAATCCGTGGAGGGTTATGTGGATGGGGGAAAGTGATTTTTGGGGCAATTTATATTATGGTCATTAATTCTTTATTGACACACTTATATTTGGCCACGATTTTGACACACTGGGTCAATTTGACCTGGATAGTTATTCATCCACCTGCCATTGACAACACTTAGGTCGGATTTTGTTGAAAGGAATCAGGGATACGCTTTAAACATTTCTTAGTATGTCGGCATAATTAAACTTCGGAAAATATCAAGTAAGTGGGCTGTAAAAAAATGTTCGAAATGTTTTATTTTGAAAAGGTGAGCGGTCTATTCAAAATTCGTCGGGGTCAAAATGACCCAGTGTGAACGTAGGGAGTTACGGTAAATAAATGATATGATTTTTGACAGAAAATAGGTGAAAAAAAAATTTCGAAAAAAAAAAATCTGAAAAAGTTCTTGCGAACTGAACGAAAACCGATTCAACTGTTTACCATCTTGAGGTTTTCCTTCAATCCTTGTCGTTTTCGAGTTACACGTTATTTTTCAAATTATCTCTTTTTTTGGAAAACATCAAAATATCTTTAGAAAAAAAAAATCGTACGAAGCTTAAGAAAAGCAACATTGGGACTTGAGCTACCCCTTTATAATTCCGGTGAAAGAAATGCATAAACAAATTTTTGTCTGTAAACGGGGTCCATCAGAAAAGGAACAAAAAAGCGAAAAATTATCGTTTTCGAAAAAGGGTACTAGTCGTACGAAGAAGAGCAAAAACATTTTTTTTTAAACCGAATGAAGGTGAACCCCTCCTTTTCAGAATTCCGTTTTTTAAATTAATTTATATCAACTACCGGCGAAATGGCATAAAAAATCGTTCCGGCACTTTTTTTAAATTGTGTCCGGTAACTTTTCGCCGCTAGTGTGTATTATCAAATACGCAAAGACTTTGTAGAATAGTTTCGGCCTCCCGAGAGACGGCGAGATCGAGCCGTGAATTTTTCAGGTGTCACACACAGAGACGACACTGCACCATAAGACTCTCTCTCTCTCTCTCTCTCTCTCTCTCTCTCTCTCTTTCTCTCTCTCTTTGCCTGGAATTACAAACCCCTTCTTCTTCAACGCCCATGCTGTTGAAGTTTGCATCGTTGGAATTAAACCAAAAAACTTTTTATTTACTTTCTTTTCCATTTTCTCTGCTATCAAAAATCTTTTATGATGGATTTGGATTGTTGGTCTCCAATGAGGATCTTAAAAATAGTTTGCCGTAGCTTTTAATCTGGTAAAAAAAACAAAGCAATGTGAAATGAATTATTTCCATTGCGTTCCGGCGATGCAAGCTTCCATATCATCAATGCACAGGATGGGCCTTCCTTCCCCCCCCCCCTTTTTTATACCCTCATCCCTATTCAGGGTGCGCTCATCGCGACATTGTTCAAAAGTCTGGTGTTGCGTTTCGATGCTAAAATTCCCGTATGAGAAGTCATCGCGGAGTCGTATCATGTGGCTTAGCGTGGTTGCGGATAAGAAATGTAAGATCCACACATTCGGCCTGGTGCCTATGAGATGAAGTTCGGGTAAGACTCCGAACCCCCCCTATTGAGTTAAAATTTTGCACAAACCTTCCGTTTAATATTTCGACATGATCACTAAAGTCGTTTTTGGCGACGCGCAATAGTTTTTGGGTTTGGATTTGTTTAGGTTTGGGTTTGTTTGAGTATTTTTGTTTGGACAAAAGGGAGACGTAGCAGATATAGATATTGTCGTCGCGCGTTAAAAGAAAAGCTTTAAAATTCGATATCTCAAAAACTGTTGCGAGTCGCCAAAAATCCCTTTAGGGGTTGTCTTGAAATATTAAAAGGGAGGTTTGTGCACAATGTCAGCTCAAACGGAAGAACGGGTCGGAATCTAACCTTAAAGAAACTTTAAAATCTCGATCGAAGGGGGTGTTTCGGAACTTAACACTTAAAAACAAACGTAAAATTTCAATATTACGAAAAGTATTGCTAGTCGACAAAAATCACTTTAGGGGTTGTCCTAAAATGTTAAAAGGAAGGTTTGTCCAAAATTTCAGCTCGATCGGGGGGTGGGGGAGTTCAGAACCTAACCCTTAAAAAAAACTTAAAAATTCAATATCTGAAAAACAATTGCGAGTCGCCAAAAATCCCTTTAGGGGTTGTCTTAAAATATTGAAAAGAAGGTTTGCGCCAAATGTCAGCTGAAACCCGGGGGGGGGGGGGGGGGGGTCGGAAACTAACCCTTGACAAAAATTTTACATCTCGATCAAAGGGTGGGGGGGGGGGATTCGGAACCTAACCCTTAAAAAAACTTCAAAATTCAATATCTGAAAAACTATTGCGAGTCGCCAAAAATCCCTTTGGGGGTTGTCTTAAAACTTTAAAAGGGAGGTTTTCGCCAAATGTCACCTCAAACTTAGGGGGGGTCGGAAACTAACCCTTGAAAAAAAAATTACATCTCGATCGAAGGGGCGGGGGGGTTGGAACCTAACCCTTAAAAAAATCTTAAAAATTCTATATCTCGAAAACTATTGCGAGTGACTAAAAATCCCTTTAGGGGTTGTATTAAAATATTAAAAGGAAGATTTGCGCCAAATATCGGCTCGATCGGAGGGGGGATTTCGGAACTCTATTCGGTAGTGCCACATGAGCGTTGAGAGTTGGACAGTAAAAACGAACGTTCTCTGGTGTGCCGACGTGAATTCGCTGAGATATGGAAGCGCGCGCGCGAGTGCGTCACAATACGAATGTGTGCGCGCGGAATACCCGAATTCGCAGACCTTTGAACTTTGAACCCGCATTTCTCTCTCTTTCTCTTGGTCTGAATGTGCCCGGGTCTCTTCGGCTTGCGAGCTTCGGCTCAATTTAGCGACGGCGAATAGAGAAAACTTTCTTTGGATATCCGCACACTCGTGGAGCGAGGGAACAGTCAAGAAATGTTGCCCGCTGACGACTCCGGCTTTGTGCGACACTTACCGCTACATCTTCTGAACTCTTGGGTCTTTTGAGGACTCTTAGAATAAGATACTTACATCTAGTCCATTTAAGGCGAAGTAGAAGATCTACCACGTGACGTATAAGTGCGAGAGAGATAGATGTAATTTTTGGACAGAGATTTCTCAGATATGAATCATATTTAGGGCAAAAGAAAATCATCAAGCTCTGCGTCAGGATATTCTCCACAGCCTAATGCTTTGTTTTTCCTAAAAAATTTAACCATCTATGAGAAAATTGGGTTGGAAAATTTGTGAGGTTACGTTGACCTTGTACATGCCCTTAAGGGGCCGTCCACTTTGAAAATTTCAAAAAATCAAAAGCAAGCAAGACTTGAAGAAATCGACGATGATGAGCAATCAGAAGGGATTTTGCACGGTGCAGGAATTGCCGATTGAGTTTAGATCAGAGTTTTTCATAGTATAAACTTCAAATGTGTTTTTCTCGAAACAACGTTTTCAAAATCTAGCTCCATCTTATCTCCAAAACTAATAAACCGATTCTCTTGAAATTTGACCCACATATTGTAAACATGATTCGCAACAAGATGACCCTCGATGGTTTTAAAATTTCGATTTTTACTCTTTTTTTGGCGAAAAACTGCGAAAAAAGCGTTTTTTTTACTTTTTTCGTTTTTCGTCTGCCATTTTTTTTATTTTTTGATAAAACTTTATATCCGAGGGTCATTTTGTAGCTGGTGTCATACTGAATCTAATGGATTTTGATTTTTTTGTTTCAAACAAGCCGTTGCCGAGTTGTGATGGAGCTACCTTGCCCACCTATTTTTGAGGCGTTACGTTAAACTATAGTTTTTGTACTTAAAAATGAATATAAATTATTTAAAAAAATTTAATGTATATTAAGACTTTATTTGTCAAGCCCAACAACTTTTATATTCATATCTTTTATAAAATCCTAAAAAAAAAAAAATCGCGAAAATAGCCTTTTTCGTGGCTGCACCGTGGACTGGCCCCTTAACGGGTTACACCTAGCTGGTGGCTGGAATAAGAGAAATTTGCACGATTTTTCTCTGGGAAAACGTGTGCGGATTTTCAATTTTTTTGCTTTACATTAAACAGTATGGGTTTAACCCTTCGGCCGCACACTTGAGCCCATTTTTTTTTCAACTGACTGTATCGCAAAACGGGATAATCTATTCGCGTCGACCCCGTTTACGCAGTAGTGGGGCGAAAGTGACATTTCTTTTTTCGTAAAATTTGGTGTTTTGTTACTACATGTAAGTGAGTTAGGATAAAAAAGCTCATACGTATTATTTTATGTTGCACTATTAGTAAATTATGGATTTAGAATGCAAGTATCTCGTTATGCAGGAGGGCCGAACGAGCACCCAATGCATTTATTAGTCCAGTAAAAGAGACGAAAACCCTGCACCTTTTAGCGTAGAATGTGAGTTTTTTTTACTGAAGGTAGATGGTTGCATACTGAAAGTAACCCCAATAAAATGTTGCCCCTCAACTTGCCCCAACCCTAAGAAATAGGGGTTGAAAACTTAAGAATCGCCGTATCTCGATAATTGATAGCCCGATCAAAAAAGGTTTCAAACAAAAGTTGTTTGGAATAATAAAATTCGTATAAAGTTATCTGACGTCCAACGTCCTATCTTTGAACATAGCGACACAAAAACGATTCGAAAATTCGGGGTTGATGCGTGTATGAGCGGAGTAGACATATCGCCGCGCCCTTATCTGGGTCAGTGGTGCTCTCGTGTTTTTGTACCGCTATTTTCAAAGATAGGGGATTGTACGTCAGATAACTTTAGACGTATTTTATTATTCCAAACACCGTTGTTTGAAACATTTTTTGATCGGGCTATTAATTATCGAGATACGGCGGTTTTGAAGTTTTCAACCCCTATTTCTTTTGGTTGGGGCGAGTTAAGAGGTAACATTTTATTGGGGTTAATTTCAGTATGCAACCATCTACCTTTAGTCAAAAATTCATATTCTACGTTAAAAAGTGCTGGGTTTTCGTCTCTTTTACTGGACCATATGCGTCGATTGAGGTAAATGGGAATAATAATAAGTAATTGAAGTAAAAATATGCGAAAAATATACGTTTTCAACATTTAATCTGCTGAAGGAGTCGACATTTCCATTTTTCACTATCGCGAAAATGCTCAAATTCAAACCTCCGAACAAATATACTTTTTTGGAAAAACAGTCTACACTGTCTTTTTTGTATCTGCAAACCTTCCTCTTTAAAAACTTCGAAGGACTTTTCTATATTTTGAAAAATAATTACGATCTTTTTCGTGGAAGTACGTATTTATATTGGTTGATGAAAAAAACTATGCATCGAAAAAAATGCCCTCATTCAAGAACTGGTTTTTGATATGTGAACGAAACTTGTGAAATTTGAAGTACACCGGTGCGGTGATTTTTGAGATATCGTGGTCAGGGATTTTGAAAAAGTAATTTTGAGAAAAACGCATTTACAGTCCGCCGGTTCGCGGAACCTGCCTATAAACGCCCACACCTCCCTCAATTTTCACCGAATCGAAATGAAACTTTCGGAGAATATTTTTGAAATCTTATATTTTGAAATTTTTGAAATCTTATATTTTGAAATTTTTGAAATCTTATATTTTGAAATCTTATATTTCGTAAAAAACCAAAAATCGATGTTTCGATAAATCTCAGCTAGGTGCAAGCCCTTAAAGATAGAAAAAAACGTTCGTGGGATGCGAGTCGAATAGTTTTCGTTGGTACGAAATTGAGTTCAACTTAAATAAATAGGACACGTCGATAATCAAAAATGAGAAAATCGATGGATGAAAAACATCGACAGTGTGCGATAATTTCAGGATTGAGGCACTTTCGCGCCGCTGCAACGTCTCCAAGACCACAATAATAGTAGCGAGAGAACTTACGTATAATGACGTGCATTATCGCGCAAGTGTGGGATGCACATACCGATGGCGTCTTAGCATGGATTGTTCTAGGTGCGCAGAGCTAACCTTGGCCAATTTGCCGACCAACGCGTTAGGCTGGTAATTTTCATGAACCAATTTTACCCCGTCCCGTGATTTTCATTAATTATGCTTCATTGGGGAAAAAGTTTGCAGGGATTTTTTATATCGCTCGCTCTAAGTGGGTCAACAGGTCGAGGTGAATCGGCCGACGTGTACAACGAGAGAGCGTATATAGAATAAAGGATTTCCGTTTCTTATTTTTTACGAGAGGCAAATGCTGACTGATGTGTATTGTTTGAGACGTGATCCAAGGAAGCGCTAGTAGTCCAGTAAAAGAGACAAAAACCCAGCAATTTTTAGCGTAGAATCTGAATTTTTGACTGAAGGTAGATGGTTGCATACTAAAGGAAACCCAAATAAATCTTACCCCTCAACTCGCCCCAACCCTAAGAAATAAGGGGTTGAAAACTTAAAAATAGCCCTATCTCGATAATTAATAGCCCGATCAAAAAATGTTTCAAACGAAAGTTGTTTGGAGTAATAAAATACGTATAAAGTTATCCGGCGTCCAATCCCCTATCTTTGAAAATAGCGGTACAAAAACACGAGAGCACCACTGAACCGAAATTTTCGAATCGTTTTTGTGCCGCTATTTTCAAAGATAGGGGGTTGGACGTGAGATAACTTTATACAAATTTTATTATTTCGCACAACTTTTATTTGAAACCTTTTTTGATCGGGCTATTAATTATCGATATACGGCGATTTTTAAGTTTTCAACCCCCATTTCTTAGGGTTGCAGCGAGTTGAGGGGCAATATTTTATTGGGGTTATTTTCAGTGTGCAACCATCTATCTTTAGTCAAAAATTCATATTTTACGCTGAAAGTGCTGGGTTTTCGTCTCTTTTACTGGACTATAGCTCGAGAGCACGTCTCTACAGATACTCCATGTGTTGACGTTGCGTCATAAGAGCGTCGAACGCGTCGTAAAAATAGAGAGGGAAACTTTTACACGTATAAACATTTTATAGAAATACCCGGTTTGTCTCGAGACCCCAATATGCCAAGCAAGAAAATGCTTGTAATCCTGGCTTCTTCTTTAAGGGGTTATGCCTAGTTATAAAAGTCGAAAAATCACTTTTTCCAAAACCGATATATTTTTACTATGTTATTAGTTAATATAATATATATTAATTACTATTTAGATGGATGTCATCTTATAAATGTTTCCTGAAAATTTCAAGGTGATCGAATCAAAATTGACAGATTTATAGGGTGTTATGTCGACGCCCGTCGGAACGCTCGAAGCGTCGTTCAATACGTTAAACGCATTTTCTCTCGAAAGTACGTTTTCAGAGTCGGTGAGCGAAATATTTCAAAAACTACTGCTTCGATCTTTCTGGAATTTCTAGGGCTTTTTCTAGATGTAAAAATAGAGTATTAGATGAAAGGATTTTTTTTCGATGTGATGAAGGAAAAATACACATTTTTTCGCAAAAATCAAGACTCAGTTTGAACACACGCCATTTTTTATTTATTTTATATTTTGGATATTCGTAAAATTAATCATAGGATAAACTAGTAGTAAGATGTTTTATTTGCATCGGCTTTTTACAAAGATATTAGGTACACCATTAAACATCGTTCTCTCACAAAAGGAACTTATATCTTTCCTCTTTTAATATTTTTAATTTTAGTGACACTCCGTATTCTCGCTCTCCATTAACACCGTTGCTGTTTTCTCACACTCTCTTTTTATTTCCCTAAAAAATTTACACATATTTACATATATCTCCCCTCTCAGCAACTTTATTAATTTATCTTCTACTCCCCTCTTATCAATTTCCCCCGTTCCCCACTTCTCTATATATGTTGTCGCTTCCTTAGATGTTACCCCCTCTTCCTTTTTCCACCTAATCAGGTTCATTGTTTCTCTTTCTCGTTTACATATCCTACAATTCGATTCTACTTCCCCCTTTTTTCCACATCTCTCTATATTTCTACACCTCATCCTCGCCCATATTTCCTTATCCTTTCCTTTAAGGGGTTACCCCCACTTGCGATTTTGAAAAAATCGATTTTTTTACTGCATTTTTTTGAAGTATACGTATCTGAGAATATGTCCTGAAAATTTCAAGTCGATCCGAACAAAATTGACTGAGGTATGAGCGTTGAAAGAGAAGAATCCGCGTTGAAAGAGCGTTGAAAGAGAAACTTTAAACGCGTTTTTCTCAAAATGGCATTTCTGAAGTCGGTGACCAAGATTACTCGAACACTCATGAACCGATCTTCTTGAAATTTTCCAGGCTTATTTAATACATAAAAATGTAGTCTTTAATCGTTCGATTTTTTTTTCGACAAAAATGGCCGTTTTATAGCCAAAAAACGGCCGTTTTTTTTCGTTAAAATCGAACCATTAACTTTGACTGTCCGCCATTTTGTGAAAAATGAATATTTTTTAAAATCCTTCGATTAAAGACTAGTTTATACTTATATTTGACTAAATCCATCCGCATTTTTTTTTCAGATGATCCACTTCGCCGCAATGTTGGTCACCGCAAACCGTGTATATAAAAACATTATTTCATTGACGGCCATTTGCCACTAAACAATGTAATATTTTTCAATAAAAAAATTACTGAAAGTTCTTCAAGATGTGTTCTTTAAGATGGTATATTGATCGATTAAAAATTTTTTGTAGTTTTCTTTTAAAAAATGCATGAAAAAGGCCTTTTTTTGCGCTACAAGTGGGGGTAACGCCTTAATATCTTCCGTCGCCCAACACAGGACAAACTAATGTACCTACGAAATCTATTTGATTTTTTAATACTATATAACCAGTTAAACTGTCAGCTGATACTTTGACAAATAGTTAATTTTTGTAGACACTTATCATTACAATTTTCTAAAAAAAATCCCAATAGTTAGTTGTTTTCAACTTTTACAACTAGGCATATAGAAGGTCCGAAAAATCGTTTTTTTTTAAATTGCTTAAATCGATAGATAAATTATCCAAGAATATATTTACAAAGTTACAGCGGCCAATTGTAAATATTTTCGAAGATAAAAGGCCACAAGCAGAGAAGCGATTGGTATTTGTTCCTATTGAAAACTTTGAAGCGCGTTTTCTCCCGTTTTCATTTTCACGATTTTTCCAAATTGGCGGGCGTGATAGCAAAAAAAACTAAACGACCTATTGAATCAAACCAAAGTTTATTTTTTTCAGTATGAAAATCTCTTCTAAGTGAATGAAAAGAGTCGTTGAAAAAGTATTTTTAAATCATTTTTATAGCACGTTGAAGTGTTTTTTTTAAACCATTTTTTTCCGAACCTGAGAAAAGTTATAATTTCACGATTTTTCGCGCTTTTTCTCAATTCACCCAGAATAAAAATATATGACAATTGAAAGTTTTATTGGTTTATTTGGTTCAGTCAAGAATTACGAGCTGCATCTTTCCCGCCGATCGGGGACTGCAGTCACAAGACGCACATGGAATAGGCTGATAAATCTGCAGTCATTTATTGCATCATGTTGAACTTTTATTTTAATACATTTAACATATCGATGAAAACATACCTCAATGTTTACTGAGCTCACTTGTGTTTTCCCTCCTAAAAAAGATCCCCAAAAACACTTCTTTGGACCTTTTAATTGAGGCCTTAAGGGGGCGTACCTGAGTAAACGGCAAGAAAAACACGTAAAATTTGGGAATTTTTATCGCAAAAACTAATGTTTCGATTGGATCCGGGTTTTTTTCAATTGAAAAATATATACATTAAGGTATATAAGGTATAGAAATTTTTTTCTATACCTTAAAAATATATACATTAAGGTATATAAGGTATAGAAATTTTTTAAAATTAATTCGTTGACTGGATGCGATTCAAACGCGATTATCTCGAAACATAGTTTTTAAAGTCAGTGCCAGATGTATCTCGAAAACGGCTTGTCCGATTTTGTCCAAATTTGGATACAATATTCTTCGATAGTTTTTCTCGTTCGCCACGTAGGATTTTTTTCGAAATTTCTATTTTTGACGGAATTGCGACCGTTTTAATTTAACATTCGTTCTTCGTTCGCAATTTCCGACGATTTTGTATTGCATACACATTGCATAAAAAAGCAATGGTTCAATCAAATGAAAAATCCCCACGTGACGAACGAGAAAAACTATCGAAGAATATTGTATCCAAATTTGGACAAAATCGGACAAGTCGTTTTCGAGATACATCTGGCACCGACTTTGAAAACTATGTTTCGAGATAATCGCGTTTGAATCGCTTCCAGTCAACGAATTTATTTTAAAAAATTCCTAAACATACCTCAATGTACATAATTTCCAATAAAAAAAACCCGACTCCAATCGAACCATTAGTTTTTGAGATAAAAATTCCCGAAGTTTACCTGTTTTTCTCGCCGTTTACTCACGTACCTCCCCTTAAAAAAGATATTCTCGGTGTATATGAACGTAACCAACGCGAACTCCGAACCAGACGATTATCGAATAGCGTCACAGCGATAAAGAAAAAAATATTAACTAACCGTACAATATCATAATAATAACGATCTTACGAATGCGCCTCTCTTATTGTCTTCGCAAGAAATTATTACATTTCGTTGATAACTGATTCTTCTCCAAACGTTCAACCAATCACACACTATCTCAAATACCGAAAACAATATCCATTTCTTCCCAACCACGAGATAACCGTGGGTCTGATCTAGCAGGGGCCGTGACTACTGACAAGTCCACCCGATTTTCCATACCTCAGAGTTCCCGAGCTTTTCCCCTGCGACGCTCCAGAGATTAATCCAAGCTGTTAATCGCCCCGCTGACACACGAGCACATGAGTCGTTTCGCATTGTTTTCACGTCCGAACGACGGACCGACACGTCATCTTCTTTGGGCGATAAATTATCGAAGATCGTTGGTGGAAGAGGACAAGGCGAGGGATAAATAAGCGTGAAGGAAGTGCGGTCTGGCGGCCCATCGCTAGATGGATGATCGCCGTGGACGTGGGCTTGAAAAGGCTCATTCCTAAAGTTTCTACGCGCACGATAAGTCTTTTTGAGACTGGAATATCAATTTGCCCCTGGGTGCGTCCCATTCTCGTCCGCCACGGGGAGAAACGCAAAAGCCATTTTAAATGGAAGAATCGTTCGTTCCTCGCCCTACCAAACGGCATTCGTTTTTTGCGAAAACCTCCTCGGAATAAGCGGAATAACTTGAAACGAAGGCCCCGGCGGAGGAGTGTGTCTCTGTCCTCCCTCGGTGAAACGGAGGGATTCTCGAGCGTGGACAAGAACTGTACGGGATGGCATTCTCGGAAGAAGGAGCTTTATGGTCGCGTCTTTGACGTATATAAACGCTCTGCCGGACGCGATTCCCCTGACCTTTTCGCGTATGTTTGCGTGCGTCGGGGGTTGGGGCATGTCGTTTTCGTCTTGGTCTTTCCGACGGAACTGCAGCATATACAGAAGCGATGCACCGCGTGAATCCCTAACGTTCCCCAACGTCTCGCTTGAAATTTCATCTGGCGAAACGAACCGGGTCTTGAAAATATATATATAGAGAGAGAGAGAGAGGGGGGGGGGGGCTGATGTGAATGAGTGAGAGAGTCGAAAGCAAAGTTCACCAAGTAAAAAGTTGAAGAGACTCTTTTTGCGCGCTCTCCGGCGAGGTCTCGAGGACGCATCAGCGAGAAAGACTACCTGTATATGCGGGATATGCGCTGTATACAGTATATATTAGCTACTTGGACACGTGAGCAAGTCATTCCCGAGAGCGGAGCACCGCAGACGGAAAAAGAATGGAATTATTCGTTCTTTCGAAAAAGTGACGTATACGTTTTCGCTGAGGCGACTAAGCATGTGCAGAATGCGGATAAGAAGTCACAGGAAGAGCTTCTGCACATACGAGACGGCGTTGAAAAAAGGGAGCGTATGAGTTGGAGACGAAAATCGATCGTAGAAGTTTCGATACGTGGGAAATCCGATGTTGATTGGTGGGTATTCGTTTGGGGTTGATTATGGTTAACTTTGACACCTGCAGAAACGGGTACACGTGGAGGTAGAGTTGCTTTATGATGATGGCCCAAGTAGAGGATTTTGTGCTGATACCCGGGTGGAAATGGTCGTTGGGATTCAATTGGATTCCCCTAGTTGTTCTTGTTTTCTGATAGGGAAGTTCTGGAATGTCACGCTCGTGCATTGGATGCTGATTCGCCGTTGGATTCCAATGTATGGATCGAATTCGAATCCTAAGGGATTCTCATATTATCGAATGGAATCCGATATGATTTTTGATGGTTCATTTCGGATTCTGTATGGGGAATTTTTTAAACAAAATATATGGATATACATAATGGGGGGATCGTAAAGAAGTATAAATCACTTGGGAAAGTATATTTCAAGGGAGTATTCTAGTCTAGGGACCTACATTTCGGACATTTTCGGGGTGGACAAAAAAAAACAAAAAAAGATATTTACTATATATTTTCACAGTCTTTTTTATTGATGTGTAAAAAACTTAAAAAGAAAATCTATGCAAAAAAATTGTAATAGTTATGGGCCTCTGAATATGGCCGTGAAAAAGAAGAGCTGAGACGGTTGTCATGATTTCAAAACTCCAATTTATCTGCACCAGAAACAAGACCAATATTCTCGATCAATGAGAACTTTATTATGGCAGGTACCAAAAAGAAAAAAAAATTAATGGCGTCTGTCTGAAAAAAGAAAGTTCATTTATCACCCTATTTTGCTAAAGTTGCATATTTTAACATAGTAATAAATAAAGGCGGTATCTCTCTCCGGAAACTTCAAAAAATCGTTTTTTTTTTGCATGTTGTTATAGTGTGAACTTTCAAGAATATTGTACGCGAACCGGACCCTGAAATTCTACAAATCGACGAAGTTACTATATTAGTGGAATGAGGTTTTCTTTGGAGAAGCTGTCATTTTTCGTATTTTTCGAAATTCCGAAAAGTGGATCGTGAACCCATGGCCAGTTGGATATATTTGGAGAATTTTTCTTTGTTTTCGCGTCAGATGACATTTGAGCCTAAAAGAGATCCCGCTTTTTCGCAAACTGCAGCACCACGAACATTTTGAAAGATTTTTTTCCGCGAAAAATTACATTCTAACCACAAACATGTGTACAACATGCTGTGAAAAAAAAAATTTATTCCAATCAATGTGTTACTAGAAAAAAAATCATCGTTCTGGTTCTTCAAATTGGGCTTCCAGAGAGGGATACGCTGTTAAGGGTCCATAGTTTACGAAAATGCCAAAACCAAGAAATCAATTTTTGTCAAATATCTAGACTAGAATGGCGCTTTAAAAATCAATTTGCATCACATAATTGAAAATTCACTTTAATTATCGCTTGTTATTTATTATACTGCACTTTGACATGATATCACCACACGGATACATGCCCATAAAGGGTGCAGGTTATGTTTCAACACGCCGAGATTTTTTTCGTGACTTCTCACATATTGTCAATTCGAACGAGGTAAGAATTCTCAACCAGCGTTCATCGGGGAACAGTAGAGAATCCAATTGGATCCGAATGAGGACTCCCTATGGGCGATGTCCCTAACAAATCCCTGTAGAGATGTGGTAAGATCCGGAAACTCCGCAACAAATGTGTGCACAGAATCGCGAGAGGATATTTTTTTGGTAGATTCAACAAATTCCGGTTGGGAATGACAATTAAAAAATTCTCAAACCTCAATCTCAAGGTGTCTCTATCGAAGACCTATAGGGATGTAGTAGAATCTGCGGACTCCCTACCAAATTTCTGTTCGGGTAATGATGAAGAAAGTTGCGACTGGGAGTCTTTATTTTTAAACATTTCACATCCCCACTTTTTGGCCGCATCCGACTTCTCCCTCTGTATCGCATTCGCCATGACATTTCGGCCGTGGGTATAGGGAAACTACGGAAACCCTATACCAACACAGCCGGTCCTAGGATTGCTTCCCAGTGTCGGAGCAAGCCCCATTTCGTCGAGAAATAAATCGCAGGTTACATACATGGTTTATTTCTTGACATTTTTCAGAATGTCAAGAAATAAATGACGCGCCCGACATTTACCGGAAGCGTCTTGAGTACAGCGTTTGGGTTTGGGTTTGGGAGAACCCAAAATGATATATTTGGGTTTGATTGGATTTCCATTTGTTTGAGTTTCGGCGAGAAATAAATCATGTGTGTATGCCTGTAGCCCGCGATTTATATAAGTCACAATACGCACATTACACACACACCCACACTACGCACACGCTTACACACACAGTAAACGAACATGCGCTTGACAATTATTGGACGCGCCTTGAGTACAGCGTTTGGGTTTGGGTTTTGGTTTTGGTTTCGGTTTATTTGGGCATAGGTTTTTCCGCAGTTTCCCTATGCCCATAGCTAATATGCCATGGTCAATGCAAAACAGAGGGGAAAGTCGCACGGTGGGCAAAACGGAAATGGATTAAGGCGAGCACGTAGAAGGGGATTTGATCGCGTACGATGGAACTCTAAAAAGGGTAAATATGAATGCTCGAAAAATGGCACTGGGACTATTTTCTTCTTGTTTCTAAAATGTTTTCGGTGTTTCGGTTGGCATCGTGATAGCAAAGTCAGTAAAACTCCCTCCCACTCAGTCGTCGGAGCACAAGCTAGTGCGTCACCCATCCGAATATTGGCCGACTAACAGTGCTCGAAACGGCAGTTCGGCGAAGCCGCAAAAAGATCGCGCGGCCGCTACTGTCGATTTTTCCACGCAGGCTTATCGTCCACACAGAAGTTTACACATGCGGATGGAAAAAAAGGCGAAGAGGGTGGCTGGAAAAAGGCCGGGGTGGATGAGCGGATCACTATGTCCGATAAAGAGGCGCAACGTTCGATATTTATCGTTTGCATTTGTTTGGACAAGTTAAAAGCGCCGGCGCGCCTTAATCATGAGAGCGGAGACTCCTCGCGTGTCGGCGTCGCGCCATCTCCTCGCGAAATTGATGATTTCTAATTAAGGCACCGCGGTACGATTAATGACGCGCGCCCCTTTAATTGCCACGATTAATAAATGCTCGCGCACTGTGGCGCGCCTTTCGCGTATATTACAGCGTGCGGTTCGCGGGATCCACGCGTGTCGACCGATAAATGTTTCGTGCTACCGTACCACTGTGCGTTCGTGCACTCCTCATTAATATCAAAATTAACTCTCTCTCTCTCTCTCTCTCTCTCTCTCTCTCTCTCTCTCTCTCTCTCTCTCTCTCTCTCTCTCTCTCTCTCTCTCTCTCTCTCTCTCTCTCTCTCCCCCTCTCTCTCTCTCTTCAAGTATGTCGCCTCCTCTTTCGAATTTGCCAGTCGTATATATTACTGCGTATCTCGGTATTATTTCGCTTCCAGTGGAATTTCGCGATTGAATTTCCAGCTTCGCCGTTCATTATCCAAAGTCTCGTATGGTTCGGCCCCGTCGAGGCTCGTCCTTAATTGCGCCGCGAGGTCAGCCACGGGGTGACGTTTTCTTTTTTCTCCTTTCCTTCCACTAATATTATCGTAATGGATAGGACCACTTATAATAACTCGATTGCAATTAATACTGTTGATTCCACGATTTCGCGGAACGGACGCTTTTGCGCAGCGATAAAATTATGATTGTACATCGCGGAGTATGGGAAATGTTGCAAGCTTTTTCGGGGATTGTAAGGAAAGTATCAATATCTTTCTCGCAGACACTGATAACAAGTTCTATAGCGAAGACTTGTCACAATTGTACCTGGGACTGAAACGGATCGCGCATCACGATCGTATTTCGCATATCGCGCGAGAAATAGCACCATCATATTTTTTACAGCCATTTTTTAAGTAGGTATCTGAAAAGGATTACGATAAACTCGGAAATTCGGTGGGGGACGTTCAGGCGATCCAACGGATCAGCAAAACGGCCGAGCCGGATGGGCCATTTCCAAGATCGAACGATTCCGAACAAAATGAGCGTCGACCGGTTGTCCCGAGTCAAAATCGCAATATGAGGGAGACCGGAAAGCGAAAAAAGCAACTTCGAAAAGTCTGATCGCCATTCAGCCGAATGGAAAATTTCAATCGGCCATAAGTCAGCTTCGAATTGACCAATTAAGGAATGGAAGTACACTACATCTACGAAAATGGCGGTGAGCCCATCCCGATATCTTAATTCTTTCTGTGGAAATAAAAACCCACTAGGGAATCCTGAAAGCGCCTCCTATGTGAAAGATCCTGTGATGGTACCAAGCCCAAAGGCATCAGCACAAATACGGCGTTTGAAAATCCATGTATTATGGTTACTATAGGTTCCCCAGAAAAGGAACGACGGATCGAGGCCTAGGCTTCGACCCTTTATATTCCGTACCTATTGAGAATCGGCTCGTTGTGGTCCCCACGTGGACATTTAAAAGAAAAGGTACCTTCGATGCGTACGTACACACTTACCTGTATATATTGTCAATGTCACTATCTTGTAAAGTTTAATATGGGGACGGAAAGATTTGCCGTTCGACTGTACACCTTAACGATAAACACTTTCGATATATATATATATATATTGGCATGCAAACAACCCAGGACAGTTACCGTATTCTTCAAAATGGGAACCAACATGACGTTGAGATGGTTCTCATTTCCAGTCAGGACCATTACGACAAAAAGAGCTTGGAATGTGAACGCAAAACCAACACTTCTTCCAATCATGAATAGAAGTCTTTATCATAGTCGCATTTCCAGTCTGGACCATTACGATACAAATAGCCAGGAAAAGAAACGGAAAACCATCACTTCTGAGGAAGTTGTTAGCGAGTTCATTGGCAATCGTGAATAGAAGTTTTTGTCTTGGATCAAATGTTGGTATGGCAGGATCTTCCCAAAAAAGTGGAAATTGAAATGGATATTTTCAGATGCTTCGCGGACTACCGATTTTTTCGTAACTAACTAATATTGCAGACAAAACAACAACCCTCTGTTCCGCAAGCAAATGAACCGAATTTATCTGGTCATGTCATCAACGTGTGATTCATCACGAGATAACTTAGTGTTCCGGTAAACACCGCTATTATTTTAATACCACCCACATTTTTCAACTCGCAATAATTATTGATAGTCGCGGTTTGTATATTGGAACATTATGGTGCATTCGCCAACACGCAATGTGTCGTCCCATGCATCTTGACCAATCTCGAGACGGATTGATCAAAATGATAGCTTCGACAATTCCATAAATGGTCAGCGACTATATCATTAATAAATTGTAAGTGAACATATTACAATTAAAGCTTTTAGTTCTCGTACTCTGCATTATAACGTACTCTACATTATTTTAATTCAGACAGACGTACTCTACATTATGTAGAGTACGTCTGTCAGTAAGTTGTCTGAGCTTACTGTCTGAGCTTACTGTCTGAGTAAGCTGTAATTTGAAGCTGGATTTGTTCGAACCTTACAGAGACAGTTTTTTTTTAAATTCAAAATTAATTGACTGTCTTCCCGTAGTTATCGTTCTACCAATCATTTTAGCAGGCTACATCTTCCGAGGTGGGTAAAAAGTTGCATTTTACAAAAATACTTTTTCGGGCTTTTTGGTAAATGTGCCCTTTAATGAATGGTATTATACCCGAAATGTCAACCTTTACATTCTAAATTTCAATGCACAAGTCGTACATGTTTGTACCTTATATTGAAATAAAAATATTCGTACTTTTCAAATAAGTAATACGTTCTATTGATAAATTGAAATGTAAATAAGAAAATGAGATGCTGGTGCATGTTATGCGTATTCAACTTTCCATTGTTGGTAAAAGTTGATTCGCCAGTAAACAAAACGTCGTCGAAAAAAATCGGATTCACTTGTAACTGGTGTAGAGCCCATTCACAGAACTGAACCCTGTTTCCAAAATCGGCATCTCGAAGTTCTTGATGCAAGGAAATATGGTACGGATGAATTGAGGACGTCAATATTGTTAAAACACTCGCCTTGGAAATTCCGGAATAGCGCTCAATTTGCCAACTGCTTAATTGCGGATCTTGAACTACTGCAGCCAGAACGGCAATCTCTGCTTCTTAGTTTGTTTTAGTCTTGCGACGTTTTCTTTTGAGTGGATTGACACTACCCGTTTCACGGAATAAATGAATAATTCGATCGAAACATCGACGGGAAGGATGATTTCTGTCAGAATAACGTTGTGCATAAAGTTCCTGCGCTTGCACAGAGTTTCTGCCGGTCTCACCATAAATCAGAATCATTTCCACTTTCTCTGCTTGACTGTACAATACCATTTTCGATACAGTTATTGCATGTTACTTTGGATGGATACACTTGTCTGCTGAGTCTAATATTGGTAGATGGTAAACATTCTTCACTCTACTACAGTTTTACTACGTTACAATGCCACGTATTTACAAACATCAGAAACATCTCTGACTATTGACATTATTGTATCCGTTGGATAACCTGCGCCGCTATCACACCAGAAACTATTCGAAGGTCACGAGAATCATTCATCCGACGTCTTAAAAAACGTGCTGAGATTAATGGCCATCACTTCGAACATTTGTTACAATAAATATTCTGCACAAAAAATTCAATTACATTATTCGAATATTCTTAGTGTCAATACCATCACGATTTCCCGATTTTATACGTGTATTTTGGTGAAAAATCATTTCAAGGTCACGATATCATAGGTCGTTGGACAACGTCTTAAAATAATAATAAAATGTTTCCATTTGAAAAACCATTGATGACCTTGACAAAAAGAAATTTTTCACCACTGTATCAGCCCTTCGAAATCAATCAAATTACCTCCTGACATTTTTTTGTCGCTCGAAAGGCAACGAAGATATTTGGGGTGGTCACGTTAAGGGGTTAGGCCACAGTAACGGGTATAAAATCATGTGCGAATTTAACAATTTTTTTTCTTCATATGAATAAGTGATTCACTCATAAAATTAATTACACATCTATTTAGTATGAATATCAAGCTGTTAGATTTTTTTTTCGATGTACGAAATGGCCGACTACTAATATTTTCTTTTGTTGTGTTTTTTTTCGGCGCTCCACGGCGTGACATTTAGCATCACAATTTTTTACCTAGAACAAAAAACAAAAATTCTCGTCAATCTACATTAGAATACCTAGAGACGTACCTACGGAATTTAAAAAATATTGTTTTATTCAAAAGTTGTAGGTATTTGAATGAATTTTCAGGGAAAAATTTCGTATAAAACTGCTCATAAAATGAAAAGTTTTCGATCAATCAGAAATACCTTACGTACTTCTCTGCGAAATGGAGTTAGGAACATAACTTTTAAATTTCATGGGAATCGAGTGAAAGTTGTTGAAGTTATTTGTCACGCTAATTGGAAAAAAGCTGTTTC
>OY723391.1:19696213-19733799 GCA_963210295.1 Ophion ellenae | reverse complement strand
CTTCTCTTGCTTTCGTTCTCTGCCCGGTCTTTATCCCGCCCAGCCAAGGATACGTCCACTGCTCGCGCGCGCATTGCGGGTCCCGCGAGGAGTCCTGCGGCATCCCGGACTCCACTCTACTGACCCTCCGCGCACGATTTACAATCCGCTCGATATATACGCTTCTTGATTGAGTTTCGCGGCGCTTCTTTTCCTTTATTTGCTAATGAGAGAGAAGGAGAGAGAGAGAGAGAGAGAGAGAGAGAGAGAGAGAGAGAGAGAGAGAGAGAGACAGAAAGAGAGGTTGCAAAAAGCGTTACTACCGAAACATGGAGTACACTGCAAAAACAAATGTGTTGCATTTACACACTTTAGGTGTGCTGTAGACACTTTTTACACGTATTAACGTGTGCCAAAAATAACACGGATAGATGCGTTCGAACAACACCCTCACGTGTGTTATTTTTCTCACACACGTTAAAACGTGTAAAAAGTGTCTACAGCCATTTACACACTCATAGTGTGTAAAAGCAACACACTTATTTTTGCAGTACTGTATATACGTGGGATGCGTCGGAATAAATTGAATAACAAAACCTTTTTATCGTCGAAATATATGCATTTATTGAACTGAACTCAACAGTCCTTATATATCTCTCCGTAGTATGTATGAGACATGTCACTGTTTTTCTTGTCTTCGCATAGGCTAGGTTCTCGTACAGCTTCATGATGACGGTCGCTTTTTGCTTGTCACTGATGGCCTCGTAACAAAAATACGTCGCTACAGATTCAATGCAGCTATCGAGGTTTTGGAAAATTGATTCGTATTTCAGGTGCTTCCACGTGACAAACTCAAAATTGACCTAAGAATGAAACAAAACGTTAAGACGAAATGTGGTCTTCAATTAACCGGTCAATCAATCGATGTCAAATGAACTAATGAGTTTCACGTGATGGCGTAACCAAGGTGATTTGTAAAACATATGATCAATAACTCGCAATTAACACACGTAAGGCCTTAAGCTACAGTAACGGGTATAAAATCATGTGCGAATTTAACAATTTTTTTCGTATGAATATCAAGCTGTTAGATTTTTTTTCGATGTACAAAATGCCCGACTACTAATATTTTCTTTTGTTATCTTTATTTCAGGCGCTCCGCGGCGTCACATTTAGCATCTCCAATTCTTTATCTGCAACAAAAATTCTCTTCAATCTACATTAGAGTACCTTGAGAAGTACGTACGGAATTTAAAAAATATTGTTTCATTCTAAAGTTTTAGGTGTTTGAACTTAATAAATGAATTTACAGTGAAACATTTCGTTGTAACTGCTCACAAACTGCTCATAAAATGAAAAGTTTTCGATTAATCAGAAATTCCGTACGTACTTCTCTGCGAAGGGCAATTAGGAACATAACTTTTAAATTTGAAGTAAATCGAGTGAGAATTGTTGAAGTTATTTGTCACGCCAATTGGAAAAACGCTGTTTTGAGAAGTTTCGAGTAGTCGGCCATTTTGTACATCGAAAAAAAAATACATATTTTTTCTAACAGTTTAATATTAAATAAAAACAATTGTTAAATTTGCACATGATTTTATACGCGTTACTGTGGCCTAAGACGTTAAACTGTGTTGCTTTTTGCCATGTTATTTTTGCTCTTGTGTTGCTATCAACGTGTGTTGTTTAGCCCAATGTGTGTAAATATGCGTCTTTTATGTTTATATTCTACACGCTTTATGTGTGTTCGTATTCGTGTGTGTAATAATTTGATGCGTCAAAATTGCACGCTCACGTGTATATTTTTAACGCATTACGTGTTACTAAATGCATAAGTGTGTAGAATCACCATGGCGTGTCTAGCCTCATGTTGTGTTACTTCTGCATACAGGATGCGGCAACATAACTTCCTTTTTCAAAATGCGCGCCATTCAGTCGGTTGAAGTCGTAACGGAGCACTAGTCGTCTCGTTCGAAAGGGGGGACTGTAAAGTGTTATCCCGACACAGTTCAATTGCCATCATGCGTTGGAACAGTGAGGAGCGTGCTGTTGCCGTTGAGGCCTACTTTTCGAGTGGATGTTCTGTGATCGCAACCCGGCGTGCCTTTCGGAATCGCCTTAATTTAGCCCCGTTGGCCCCTGTCCCAGACCGGAAATCAACTGTTACGTGGGTCACTACGTTCAGACAAACTGCAAGTGCGACAAGACGAAGAACTGGAGCTCCTTGGCCCATGGGATCACCTGATAACATTGAGGCAGTGAGAGCTTCAATGTTGCGATCACCACGGCGTTCTGCGCGCAAACATGCATCTGCCCTTGGACTTTCCGATCGTTCTGTGAGGAGAATTCTTCATGATGATCTTCATTTCCATCCTTACAAAATGGCGATTGTGCAGGAACTTTCTGAACGTGACTTCAATTCTCGGACTCGCCTCATCTCAATTAGGGGCGGTTTGGAGTGGCCGACCCGCTCTCCCGATTTGGCACCTTATGATTTTTTTCTATGGGGTTTTTTGAAATCCCGTGTTTATGTGAACCGTCCAAGGACCCTACAAGAGCTTAAGACCAACATCCGGGAAGAAAATGCCAACATAACACCTGCTATGCTGGCAAGAGTCATGACAAACGGCAGAAATCGGTTTACTCAGTGTATGGAGAATGGGGGACTTCATCTATCTGATTTGATCTTCAAAACTGTGTAAAACAAAACTTTAGGCATGCACCTACGTTATAAAAAACAAACAAAAATGTTCTGATTCATACAATGGGTTTTATTAAGTTTGGAAAAGAGGAAGTTATGCTGCCGCACCCTGTACTTTGAACACACGTCAAACACGCCTAGTTTTTGCACAGGGAAAGATCAATGAGGGAGGACCTTTGGTGGACCCTCGCATTGTCCAAAGTCAACTGTGTATTTTGCCATTGGGTTACATATGTCCAGCATTTCCAAAAAATAACTTTTTTCTCTTATTGGCGATTACCATTTGCCGTGATTTCACGCGTCTTTACGAAAAAAAAATTCCAAGTCTCAATTAGTGGTGGAATTACAAGGGTAGAAAGGGAGGGCGCGCGAAACTACATTTTTCGAGTTGGTCCGCACGATATCTTGAATAGTTTTGAATGAAGGGTGTCTCGAAATGACCTGACATTTCAAATTGCCGGCCATTTATTTTGTGACAAACGTAGAGTACTAGTCTTTGACAACGGGCATGTCAGTCTTTGACAACTGGTTTAGTCATGGAGAATTAAACGATCGAGCAACGCAAAAAAATTGTTAAAATGCACAAAAACAATGCAGTTATTGCATACGAAGTTTCATGGTCGCGTTATCTCGCGCCGCGACGATGTGAATTGCCCCCCCAAGATCGTGCGATTTGACGCCATTCGACTGTGTTTGCCACTGATCCACAGACCATTTGGGAGCTCACGGAAGCAATTCGACGCACCATTAATGAAATTAGTCCGCAATTATGGCAAAATTTTATTGAAAACTTCGTCCCTCGTCCCTCTTTGCAAACAGGGACGAGGCGGCCATTTATCGAATGTGTTCCACACATAACCTCCATGTTTGTACCTTATATCAAAATCAAAATATTCTTACTTTTCAAATAAAAAAATACGTTTTATTAATGAATATTAATGTCAGGTCATTTTAAGAAACCCTATATATTGAACGCCGTATTTTTAATCCCTAAAAATAGATTTTCTATAATTTGTCGAGCTGTTCAATATTTATTTAGAACATCTTTTATAAACATTCACATCGCGGAATTCGACATGAAAATAAATGTTTAAGCTTCATAATGTAATAACTTGCTTTTTTTTCAATTGAAACACTGAGCTCGTCTTTTTGGATTTTCCGGATCATTCACGGAGCAGTTATCACACAGACCATGGGGACGTGTTGTTGCGACAGAGGCCTGAAGAACATACCTGAACATGAACAATTCATTGTAATTTTCATTCTACCAATTCAATTTAAAAAATTCACGTACCTCAATCAAGTACCAATGAAGAATGTACGATTAATATTATTTTTTTTATTTTCGACGTTATACCGTTTAATGAAATTCCCGATTAATGGCGATTTTCGGCCGGTCTTGAGGTTCGCAATCCACTGAGGAGCATTTTCAAGCCTCACGTTGCCGCGATGCGTGCAGTTAATCTGGAAGCATATCTTGCGTCTTCTTTTTTTCATTGTAATCCTAGTACACGGAGGATTTTTGGGAGGGGAAGAGCGAGCTCGGCAATGAAGGGTAGACGAGGGTTGAAGGGATGAACATCCATGCATGATGCAGCAACGTGGCCGCGAGCAACGCAGTAATTGCTAGCCCTCGCCTCGTCCTACCGCGGCCTCTTTTTCTCCGATGAAGCAAAGCCCATATGCCTCGTTTCGGCCACCGGCAAAACTCGCCAAAGTCGTATTACTCGCGGTCTGTGTGCGCTCGCGCTCACGCTCTTTGGATACCCTCTGGCGAGCCGATGCGAGGGGAGCGAGACGACTGAGAAAAAGAGAGAGAGAGAGAGAGAGAGAGAGAGAGAGAGAGAGAGAGAGAGAGAGAGAGAGAATGGCAGAGAAAAAAGTATGTATGTAAATGTGTATTGTCTTACTTCGCCGATAAAAAGACCTCCGCCGCGAGGAGATGCCCCCAGCTTGCATTACCAGAGTCCTCTCTCTCCCTCTCTTTCTCTCTACCTTTCTCCCTGTATCTCTGTAGGTATATTAGCCCTTTGATTTATACGAGATTGCCTTATAAGCCCTACAATGTCCCGGCTGCTACTGAGGCAAGCGAGAGAGAGAGAGAGAGAGAGAGAGAGAGAGAGAGAGAGAGAGAGACAGAGAGAAGCGCATTGTCGCGACGAGGGCAAGCAGCACCCTTCTCATTTTCTTTCTCGTACTAAATACCCACCGTCGCGTTGGTATACTAAATTTCCAAAGAACTTTATACTTCTGTATCTACATAACGCGCGTTTTCAAACGTGGCAAAAAAAAGTTACGCGTCGTTTATTTGCGCCGGTATTATTGTAATATAAAAATGAAGGGGTTCGAAGGGACCAGAAATAAAGGCAAGTGCCCGCGAGGGCGAATAAAGTCAGGAGCGGCTTCCTCTCGTACACACGCGGATCGAACAGCAGAAAGAAAGAATAGCGAAAAGAAGAAAGAGACGAAAAAAAGACGAAACGAAGCGAAAGAGAGAAACAAAATGTAATTCAAAGGGCGACCGCGCGCTACTGTGCGCGATCCACCGAGAACAGGACCCGGCACGATGAATCCCCCAGCTTGGCGGAAGGGAATTACGATCGCGACGAGGCGGGGCGTAACCCAGTGGCTCTATTGTGAATCCCCCGACGCGGACGATCAATTCGACAAACGGAACAAGCGAGAGACCCACGAGAACAGCATTGTTATAATTATATTTGTGGACGAGGTGAATCTCACTTTGGATATGACGTTGAGGAATTATTGTTGAACACTTTTTTTTTCGGACACCATTTCCTTGTATCGAAGAATCGCTTTGGTATAGTTTTTTATTTTGAACCCCTTGCGGGTTTTTACACCGTTCGCACCTCCGTACATTGATACCCTTTTACACGTTTTTTTTTCTTTTTATATCAACTTTCGTCCTTTCGTCCTTTTTCTCCCTTATGCTTCCTTTCTTAACATTCATTTGAAGGCTCTCAGATACTCGCACAATTCTTTGATCGGTTTTCCTTTCCTTTCTTTATCAATTTTTGCTTTTAGTGCCTCACACTTGTAGCCTCTTCGTCTCTTTTCCAAACCATCTACCACTTCCTTCTTCCCTTTTTTTCTTCTATTTTTCCGCATTTATGTGTTCCAAACTTTCTTCTTCCTGTCGACAACATCGGCTTTACCTGCTTACTATTGGGAGTACAAATAAGTCTTCGCCGTTTGACAAAAGATGGCCCCACCAGGAGGTTATGGTTGAAATTGCCAGATGTAAACCATCATATAGTAAGGTTGGGCATCTGGCAAGACCATAACCTTGAAATATTTGCGGTTTGGTATCAGCATCACATAATTGTTTTCGTGCGAAAATGTCGATCTCTGAGCCGAATAAGCGTCATTTCCCGTGCAGAAATTTTGACAGGGATACCCTATGCCCGATCAAATCCCGATCAGGATTTGTCATGGATTCCCCAAAACCGGTATCCCGGTTAGAATCCAACTTGCATCCGTATCGAAATATGTATGACGACGATGGCATACCTTTGAAAATTTTGGCGTCACGTGTATTTTCGGTATTACTATGAAATTCCTATCTATAGATAGGAATTTCCATCTAGAGATTTCTATCTCTAAAATTCCTATATATAGATAGGAATTTCATAGTACTACCGAAAAATACACGTGACGCCGAAATTTTCAAAATTATGCCACCGTCGTCGTACATATTCCGATACTGATGCAAGTTGGATTCTAACCGGGATACCGGTTTTGGGGAATAAGTCTCTGTTTATACCCTCCGACGTTCGCGGGGTGTAGATGGCGCTTTGGAACCACATGTATTTCTGGCGTACATATCGGATTCCTATCTGAGTCTGTTTTGATTTATCATTCATTTATTAAACGATATTCAGTTTAAAGGGGTTATATGGAAAGTGAAGAGAGAAACATTTGAATATCCTACTTCATCCAGGGATTTCGAGATGTGGGAATTGCATTCTGCCGTTTCGAGCCGAACGATAATTTTTTCTTTAGACGATATTAAACAAAAAATAGTAAAATTAGCGGTTGGAATACACCCAGATGCAGAACAATTGCGAGTTTTCGCAATACCGATGCTGCGGTATCTAAATAGAAATAAAAAATACAAAAAAATGTTAATTGTCACAACAACTTATTAACCCTTCATTCCCGCTTATCAATATTGAAATAGATATTTGTATGTACAGCAGTGATGTAATAAAAATATTACAAAATGTTCAAGTTATCGGTGAGAAACCCCGGTGACAATGTATGCGGGACTGCGCGCACTGATACACTCTCACGAAAATTAGAATATGTAGTCATGTACAAGTATGTAATATACATAGACACGACCATGAGAATATATTAGTGTGTTCGGTCCCTATGCCGAAAGAACGGCATAAAATCACGTGACTCCGCTCATCGATGTATATAAAGTCGTAGCGGTCGTTGTGTACGTGTGTGGTCAGGTTTGGTCGAGCTCTCTAGTGTTGGTGCCATGTGCCATCCCAATTCCCGCGCATTAGCCGGCATTTTACGCGTGGACTTGTTTCGATTCGTATGTGCCTCATACGAATCGGATCAAGTGATCAGACCATCATGTGATTAAGAATAAACATTAAAAATGGTTGGAAAGCAAGCTAAGGACAACAAGATTGAAACATCTGGTATGCACTGCACATCATGCATGATTCATGTTCGTGTCTCTTTTGAGGTTATAATTACAATTTTGTTTCTTTGATTTGTAGATTTACCGAATGACGATGCCGAATTCAAATTTCAACTTATACAATTTTGTAAAGGTAAAAAAAGGCCTTGTGAACCTTGAAATTGTACCGGCATCGTGGTTATGAGACGAGACAAAACAGAAATGCGGCACGAGATATCTATATCCACCGTATAACGCCAAAGTTTGTATGCAGCTACAACGCCTAGTTGAAACGGAAAATCTCCCTTAAATTCTTGGCCATGGTGGGAGATCAACATAAGAGGCGGTGCAAGTAAGTATTATTTCGATAGAACTTTAAAAAATTCAATATATTTTTATCAATTTTTCTTCAGTCTTTTCATTTTTTTCATAAAACTCGTTTCCGTATAGTCGAAAGATCATAATATACCTATATAGTTTTTCAGTCTCTCAGTAGACCTCTGCATAGAGTCAAAAGTTCATACGCAGACCGCAGCGTCAACTCGTTGTAAACTTATATGTCTGTAGAGATAAGTTAGCGTAGCTTAACATTTTATTTTAATGAAAAAAATGCAAGCTGCGCCAAGCATTATTGATAAAATTGAAGAAATTTTAATTTCATTAAAAAATGTAGCGTAGAGTCTACAGGCTATATACGGACTGCTGCGTCAACTCTGTAAATTTCTCAGCTTTGGTCTCCGCTAAGAAATTTCTCAGCTTTTTTCTGCGCTGAGAAATTTCTCAGCTTATGTCAGCGCTGAGAAATTTTACAGCTTTTTTCTACACTGAGAAATTTCTCAGCTTTTTGTCTACGCTGAAAAGTTTCTCAACGTACCTTGAATATTTCATTCCGATGGACTCCGCTGGACTCAAGCTGCGTAGAGAAATTTTTCTGAGCATACAATTTTACAGAGTTGATGCAGCAGCATATGGATTCTAGACTCTACACTAAGTTTTTGAATAGAATTAAAATTAGAAATAAAATAGAAATAGGATAGAAATAGAATAAAATAGAAACGAAATGTTCATGCTACGTTGAGAAACTTTTCAGCGTAGAAAAAAGCTGATAAATTTCTTAGCGTAGGAAAAAAGCTGAAAAATTTTTTAGCAGAGACAACAGCTGAGAAATTTCTTAGCGGAGACAAAAGCTGAGAAATTTACAGAGTTGACGCAGCAGTCTGCATATGGACTCTAGACTCTACACTACATTTTTGAATGAAATTAAAATTTGTTCAACTTTATAAAAAATACTTGGCGCAGCTTAAATATTTTCATTCAAATAAGACGTCATGCTACGCTGACTAATCTCTACGGACATAAAAGTTTACTAAGAGTTAATGCAGCGATCAGCATATGAACTTTTGACTCTACGCAGATGTCTACCGAGAGACTGAAAAACTATCATCTTTAGACTATATAGAAACAAATTTTATAAAGAAAAAGAAACGACTGTACAAATTATCAGGAATTTTTCAATTCAAATTTTTATTTAATCTCGTAACGTCTATATTTTTTGGTATGCTATACGTCCAGTTAACTTGATTCTTTTTTCTGTACGGTATGTTTTTTATGAACAAAAGAAATCGAATCTATTGAATGTCTATCTTAAAAACATTTTATACGTTACGAAATTAAATGAACATTTGGGTTGTACAATTACTGGTTACTATTAAAAAAAAAAAAGAAAACGATAAATTTAATCGAAACACAATCAAATACGAAGATTATTAGGGAACTGCAAATTGGTCGTTATCAAATTTTTATACATTCTGGAATGTTTTATAGATCCCATCGTTAAAGCAACTTCTGAATCGCAACAACAACGAAACGAAGAGCGTGACAAATATTCTAAGGAGATTTTTTACGCGGGACTTGGTGCTCACCACTAAAACCACCACTTGGTGGTTTACCACTAAAAAAAATTGAAGGAACGGTGTTGCTGAAAACAACAAATTTCGGAAGTTGCATGATAGGTATGTTTTTCAAGCTGTTCAAAATATTTTTTGCTGTGTTTCTCTGATATAATATAAATATAGATAGATATATTACAATTTTTCGATTTATTTACAGCTGCGCTCACAAACTGCTAAACGCAGCAGGATGGAACTCCGATTAACGCAGATGCTGTGTTAAAAGCTGCAGGAATGCCATATCCAACGCAAAAGTCTGAGATGGACGCAAAGGACGCCAAGTAGTCCAAAAAACGATAACCCAGTCGTAGTTTTCCATTTTTATGGTGTTCTTATCTTTCATTTTTTTAATTGATATTTTAATTCATCAAAAATGTATAAATGTTAATTATTTTTATAATAAATTTAACATGCAATAATTCCATTTTTGCCATTTTATTTCAGCCTGTATTTACCCGTAATCCTTCCAAGATTCCTCAATGATTCCATGGGGAATCTATTTAGAGTCATTAAAGGATCCGGTTCTGGATCCCTAATGGAATCCAGTTTACGGATCTTACATTTAGCCTTAGAATCTGATCCGATATCGGACTAGATCCCGACTGGGAGCCCGGGATACAAGTCAGAATCCAGCTGTATCCCTGCCAAAATTTCTGCATGGGTTGCGGGAACTTTTGATTTACTTCTTTAATTTGAAGAAATCTGTAGCTGAGGCGCATCGATAGCTTGTAGAAGAATATGGTGAGGCAGCTTTAAGTAAGAGAAGTTGTCGTGAGTGTTTTCAAAAGTTTAAGAATGGTGAGTTTGACGTCGAAGATAAAGAACGTAGCAGAAGGCCGAAAGTGTACGAAGACGCGGAATTGGAAGCATTATTGGAGGGAGATTCGTGGGAAACGCAAGAAGAACTTGCACTTACATTAGGAGTGACTCAACAAGCAATTTCACATCGTTCAAAATCGTTGGGGATGATTCAAAAGCAAGGAACTTGGGTTCCATATGAACTGAAGCCGTGAAACGTTGAACGCCGATTTTGCACATGTGAAATGCTGCTTGCCAGGCATAAGCGAAAGGGTCAATCACAACACTCAATTGGGAAGTTTTACCCCACCCACCGTAGTCACCAGATATTGCTCCCTCTAACTATCATTTATTTCGATCGATGACGGACGACCTGTTTGGTAGCTTCATCATATGAAGATACCAAAAATTGGGTCGATTTGTGGATAGTCTCAAAAGATGAAGCGTTCTTCCGACGCGGTATCCATATGCTGCCAGAAAAATGGGAAAAGTAGTGGTTAGCGATGGACGGTACTTTATGTTTGAATAAAAAATAAAGTACCGTTCTTTCACAATAAATGGCCAATTTGTTATAAAAAAAACGGCGTAGACTTATTTGTACTCCCAAAATATTTTCACATCTTAACCTGGTCAACGTTGCTTTAGTTCATCCCTCCATGCCGTTCTCTTCCCAGTACTCTCCCATTTCCATACGTTGTTTTCGATTTTTGCACTCCCTACAATACGTCGAATTCTCAATTTTGTGAAGTCTTGTTGTATTTCCTTGTCGGTTTTCATTTGCATAGCTCGTCCGATTGCTTTTCTTACTCCCTCCATATCTTCGTCTCTTATCCTTTGCCATGGTGCTCCTACTCCTACCTCTTCCTTGGCTCCCTTCATTTTCAGTCCCCATTTGGATGGGTTTGCATTTAATATCGCTCTGGCTTCTTCTTTCAAACACTTTGCCGGCCACCTATCGTCCGGCATTTTTATCCCCCACATCTCCACTCTGTACACCCCACTCTTTGCGATTGCCTGTAGAGGCATAATTTCCTGCTTAAACTACCTATTTTTGTCCTTTTGCATATACCCCATACTGTGTTTAACCCTCTTCGTATTTCTTCCGGGAATCTTTTCATGTTTCTCAAAAGCGATCCCCATTTGAACCAGGCTCCCAGATACTTGTATTCCTTCACCATTTCCAATCCTACCCCTTTGCATTTCCACATCCGCCATCCCTTCCGTCTTCCTTCCTTTTTAAAGATCATTATTTCTGTTTTATCAATATTCACAATCAGCTTTCCAAAAAAGCTTCGGTAATTTGAACTTTGCGTAGAAAATTCTCAATATTCGATGGATAAAGTTCTTGCAAAAAATCACGTAAGAGGACAGTTGTCCCAACTCAAAAACCAAATCCTTTCCTCAAAACGCCAGATGAGAAGCGCCCACAACTGACCGTTATAGTGATAATTCAAACTGACTGATGATTCCGAAGATGGCGTTTCTTTTGGAGTCTTGCAGGATTTCAATCGTGTGATCCCGAGTCGAAATTCTCAGCCTATTTTGCCCCTCCAGATCCTTACAATGATAGGAGATAAAGGCAGTAAAGTAGCTTCGTATTCAACATAAAATAAGCTCCTACTTAGGGCCTAGAACGGGAACAAATTTCCCTTTTCTCTACTCGCAGGCGCTAAGGAGGATGTTGATTGGCACACGTATACACGCACACGCATACACTCCATTACGCACATAGAGATACATATGCCTGAAGATGTATCTCAGCACATCTTGAACGCGGCGTTGAAGATGTGCTGCACATCTTACGCACATAGAGATACATATGCCTGAATATGCGCATGCGTAGACACACGTATATAACCGCACACATACACGCCTAAGTATACACCAACACACGTATACTAGTAACTATACGTATGCATGCGTGCCTCCTATAGGGATCCGCGTATACATGCATACGTGAGGATAATTCCTATTAAAAATATCGTAACTGTTTGCCCAAGATCGATTTCTTCCACTTTGGAGAGTTGCTGGCGCTGCAGGGGCAAGTTTGAAGCGAATGCGAGAGTTTCGCTGGGTGGAGATAATGGAAAGGCCATTGGCAAAGTACGCCTCTACGTCGAACGCGCGGTCCTACCTAGTCCAACGCATGATGGTTACTGAAAACCATCAGACCCCCTCTTTTGAATGCGACCATCCCCACCCTCGTTTCGTCGAAACAGCCAAATGCGCGATAGGTCAAAACGCAATCAAAAGAGGAGCGGCAACGACTTCCGCTAGGTAGGTAGGTGTAAGGGCCTATGCAGGAGGTAAGCAGCAAAGGAAGAGCATATTAGGACCCATAGTAGGACTTCTAGCAGCAAAAGGAGAGCTGCAACGACTTCAGCTAGGTTAGGTAGGAGTATAAGGGCCTATGCAGGAGGTAAGCAGCAAAGAAAGAGCATGTTAGGAGCCCATAGTAGGACTCCTAGCAGTAAACAGACTCAAGTGAGGCTGACATAGGATCAAAGGTTTTTAAAATAGGCTGAAAATTTCGACTCGGGATTGGACAGCGATCGGATCAATGCCTGGTGCTTTGTTCCTTGCGCGAAGTCATGGAGCAACGTCAATGTATCCTCAATCATCAGAAGATTGGATTAGGGGGCGTACATTAATTACGTGAGGCGTTGTGGGGGGGGGGGGGGGGGGGTCGAGCGAAATCTCAACCAATCTCACGTGGGGGAGAGGGGGGCTTCGGCAAATAGCACGTAATTTTAGTAATTTCAGTAATCACGTAGTTTTTCATCACGTAGGGAGAGTCTCCCTACTACTTTACATGGTGGAGTAAATGGTACTACAACGGCAGTTCCTTCTACTACAATTCCGTGAACGTATGCATTTTGAAAAATCTCACGTGAGATTAGGGATGGGGGGAGGAGGTCGAGCAAAATCTCACGACATCTCACCAGGGGGAGAGGGGTGGGTCGAAAAATCGCCAAAATCACCTCACGTAATGAATGGATGCCGCCTTACAGCGAGTAGACGTGGTGACAAGGCAGCGAATGAGAGGGGCAGGAAGTGAGAGGGAGAGATCGGTAGAGAATAGCCGATTTGGTACCAGAATCGCGAGGTGGTATATAGACACCAGTCGACCGGTCCAAGTCCGCACACTCGTTGCAATACACGGTAGCCTTTCCTCCGCGAGGACGCTAAGGAGAAAGGGGGAGAAGCTCGTTATCGGTACAGTGTTGATATATGGCGTGCAATGCTCCGTTCGCCGGACCTCCACCACGCCCCGCATGCTCCCTGATCGAGCTTTTTGCTCCTCTTCCCTCTCGCGCTAAGCCCTCTTTATCCCCGTCGTCGCATGCTCGCGGTATAGATACGCGCTCGCAGAGGTCCTGCGCGATCCTCTCTGCTGACGCTCCGGGAGAGCTTGTCCTTGTTACATGCGGCGGAACATTCAGCGGAAAGAGCCGTGCGCGGTAGCTTCGACTCTCTCTCTCTCTCTCTCTCTCTCTCTCTCTCTCTCTCTCTCTCCCTCTCTCGGAGAGGAGAGTGAATTCGGCCCCCATTGTTCGAGAACCGCCCGCAGCTCGCAAACTCTCTCTCTCTCTCTCTCTCTCTCTCTCTCTGCACCTCGTGTGGAACACAGATGCCGCGAGACCCGATGCACATGCCATCTACACGCTGTCTTATTATAAAGCGTTTTTTCGGCTTTTTTCATCCCCCTGAAACTTCATTTTCCTTTTAATCCTTCTCCCTGCCAGTAGCGCTACGACAATAGTTCCGTGAGGCGGACTCTCGCGACTTCTTCGACTTGAAGGGCTCCTGAGGGGACAGTTCAAGTCGAAGGGGTGCTCTACGAGTGCCCTTGAGCGGTATCGGTCGATGGTACCCGTGCAGAAATTTGATGTCCTCCAATCCTACCACATCCCTAGGGGGTGGTAGATTTCATAGCGAGGCTGGATGTAGGGAGTCCCCATTGGAATTCAAGTAGATTCTGTGCTGTTTCCCGATTGACGTCATTTGAGACATTTTTTCATCTGAAATTCTTTACCGGAATTTGTCGGATCTCCCCACAAAATATTCTTTCGTGATCCCGTGGATAAATGCCTTGGGGAGTTCAAAGATAAACACATATCTCTATGGGGATTTGTTAGGTTCACCGCACATGGGAAGTGCTCATTGGGGTAGAATTGGATGCTGCAGTGTTCCATGATGAACGCCAATTGAGAATTGTTGCCACGGTTGAGTCGAAAATATTCAGTAATTTTCTATTTTCAGTAATGCGATTTATACTTTTTTAAGATGAGATTCATTATTTTTTAAGATCCACTTATTTTATATATCTCGATATTTTGTTTAGACAATTGAGGGTACAGAAAGGGGTGGAATCCATCGAGAATCGTATCGGATTCTTGTTGACAGTATGGGAAACCTTTGGGATTCAAACTGGACTCATACATTGGATTTCAATGGAGAATCCTGATGAGAATCCAATATAGGAGCATGAGGTTTCAGTATAGAGATTCCATTGGATCTCCGTCAGGAAGTGGGGTCATAGGATGTATAGGAATCCAATTGGATGCCTACAATTTCTGCACGGGTATATAGGATTTCCGTATTACTGGAGGTCCAGCATAGAGGTTAAGAATTGAGAGTCCGCTCAGACCATGAACATTTCGTGGCAACGATTGCAGTGTGGTGGTATGTGGTTTGGGATGGGTGAATGTTTCCATAAAAGTACCATAACTCTTGGATATGTTCATAGAGAACGAAGAATTCAACTTATTGGCTGAGAAAAAGCAAACGTCGATTCCCATAGTGCGTGACGTCTGTATAGCCGGAGATGTAAAGAGGGCGCCGGCAGCGCTGCCATCTCAGTCGTTTGTTACTCATTTCCTCTCACTCTCTTCATCTCTTTTTCTTTTCTCTCGGTCAACGCCAGCGCTCAAAGTATATACATACTTTACTCCGAGGGCGTCAAACCAGCCGACAAAAAGCCAGTGTTGGTTTAACCGGGCTCCCTTGCTTTTTCTCTCTCCCACCGAGGTTATGATGAGAAATGTAATTTAAATTATCCACGCTTTTTGCCCCGGCGCCTTTTTTCTGACGTAACAATCACGCCGAGGCCTCTCCGCCATGTACACGTATACAGGGTGTCCTGTTGTGAATGGATAATCCCGCAACTGTCGATAGGCCAGATCATGTCCTACTATATGGTGGAATTTCAGTTTAGTAAAAGTCCTACGGTTTTCGAGATAAAAATCATCTGCTTTTGGTTTTTCACGTGCCATTTCTACAAATGATATCTTTTTTACCCGGTTTTTTAAGATACTCTTGGTTATTTGTTTTATCTAGAAATGTCTTCTTGTTAACGGTGAATGTTAAGGAAACTTTATGAAAAAGAATCTTATGCATAATTTTCACACAAACCAATTCGAACATCTGACTTTGAGAGCCTGCGGTTTAAAAAATTTACCGTGATTTGGGGTCACTTTGATGAGTTTTGAAATAAAAATCAATACATTTCTACCAATGGCATCGCGAAGAAAAGTTTTTTAAATGGAAACACCAACTCTTATTAGTCTTTTTATCTTTCAAATTACAATTTAAAATATTTAAAAATAAATGAGGAAAAGAATAATGAGTCGTGATCAAAGTTATACTGAGATTGGGGTTACTTTGATACCCCCCTTTTTCTTAATGATAATCGGAAGTAACACCGTAAAGGAGCATTGTTCCTAGAAGAGAACAAAACGGTCAGCAGGATCGAAAGTTACAACGATTTTTATTGTTTTGGGGATACTATGATCGAACAAATATTACACCTTTACTTTTCAAAATCAACTTTAGTGATAAACAATTGGAATTTTATATTTATTCATGCGGCAACACACCCATAATCTTCGAAACATTTAAAATCTAGCAAAAAAGAGTTGTAATATTTATGTCTACCTAGGTTTCTAAATCACAAAACGAGATCACATTGGTTTCATCAGAAACATGTTTCACTCAAACGAGGTCATGTGCCAAATCACACTAATTGTAAGACGAAAGATATCAAATAACAATTTGATATTTTTGTGTTACAATTTACAACGTACAACAAGAAGAAAAAAACGTCAAATAACAATTTGATATTTTTTGTCTTACAATTAGTGTGATTTCGTACAGAATTGCAGAATTGTAGTAATGTTGAAACGTATAATTTAAAAAGTTATCAAAAGACGAAAATCCCTGAGAACAAGCAATAAAGATAATGAGTGGGGTGAAATTGATCAATGGTCAATGTTACCGCGTCGAAGCGAACAAAGACACCCCAACGAAAAAACTGTCACCCATAAAATATGTTTTTAAGCTTACGCCACACAACAAAGCATAATGGTGTAGTTTAATAAACATCTGGCAAGGTAATTGTTACCAAAAACATGTAATTGCAACACTCAACTTGTTATTTTTCAAGTTATTCGAGCATAAAGAATAGTTTAAATACATCATTTACGTTTTTCATATTTTTACGGTCACTTAAACCCGTTCGTTCGTGCTGCGCCTGAGTGATGACATAAAGAGACATTCTCTTCGGCTTGCCAACCGTAAAAAAAAAAATGTCGGTCGCGTTTAGGAATTTCGTAACATGAATTGAAAAACCAAACAAAGTTCTCATCAAAGTAACCCCGATCCACGGTACTACGCATATCGTGCCTATTACTTTAAGTTGCTTAGTTATTCTCGATTTATATCATTTGTAGAAATAAAATGCGAAAAACCAAAAGCAAATGATTTTTTTCAAAAAAAAAAATAACAAAGCCCAAAATCTCGAAAACCGAGGGACTTTTGGTGAACTGAAATTCCAGCATATAGTAGGACATGATCTGACCTATCGACAGTTGCAGGTACATTCATAACAGGACACCCTGTATATATATTTCTACCTCATGATGCCACGTTCCGTGCGGGCCGGACTCTCTCCACTTCCTCCTCTTATATTCCTCATCTTCGTCCCCGGCCTCCCCACTTTACCCCTTCTTATTGTCTCGTTCTCTTAATACACACGTATAACACACCGAGTGTAAAGGGTGAATGAACATGAATGAATAAAAATAGTGAGATCACGCAAACTGGCGGGAAAAAGCTATTTCGCGGTACATAGGGCGAAGGAAAGAAGTTGAAGATGAAAATGATGTTGAAGTTGGCATTGGTGGAATGAAACATAACGTCCTCCCTTTTCCTACGTTTCAACGTATCAACTTTGTCCAATATCGGTAGCTTTTATTGATTTGCTTTATTTTCATCATCGTCCAAAATCGGCTTCATCCAGATCTAGATTGTGCATAAGAGTCCTAAGAATCATTTGGGTTCTTTTCGTAGAAAAGAACAAAAATGATTCGGGAACAAAAATGCATTTCTTTCTTCACTCCACACTGCCAAAAAAAATGTAATATAAATAGATCCTATTTAAGGCGGTCCTCTAGTTTCTAGGGTCGAAAAAATCGATTTTTTTTTCATAAATCACATCTACAACATGTGTAGAAAATGTGTGCCAAAGGATTTTTCGATATTCGAAGTGGTTCACAATTTACGGCCCTGGAACGGAGCAGGTATACGGAGCAGGTATACTTTCAAACGCGTTTTTCTCGAAACACCATTTTTCGAAACGGTGATCACGATATTTCAGAAACTACTGCACCGATCTTGTTCAAATTTATACAGCATCTTTAATATGTTATAAGCCAGCGATTGAACTAGGATTATCATGATTGCTTCGAGAGTTTTTTTTTGTATAAGCGAAAAACTTAAGAAAAAATGAGTAAAAAATAGTATGTAATTTTCAAAAGTGTATAAAGAAGTCAATTTTTGTAATTTAGAATTCACTCTAGTTCAATCGCTAGTCTTAAATATGAAGATTAAAATGCCGTTTGGTTTTTTTGATTTCAGATAAGCAGAACAGCCGCAATCTTGGTCACCGTCAAGCACCTCTTTTACTTGATGTCTTCCTGTCGGCCATTATAACTTTTATTCTATTATATATTTTCACTTCAAAACATTTGTAAAGCTTATTTAAATGTTAATAAAGATTATGCAAAAACAATGAGATTGATTATTTCGATGCTTTGCCCGTAAAAAATTATTGAAAAAGCCGTAAAAAAAATAGCCGAGAAACTAGAGGACCGCCTTAAATTAAATATGTTTTTTCTTTGTCTCACGGCCTTCTACGATCTTATTTGTTTCTAAGATACTTTTTTAGTTGTTTCAGCTAATCTTTTTTAATATTAAATATATTCAAATTTAATAAACATTCGATTCCAATAAATATTTATTTGCTTACGATGTACACTGTAAATCTAAGTGTACTATATGCATAAAATACTCCATAAATCCAAAATGAAATGAAACACTTCATCGAGAGTTTTACCACCACGATTTTTTATCGTAATTCGTCACTCCCTGGCCGGCTGACATTACTTTTGCAAAGAAAATATTTCACCTATGTGGCATTGATCATAGAACCTACCTACTCACAAAAACCATATCAATTAGTTAATATTATTGTGATAATTAGAGAGTTTTATCGAATAACATGCTATAGATTTTTCAAACATAACACACACACACACACACACACATATATATATATATATATATATATATATATATTATAATTCTTCTCTCTCCACCCTCTCTGCCCCATTCCCTTTTGATATCTGTGTTGCCATAAAGACATGCCATTAGTTCCACCAAATAGAAAAATGGTCGACTCTACGAAGATTCGATTTAATTTAAATTTAAAAAAATCAAATACATACATTTAGTGGGTTCAACTGAATTGTTTTGTGACCAGATAAAACCGAATCACAGATGTATTAAGGCCTTAGGCCACAGTAACGGGTATAAAATCATGTGCGAATTTAACAATTTATTTCGTACGAAAAAGTGAGTCACTCATAAAATTAATTACACATCTATTTCGTATGAATATCAAGCTGTTAGAAAATATTTATATATATATTTTTTTTCGATGCACAACATGGCCGAATACTCGAAACTTCTCAAAGCAGCTTTTTTCCGATTGGCGTGATAAATAACTTCAACAATTTTCACTCGATTTACTTCAAATTTAAAAGTTATGTTCCTAATTTCATTCCGCAGAGAAGTACGTATGGGATTTCTGATTAATCGAAAACTTTTCATTTTATGACCAGTTGATAAGCAGTTATAACGAAATTACTCACTGAAAATTCATTTCCTTAGTTCAAATACCTACAACTTTTGAATAAAACAATATTTTTTAAATTCCGTACGTACTTCTCTAGGTATTCTAATGTAGATTGACGAGAATTGTTGTTTTTTGTTCTAGGTAAAAGATTGTGGATGCTAAATGTCACGCCGCGCAATGCCTAAAAAAAGATAACAAAAGAAAATATTAGTAGTACATAAAAAAATATATATATATATATTTTCTAACAGCTTGATATTGATACCGAATAGATGTATAATTAATCTTATGAGTGAATCACTTTTTCATATGAAAAAAATGGTTCAATTCGCACATGATTTTACACCCGTTCCTGTAGCCTAAGGCCACAAGATTAACTAAAATATTTGGTTATTGGACGATATCTATTAGATTTTCATTTGAATAAATAAATATATTTCAAATAAATAATTCCAATAATGGAATGCAATAGGAAAAATTTGATTTCACGAAAAATCTAGATAATTCAAATAAAACAATGAAACAGACGCGGTTAGTTAATATCAATAAAAAAATTCTATCAATGCAACGTTGCAAGCTCCAACATCACGAAGACCGGAGTATTCGGAGTACTTGAAATACGCAAGGGAGAGTGAGATAAAGAAGATCGACTGTGTCGGGACCGGGTGACTTTTATGAATGGAGAAACGGATGTACAATAACTAGCCGTGCAAACGCGATAATTTGGTATCACGCGTCGTCGCTGAAGTGCCATCGCGCGAATTGATTATTGCATAGTCGTTCCGTCTATGCGAACGAAAGAAGCCTTTCCGCTCAGAACAAAAAAAAAGAAAGCCGAGCAAAAAACTATACGTGTAAAAGACTCGATGTAATTGTAATTTATGTGAATTATGAAAAAGATACGAGGAGACACGACGATGGATAATAATAATTATCGAATCAAACAGGTGTCACAGAAGCATATGATACTTAAATATACGTATCCCATCAACACGAAAGCAGAGCCTCCCTGTCTCGTTTAACGACTACGAACAAGCCCCCTATGTACGAGAATATCTTCGTATACATACGTAACTCCCATACACGTATACGCAACACCCATGCCAATCGTATATATCCACATACGTATTACGCACACCGACGCTGCTCCGCGAGTCGGCGGCTCGATGAGTTATAAAAATAATCACATTCGTGAATGAATCGCGTGCACGTTCGCAGACTTTGCGCGACTCTCACTCGTACACACTATTCATCCTTCTCTTTCTTATTATATCCCTGTACACGTCAAGTCTCTCCGGCGTTCTTTTTTTATCATATATATATATATATATATATATATATATATATATATATATATATATATATATATATATATATATATATGTAGACGCCATATTCAACGTGTTTTGGAGCAAGCAACTGCAATATTACGCTCTCGGTTTCCTCGTCGATCGTAACGCGCGCGAGAATGGAAAAAGGCTACGTATATACGTGCATCTCGCGGATCTTTTATCTCTTTTTTTTTAGCGTTGAATGAGTTGCGTGCGCGTAGGAGGTTCTCGCGAACCAACGCTAAGGCTCGCCATGCGGAGATCCGCGTGACTCTTCCTTCTCTCTCTCTCTCTCTCTCTCTCTCTCTCTCTCTCTCTCTCTCTCTCTCTCTCTCTTTCTCTCTCTTATCACTACGCAACAACGACACGACGACAACGACGCCGACGTCTTCGGGGAGTTGGACTTCCTGTCCGGGCTCGCAGCCACGACCATTCGCATGAATGTACTATGTGTATTAATGAAGAAAAAAAAATGACATATATGTATATTCGCGATACGTACGAGTATTTTGTATACACATCTACCCCCATCCGACATGACGAGTATCCCCAACCATTATAACATCATCTTCCACCGGCCATTCGCCGCTCTTTCGTTGTGGGAGAGTAAGCATCGCTCACATGTCACGTTATGTGACCATTCTCTGCGACCATAGTCACATATATGCACGAGTACTTTATATGCACGCGGTAAAGGAAAAAAAGACGAGGTAAGGCAAGCGCCGGGAGAATCTCTCTCTCTCTCTCTCTCTCTCTCTCTCTCTCTCTCTCTCTCTCTCTCTTTTTTCTCGTGCGAGCAGGAGGAGACGTGAATCCTGACTCTCGTTCACTTTTCTCCATTCAACTCCTCCTCACTTGAACCTACGCGTATTGGTGCACATAGTGTACGGGGTATCGGACGGATGCACACACTGCAACACTACTACGTGCGGGATATCTTACGCGTTGCGAGCCCGCGGTGTGCTACGCCATTCAGAGGTGCACCTACACTGAGATATTCACCTCTTCGTGCACTGTATATATATATATATATATATATATATATATATATATATATATATATATATATATATATATATATATATGTGTTTGTGTGTGTGTGTTTGTGTGCACGCCGCCAGAGTGAGACTCGACGGAAATCCCTTCTTCCGTCGCGCTTATAGCTGCAACGCTACGCACTCGTCGAAGGGACGAGGCTTGGAATTGAAAACAGTTTCTTTTGTGAGTTCTTGATCGGCTGGGAAAAGCGAGGCTGGCTTTGCTGCACGTGTCTCTCAGTCGCTGCTTTTAGTATTTTGTTGTGTAAAATGAATGATACGTTTTTTCTCGATTTGTTTGGTTATGAATTTATTGAAATATATCTTGTATTTTTTTAAGGAGTTACGTGGGTTTCTAAGCCAAAAAGCATATTTTCTCTATTAAAAAAAAATACAATATGTACATTATTTTGTTCAAAATGTTAAGCACATAAAAGAGCAACATTTGGACAATATTTTAAAAAATGTTCCCAAAAATTTGGGAAATCCAGCCGGTGGGACCTGGTTTCCGGAGAACCCTAAAGAAGTGTCCACGTGGTGGTCAGGAAAACTCATGATGGCTTTATCTGAAATTGAATGCCATTTTTTTGTTAGTAAATAAGTATAGCTCGTGATTGAACGAAAGATTTTTGAAAAATTGAAATTTTAATTTTTGGCCGAGTTGTATGCAGAGCAATTTTTGGTATAATTTACACTACGTATAGGCTTGTGAAATTAGTTGTAATTGAAAAAAAACCTTCGTTCAATCACTGGTCAATGCTATTTTGAAGAAGTGTGCAGAATTTCAATAAGATTGGTGCATTAGTTTTTGAGAAATCGTATCTACCAACTTCAAAAATAGTGTTTTGAGAAAAATGCGATATACCTGAGTCGCTCTATTCCCAAAGGCTCTCTCTCCTAGACTTTTACTCCGATTGACTTAGAACTTTGGGAAAATATTCTAGACATATTGTACTATTAGATAATACATTTTTTTTTATTAATTTTTTTAAATTTTCAAATCCACGTGACCCCTAATGCACAGTTTGAGTGGAATCATTTTTTCGGCCATTTGACGATTTTGGAGCTTGCATCGCGGAAGTGCAATGAAAATGAATAGTTTTGGATTGCTACACTTTTATTCGGCTATGAAGATCTCTCGAATTTTTTTTTTTAAGTTTTGATGGAGATCTACAAACTTAATCTGCGAAAAATGATTAGTAATCTAGAGAAATAAATAGGTTGAAATTTGGGAGAGGTTCAGTGTTTGCTTTATTTTCGAAAAGACACGAATTTTTTATATCTACAATTTTTGCAAAATCCACTATTAAGAGATCACCGCAGTGTAACGGGTTGAAAAAACCTGATTTTTGCGATTCTTTTTCGATGACGCTAATATTTAATACACTAATCAGTCCGTTTTATTAATGTCAAATCAAAGCACTCATAAAGAGCAGAAAATGAATTTTTAAACATTTATTTTTTTTTGTATTTTTTAATGGTTGAAAATGTTTTCGAAAAACCGGAGTCCTCGCGGTGTACACGGTTGTGGCCATAAATATTATCTGAAACAAAATTTGTAAAAAGATTATTAATCAGTATTAAAGCCACTATGTTGCTATGGAGGTTTTTTTAAATCAAAATTGACGAAATGGCGGCGTTTTGAAAAAAAAGTATCAAATTAAGCTTATTTTTTTGACAGTTTTTCTAAAACTGTCGAAACTTTTCTTTTAAAATCCCGCAAAATCACAATCATCCGACATTTTCGTGCAAACATGACTTCCCAACTGTTCGAAACTTTTAGATCGCTCCGGCATCAAACTCTCATTGTTATGTCACCAAACGGAAGCTTCCTTCATGACGACGCAATAAACAAAAAAGAATGTACGTTGCATTTCAACGCCGCATACTTCAACGCCGCGTTTGAGGTGCGCGGCAGAGAAAATCGTTGAGCAGGCAACTCCGCATTGGTAGAATATTTGTTGAACTTCGAGAAATGATGAAGCAAGGATAACAAATGCCTTGTAGCTCCCCGTGCCGAGTGGAATCGAATGAAAATAGCATGGAACGACGTACAATAGCGTTGGGATTAAACTCGCTCTTCTTAGTTCTCCAGGAAGGAAGACTCAGCCAAGACATTGGAGGGAAGAAGAAAAAGTGAGAGAAAGAGAAGAACCCATACGGTGAATTATTCACGGAGGGTGCGTTAGTGGTGAGCATCGTTATTCTCAATCAAGTCGTGACGAAGTCACCACTTTTGCAGCCTCGTACCCGATCTCCAGCCGATAATCCGATAACCCGATAATCCAGCTCCGGCTACAAAAAAGACCTGATCAGGCATCCTGATTTTTTTTCATGCCTTGATCACGATTTTTGATCAAGCCCTGATTATTTTTGCGACACTTTACCTGATTTCAGTTTGATTATGGTAAAGAATCAAGGCCTGACATGCGGTGGGAAGAGAGAATTCCGCTGTTGCTTCGGAAACCACCATCTCATCACATCCTTCATTGCACTGTCGACATTTTTTTAATTTAAATAGGATTTATTTAAATCGAATAGGTTTTTTACCACGATCCTATTTGTTTCAAATATATTTTCTAGAATATTCAATAGAATATTTCATAAATCAAAAATAAGGTGAAATACTTAATTAAGAGTTCTACCCCAATGATTTTGTATCATGATCCGTCATTCCCTGGCCTTCTGAATGGATTTTTTCGAAGAAAATATTTCAGCATACACCTGAGATCGAACCTAGAACCTACCTACATATAGTTACGCACGCTGCCCCTATGCTACCGAGTGTTTGTAGCATTTCGGTGACCTAAGAAACCACATGAATTCCTCTAATTATTTGTTGTATCACATAAACTATATCAATTAGTTAATATCATTGTGATAATTGGAGAGTTTTATCGAACATCATGCTATAGATTTTTCAAACATAACCTATGTATATATAAAACTTCTCTCTCTCTCTCGGCCATCCCCTCAATGTGTGTATTGCAATCAAGACGGACCATTAAGGGGTAAGGCCACAGTAGAATTTTCAAAAAATCGACTTCTTTTTGGCTAAAACGGTGCTTTATCATCATAAGAATAAGTTACTATTCGATTTATAGCAAGACATTTCTTTTTTCACCGACTTGGAGTGTATAACATAAGCCCACCTCTGACACGGCCATAGAGTACCTAAAACTTCAAACGCGTTTTTCACGAAACAGCTTTTTCCAATTGACGTGATAAATAACTTTAACATTTTTCACTCGATTTACTTCGAATTTAAAAGTTATGTACCTAATTGCATTTCGCAGAGAATTACGTAGGGAATTTCTGATTAATTCAAAACTTTTCATTTCATGAGCAGTTTTATACGACATTTTTCACTGAAAATTCATTCAAATACCTACAACTTTTGAATAAAACAATATTTTTCAAATTCCGTACGTCTTCTCTAGGTATTCTAACGTAGATTGACGAGAATTTTTGTTTTTTGTTCTAGAGGGTCGTCCATTAATGACGTGAGGCTCAAATAGGGGCGGGGGGGGGGATTTTTGATAACATCACGATTGATCATGGGGGGGGGGGGGGGGGGGGGGTGTTGTGGCTTATCACGTGTATTTTTTGTGTGTACCTGCGCGGACAATGCCATTTAAATATACTGACAATATGTATTATTTCGTTTTTCACAATAAAATACCGCACTCTCTGTCGCTTGTGTCTGACGTTTCTTAACAAAAAAATACACGTGATGTTGGGGAGGGGGGGCTAGAAACGTCACCACATATCACCATGGGGGAGGGGGGCTCAAAAAGTGGCCTAAAAAACCCCACGTGATCAATGGACGACCCCTAGGTAAAAAATTGTGGATGCTAAATATCACGCCGCGGAGCGCCTAAAAAAAGAAAATATTAGTACTCAGCCATTTTGTACATCGAAAACAAAATAAAATTCTAACAGCTTGATATTCATACTAAATAGGTGTGTAATTAACTTTATGATTAAAAATTGTTACATTCGCACATGATTTTATACCCGTTACTGTGGCCTAACCCCTTAATTCAATCAAACAGAAGAATGTTTGTCTCTACGAAAATTCTATTCAATTTAAATTGAAAAAAATTAAATAGAAAAATTTAGTCGATTCAACTAAATTGTTCTTTGAACAGAGGAAACCGAATCACAGGTTTATTAAGAATGAATAAAATATGAACAGTAATAAAAATGTACGCATAGAGTGGACAATATGTCTCGACGTTTTGACGACGCGCTAATATATAGAGTTCGTTTGGTGTTTGATGAGAGGTTAGGCGAGTAAAAGGCGCCAAACTGTATATAGATGCAGTTACTTGATGATTGCTTGAAGCTAGCCGGATCAGGCGAATTGAATCAAGCCGTAAGTCCAGTAACCATCACCTGAAGGTAGTCTGGTCAGGCGAATTTATGCAAGCCGTAAATCCGTTTGCCTGACTATCGCCTGAAACTGGCCGGATCAGGCGACGGGAGCTAACCGTAAATCCAGTTGCCTGACTATCACCTGGCACCAACCGGATCAGGCAAATCAAGGCCTCCGTACAACAGCGTGATCAGGCCCGGATCAAATGTCAGGCCAGCCTGACAATATTTCTGCTCGGGTAGTCCATCGACATTGAGGATGTACCACAGACAGTCCCACGAGGCAATGAATGGACATGAAAGGGTTGGAATGACAGGGCCGTCGGGATTATGACACGCCTACTGCGTGTGTGCACGTCAATAACCCTCACTTCTCCCGCGTGCAAGCTTGAAAATTTCGCTCACGGCGGTACTGATATTCGATTAATAGTCCGACAAGGCGTACGAACGTTTAAGACATCTTTTTTTTCCCCTGCATCAACGTATTCGCGTGCACCGTCTGTTACTGTCTAGTTAATTATACACGCTATCAATGAGTAGAATGCCGCAAATGCACGGTTATGATGTATGGGCGATATATTCGTGCTCGAGGGGAAGGGGAGGCAGGGTTTGTAATAACGCGTTTGCTCCCATATCTTTCGAAGATCTGACGAGCAAAAAGCACACATGCATCATGGCTTTTCCAGCTACCGGATTATGATACCTGCAGGCCATTTGTAACGCGACGGGGAAAGGCAGAGAAGTGTTTGTTTCGTGCTCGGGGACCAAGTCCCCCAGGAGCACTGTTCTCCAAGAGCAATAGAAAGGGAGGGAAAGAGCTACAGGAACGAAGATGACGTCGAGAAATCAGGATCAGTGACAGCAAGGCAATAACTATAGATATGGAAAATGTAGCTCGACATGACTGGTCAACGCACCGTGACAACGCGACGTCGTGCTGCGATAACAAATTATTCGGCCGACTGCTCGCTCTCCGTCGTATACCTGAACCTGCTGCTGCTGTTGCAGTTGGCGTTGCGCATGCAGCAGCGGGCACACTCACCGCGCTATCTCCCCCAGTGGACGGATCTTTCGGAGCGTGGCGTGACGTGTACACGCGTACTGCACGAAGGAAATTGTCTATTAATTGATATATGCACTATCTTGGCTGGTTTATTCCTCGTAGGCGGCGACCCGCAGCCACGCGTCTATAAAATTATACGTTTCGATCATTATTCTGAAAACATCGAAATTCGCGCCGTTTTGTTTTGCAAACTCAGTAGCCGAACGGTTCGGAAGCTAATGGTTGATGAAGACTTATAATAGAGGAATGAAGGTCTTTGCGAGGGTTGAGCATGCTGCATGGGAAAAAAATAAAAACTAGCGGGTTACAGTGGATCAGTGTCGTTTAGGGTATGTCCCGGGCTGATCAGACGCGTGGAATCTTGGAAATCAAGGAAATCACGAATTACCGTCAAACGGGGATACTTTGAACAGGTTTTGGAAGTTTTTTGTGGGTAACTTTTTTTTAACATCCTGGATACCAACTTTTTCTTGCTCCAATAGAACAGTGAAACTTTGGCTATCAAAGGTATAAGAAAGTCAAGCTCCACCAGCCCTCACAATTTGATATATACATTTTTTTAAGGGGAGGGTAGGGGTCTCAGCGTGAAAAAAAAACACTTTTTTGCGAATTTTTTTCATCTGTGTGGATGGAGTAAATTTATTGAAACCTTTTGTACATTGTTAAGTGTCATTTCAAGAACATTCCGTGAAATTTGTACGCGAAAATATCCACAAACAAGCCGGTGCCGCGTTTTTTCTCGAAACCACTTTTTCAAAGTCCGTGTTCACTGCCATTTGAAAACTACTTGGCCGATTTATTTCAAACTTGGTACACACTTCCTACGTATAAAATACCTCCCCCCAATGGTTGGTTTGAGATTTTCTTTACATTGAGGGGGTTTTCCACCCACAAAATGGCGGAATTTTCCGTGAAAAATAGCACTTTTCACTTTACATGACCACCAAAAATTTAGAAATGACAAAAAAAATTATCAAAAACCGTTGGGGGAGGATTTGATGATACTTTGACTAAATTTTAATGGTACTTGATTTCAGATAATTTCTAGCTGAGATACAGTGAACACCGCAAATCGTGTTTTTCCAAAGGCGTTCTTGGAAAAGCTTTGTTACCGGTTTGTTTGTGGATATTTTCGCGTACAAATTTCACGGAATGTTCTTGAAATGACACTTAACAATGTACAAAAGGTTTCAATAAATTTACTCAATCCATGTAGATGAAAAAAAATCGCAAAAAAGTATTTTTTTTCACGCTGAAACCCCTACTCTTCCCTTAAGTGTCAAAGTAGCCCCGAGTGGGGGCTTCTTTGACAGAGCATTGAAGTGCAACTTATGTCAAAGATTAACGGTTACTTTGGAATCCTTTTGATAAAAATGTAATATTGCAATGCATAAAATATAATATTTTATGCATTGTACATGGAATTAAATAAAAAACAACGATTTTTTATAACCAAATTGTCATCGTTATTAAGGCAGCAGAACTCGAACAATTTTCGTCCAATCGACTTGAAAGTTTAACTGTAGCTTCTTAGATTGCTTTAACAGTCAAGTACGAGCGCTTTTTTTCGATGAATCGAAAATTGTTAAAAATATATCACTTTTGAGATGAAAAATATGGTCGCAAAACCGACCTTTTTTGCAAACTCGTCTCAATATTTCTTTTAATTATTTTTTAATTCCCCCCGTACTTGACTGCTAAAAATAATATAATTAACGAAAATATTTCACTCTTAGTTCCGCGACTAAATTTAGGACAGTTCTAGTGCGTGCCGCGAAGAGGATTGGCTGAAAAACCGTAGTGCTATAGTGTCTCGTGCGCCGCCATTTTGTATACTTTTGACAAATTTTTTTTTTTTGCTACATACTTCATTATATACCTTATAAAACCTGAAAGCTCTTTTGACCATGTATTTTATTCCTTTGTTAAAACAATCCGAAGAAAACAGTCGAAAATGGGTAGTTACAGTGGTGCCCTACCTTAAGGGATAAGGCCACTGTAGAAATTTCAAAAAATCGATAACGTCCTGCTCGAGCAGCACGTTAATTTGGAAGGCCAATTGTATGGCGCAGGCATCACTGACTGAAGGTATATAAAACTATCAATGATTTTTCCGTACCGAAAACTTTAAACGCGTTTTTCTCGAAACAGCTTTTTCCAATTGGCGTGACAAATAACTTCAACAATTTTCACTCGATTTACGTCAAATTTAAAAGTTATGTTCCTAATTGCATTTCGCAGAGAAGTACGTACGGAATTTCTAATTAATCGAAAACTTTTCGTTTTATGGGCAGTTTATGAGCAGTTATAACGAAACTTTTCACTGATAAATTAATTCTTAAGGTCAAATACCTGCAACTTTTGAGTAAAACAATATTTTTTAAATTCCGTACGTATTTCTCCAGGTATGCTAAATGTATATTGACGAGAATTTCTGTTTTTTGTTCTAGGTGAAAAATTGTGGATGCTAAATGTCACGTCGCACAGCGCCTAGAAAAAAGATAACAAAAGAAAATGTTAGTAGACGGCCATTTTGTGAATAAAAAAAATATATATATATTTTCTAATAGCTTGATATTCCTACTAAATAGATGTGTAATTAATTTCATAAGTGAATCAATTTGTCCTGCGAAAAAAATTGTTAAATACGTACATGATTTTATAGCCGTTGCTGTGGCCTAACCCCTTAAGGAAACATTGTACATAAAAGTATCATGTACCTGGAGTGTCATTGTCATTGACATCAAAATCAACTTGAGCAACTTTACAATCAGCTTTAGCAACATTATAATTAACTTGAATAACAAATTGTTGCTCAAGTTTATTCCCCGCACCCGCCGCCCGGCACAGAAGGTCAAGCGAGCTCGCTGCGCAAACATTTAAAACGTATTTTGGCGCTCTGTCAAAGTAGCCTCAAAAACTGTCAAAGTTACCCTGAATGTCAAAGTAGCCCCGTTTTACGGTACTTTCCAATTATTGTTTCGTACTTATTCCTGAGGATTTAATCATCTTTTCATATCGGTGGATGTCTGCGTGAAGCATCCCGTAATGGGGATTCACGAGATTTTGAACTACCATATGTCCATGAAAATGGATCACCATTTTACGAGATGATGAGTGATCACCAACGAATCACCACGGTCAACAGTTTCGTCTGCTTGTCTATTGCAAATCAATTTGCATTCCCGCGATTATACACGCTCGGTGGAAGCATCCAGAAGTTTCCGCAGGGATCCAATTGGATTCCCATACTTATCTCTACTTTCTGATACGAATGAAATGGATCATCGCATTGGATCTCTAAACTAAAACGTCACGCTCGTACTTTGGATTCTAATCGGGATTCCCCATTGGAATCCTGTGTTTGAATCCAATTTGAATTCTAAAGGATTCCCACATTATCGAATAGAATCTGATTCAATGGTTGATGGGTCCCACTGCGTACTGTTCGTTGAATCGTCTAAACAAAACATATCGATATACTAAACTAGTGGACCTCATTGAGGTATAAATGACTTCAACAAGTTCATCTTAAGGTAATCTTCTAGTCTGGAGGCCTAAATTTCGGGCTTCATAAAAAAAAACGAGTTTTTTCTCGTCCCTTTTCACAAATTTTCGATTCGAGGGGAGGATTCTCAAACGGCGTTCACAGGGGGCATTGCAGCATCCAATTGGATCCCAATGAGGACTGCCCATGTGCGGTATCTCCATCAAATCCCTATAGACATGTGAGTGCATCTTGGGACTCCCCATCAAATTTGTGCCGGGCATCACGATCGGATATTTTTTGGAGATCCAACCAATGCCGGTTAAGAATTTCAAGAAAAAATTGTCGAACGACGTCAAGATCTGGAAATGGCGCGGAATCCACTTGGATTCCAATGTGGACTCCCTACCAAATTCCAATACCTAGGTATGCGGTAAGATCCGGTGAATCCGCAACAAATTCCTGCACAGCAAGATATATTCGGTCGTTACCAATGGCTTTTGGATCACCAGTGTTGAATAAGATTTGTCGTATGCAGAGCAAGCCTGCATCAGGTGTTCAATGTACATATTCGTGTACTGTACGCGATCACGCTCACCGATAGTTACGAGGTCGATACGTAGCAAGGTTTCGTAGCCCCGTTTCACGGAATTCCTCGGCTTGTATTATTTCACTCACCGCGCAACATACACCCGTGGGCGGCTGCTGCGGTAAAAAGACTGCAGGATTCTAGGATTACGCGTCAAGTCGCCCTGATAATGGGTTATACAGTTGGTAGTCTCGGTCGCGGCCTCGCCATACAAGGAGCACACGCAGGGACGTAGTCACACGTCTCCGTGGAATCCTGCAAAATTCTACGTGCATTGTGGCCATATCCGAAGGCACCAATTGCAACGGAGCGAACAAACTCAAAGGTATACGTAACGAGAAGTGCGTTAATGCTAACGCATTGTGGGAGCGGCTGAGTTACGGCCTCGGGATCTTTATGCCCGGTAGTTTCTGGAACCGGCATGTCGCGCACACTGTGTATGCAGAAAATCTCGCTGGTATAACTTTTGCGGCGTATACATTTTGCCCTGCTTTGCTCACCGGAGTCGAGCGGTGAATAGGCGCGCGTATATATTTGCGCCGAGGAGAGCGTCGAAGCTCCCCTTCTACCCCCCCCCTCTCGCTCACTCGATCTATCTCTGTCTCTGTCTCGGCTTGTTAACGATAGAAATCCGATCGGTGGTACAATACCATTATTTAGTCGGAAACCTCGTACGTGGCATGAAGACTTCGAAGATCGTTAAAACGAGCGGGAGATCGCGAAGGTGTAGCAGAACGCGAGAGATATCGCCAATTGGGTGCACAAAGGTGAGAGGAAACAGCGAAGATTCCGTTTTCATTCAATCTTACATACCGAAGACTATTTTCACGCGAAAGTTGCAAATTTCCAAATGGCTGATGAAAGCTGTTGGAAGCTGCCATTTCGCTAGACTGGCTAGGCATGAAAACATAGGCATGTCCGATCTTCACAAAGGTGACTATGTTTTTTGGTGCTTCTATTGGATTTTCGTACAATACCATTATTTAGTCGGAAACCTCGTACGTGGCATGAAGACTTCGAAGATCGTTAAAACGAGCGGGAGATCGCGAAGGTTTAGCAGAACGCGAGAGATATCGCCAATTGGGTGCACAAAGGTGAGAGGGAACAGCGAAGATTCCGTTTTCATTCAATCTTACATACCGAAGACTATTTTTACGCGAAAGATGCAAATTTCCAAATGGCTGATGAAAGCGGTTGGAAGCTGCCATTTCGCTAGACTGGCTAGGCATGAAAACATAGGCATGTCCGATCTTCACAAAGGTGACTATGTTTTTTGGTGCTTCTATTGGATTTTCGTACAATACCATTATTTAGTCGGGAACCTCGTACGTGGCATGAAGACTTCGAAGATCGTTAAAACGAGCGGGAGATCGCGAAGGTGTAGCAGAACGCGAGAGATATCGCCAATTGGGTGCACAAAGGTGAGAGGGAACAGCGAAGATTCCGTTTTTATTCAATCTTACATACCGAAGACTATTTTTACGCGAAAAATGCAAATTTCCAAATGGCTGATGAAAGCTGTTGGAAGCTGCCACTTCGCTAGACTGGCTAGGCATGAAAACATAGGCATGTCCGATCTTCACAAAGGTGACTATGTTTTTTGGTGCTTCTATTGGATTTTCGTACAATACCATTATTTAGTCGGGAACCTCGTACGTGGCATGAAGACTTCGAAGATCGTTAAAACGAGCGGGAGATCGCGAAGGTGTAGCAGAACGCGAGAGATATCGCCAATTGGGTGCACAAAGGTGAGAGGAAACAGCGAAGATTCCGTTTTCATTCAATCTTACATACCGAAGACTATTTTTACGCGAAAGTTGCAAATTTCCAAATGGCTGATGAAAGCTGTCGGAAGCTACCATTTCGCTAGATTGGCTAGGCATGAAAACATAGGCATGTCCGATCTTTACAAAGGTGACTATGTTTTTTTGGTGCTTCTATTGGATTTTCGTACAATACCATTATTTAGTCGGATACCGCGTACGTGGCATGAAGACTTCGAAGATCGTTAAAACGAGCGGGAGATCGCGAAGGTGTAGCAGAACGCGAGAGATATCGCCAATTGGGTGCACAAAGGTGAGAGGGAACAGCGAAGATTCCGTTTTCATTCAATCTTACATACCGAAGACTATTTTTACGCGAAAGATGCAAATTTCCAAATGGCTGATGAAAGCTGTTGGAAGCTGCCATTTCGCTAGATTGGCTAGGCATGAAAACATAGGCATGTCCGATCTTCACAAAGGTGACTATGTTTTTTGGTGCTTCTATTGGATTTTCGTACAATACCATTAGTTAGTCGGGAACCTCGTATGTGGCATGAAGACTTCGAAGATCGTTAAAACGAGCGGGAGATCGCGAAGGTGTAGCAGAACGCGAGAGATATCGCCAATTGGGTGCACAAAGGTGAGAGGGAACAGCGAAGATTCCGTTTTCATTCAATGTTACATACCGAAGACTATTTTTTGGTTGGACATGAAAACATATTCATGTCCAATCTTAACGAAGGTGACTAGGTTTTTTGTTGCTTCTATTGGGTTTTCGTTCCCATACGAGAGTTGAAGAACTGTTGAAGGAACTACACAGTTTGTTGAACTAACCAAACACCAGGTCCGCAACTGTAGATTTCGTTGATGCAATGAACCTTGCTCAGCTTGTGTAACTTGGTATGTTGAAAGAGTTTCTAGGTTAGTCTACGGCGTTGTTGATGACGCGATGGGCGAAAGATGCAATCCTTGATCTAGCGGCTCGATATTTTATCGCTCTCGGCTCTATATCGTGATCTGTCTATCCGCAGAGCCATACGTATCTTCATATGCGCGTATGTGCTCGTACGCGAGGGCCGAAAACGAGCGCTGATACTGCCTGATAAAGTCTACGCCGTGAATCCTATTCTGTATCACGTACTTCTCGGCCACTGTTGTAGTGCACGTGACAGATATAGGTATCGCAAGTTCGCGAGAAGTTTACTCCTGGATGAAGGTATACACGTTTACCTGCTCCCAAGGAGTCACGGAAGCTCTCCACGAGGAGCTCGCACCGCTGATGCACTCTACCTAACCGAGTCGGTATACAAGACTGCGGATGACCTTTAATTAGTTACTGCGGTACTGCCGGCAGAATTAACGGCTTCCTGGCCTGCTAAATAAATAAGAGAGAGAGAGATAGAGAGAGGAGTCCGCTTCTGGACGGTACTGTGGAGCTGTGCTTGTACACCTGGTGCATTATGTACGGGCCTTTTTACGCGAACTCAACCACCCTCTCGTTTGGACCAGGAAAGAAACGCAGATGTCGATTTTGCAATGGCAAGGACGAAATTCTGAGTTCTGTATACCCAAAAATGGTATTTCGGACAACAGAGGGCTTAGTATCAAATCCTTGCCTTTGAAAGTCTGGCAATGAGGTGGAAGAGCCTGGCGCAACTTATTGCCACATTAACTGACTTAAAAAAGAATTCCAAAAGTGTGGTCGCTTGGAAATGTCTTCAAACGAACCTCAAGACATGCCCTATTTGCGCTAACTTAGTTTATAGGTGGATTCCAAAAGTATAGTTGCCTTTCAATGTCTTGCAATGAACCGGAATACATTCATGCACCTTACTAGCGTTTGAACTAATTCTTAGCCCCAATGTAAGTTTTAAAAAAATGGTCACTTTGAATGCCTTTCAATGTACCGGAAGGCAGTTGCGCACCTTGTCGACGTCCTCAACTAGACCCGACCTGCATTCCAAAGATATAATGGCCGAATGTATACAGAACCAGGTACATTCTCTCTGGTGAATGCAACATCAGAAGGTCTGGAGATAGAGGACACGTGTATATGCAGGGTGGTCGATCACACGCGAGACCCACGGGTGAGCCACACTTCGGGTAAACTGTGACAAGAGCGAAAGCCTCCAAGAATGCATCGCACCATGCTACCGAAGACTATGGATATGAAAGGCCAGCGTGAAACTTAAAACTTATCTATGCACGGAGCACTTTGGTCTGCATCAATGCTAGAACTTCTCTCTCTCTCTCTCTCTCTCTCTCTCTCTCTTGTGCACAATTCGCGCAACGGTCTCAGTCGCATGACCGAGTTTTTGCAGGTACATACCTTTCCCTTGTTTTGCTGCGACTATTAAAAATATTTATGCCCGACGTGCGAATGCATCAGTTATGCGAAAAAGTAAAGTAAACTGACAAACGGCACAGCGGAACTTTTGCGGCGAATGATGGCAGTTCTTGTGCGCGCTCTGGCCGCGAGCAATCATCTTGCAAAAGAAAAAGCAACATTACGGACGTAACAGCACCCCGAACGTAGATGAAATCTGTCTAAAAATGATAATTTGCATGCAGGTAACCCGGGAATGGTCAGCGTGAGTCGAAGCATGAAGAAACGGTAAATTGTATAGGAAACAATTCGGCAAAGGAAAAATAATCACGGGTGAGTATTTCGTTGAAAATAGTCGGGGTTAGCAACCGACACCGGTGGATAGGCGGTCGGAGTCCGGTTCCGGCGGTACTTTGAGTTAAGGCGTTACCCCCACTTGTAGCGCAAAAAAGGCCTTTTTCATGAATTTTTTAAAAGAAAACTACAAAACTTTTTTAATCGATCAATATACCATCTTAAAGAACACATCTTGAAGAACTTTCAGTAATTTTTTTATTGAAAAATATTACATTGTTTAGTGGCAAATGGCCGTCAATGAAATAATGTTTTTATATACACGGTTTGCGGTGACCAACATTGCAACGAAGTGGATCATCTGAAAAAAAAATGCGGATGGATTTAGTCAAATATAAGTATAAACTAGTCTTTAATCGAAGGATTTTAAAAAATATTCATTTTTCACAAAATGGCGGACAGTCAAAGTTAATGGTTCGATTTTAACGAAAAAAAACGGCCGTTTTTTGGCTATAAAACGGCCATTTTTTTCGAAAAAAAATCGAACGATTGAAGACTACATTTTTATGGATTAAATAAGCCTGCAAAATTTCAAGAAGATCGGTTCATTAGTGTTCGAGTAATCTTGGTCACCGACTTCAGAATACCATTTTGAGAAAAACGCGTTTAAAGTTTCTCTTTCAACGCGGATTCTTCTCTTTCAACGCTCATATCTCAGTCAATTTTGTTCGGATCGACTTGAAATTTTCAAGACATATTCTCAGATACTTATACTGCAAAAAAATGCAATAAAAAAAAATCGATTTTTTCAAAATCGCAAGTGGGGTAACCCCTTAAGAGTTTATGCCTAGTTATAATAGGCGAAAAGTCACTTTTTTCTAAACCAATGTAATTTGACAGTATATCATCTTATAACTGATCCCTAAAAATTTCAAGGTGATCGGGTCAAAATTGATAGGCTTATAGGCTGTTGTGTTGACGCCTGTTGGAACGCTCGGAGCATTTTTCTCGAAGCACGTTTTCAAAGTCGGTGAGCAAAATATCTCAAAATCTACTGCATCTACTTTTCTGATATTTTAAGGGCTTCTTTTAGATGGAAAATATAGTATTTAATCGAAGGATCTTTTCCGATATGTACTTTCGATTTGATGAACGAAAAATGCCCGTATTTTCGCAAAATTTCAGACTTTCATTTTGAATACGCGCCATTTTTTTTAAATTCGACATTTCGAAAATTCCTTCGATTAATCATACGTTAAACTAATACACTAAAGAAATCTGTTTGATTTTCTGATATTAGACAACCGATTTGATATTAGAAGTGGAATATGACCGGGAACGTAATAGGGGAAGGACCCCGTACAATGGAAGCCACAATCGGAAAAAAAACTATGAGATAAACTAGTGCAGAAGGGCATTGCTCACCGCAAAAGACGTTTTCGAGAACTGCTCCCCTAAATCGGCTATAAATCGATCATTATTAAATATTTTCACATTAAAAAATTACTAAGTGTTCTTCAGATGATACTTTTTCCAATACCGAATTTTTGTACAACTTTATCATCACGATTTTCTATTAAAACCCAAAAATCAGCTGTTTTCGACTGCTACAACTAGACATAACCCGCTCAACAACGTTCTGCAGACGGCTGTGGTCGCAACGGAAGTTACGTGAGATTAGCGCAGGGCCGGTAGGGAGTAATAGGAAAGGGTTCAGCTTGGAAGGGTACTACGCGAAAAACCCGCAACGGTATACGTTAAAACCATAAAATAAAAAATCAACATCGATCCAGCGAATGAACTCTATCATCCCCTCTATCATGCACTTATATGATGAGATATGAAGAAATCTATGAATACGAAAGCAGCAAAAAAAAGTCTATAAACGACATCCCCGCATGGAATGCATGTCTGAACTTCCGGATCACGCTTGAATAACGATAACTTATCATTTACCTACGAAGATCCATGTGTTATCCGATCTCGGATAGGGTTGCGTGGCAATCAGGTTTATTAGTTTATTGCGCTCATATCAAGCC
>OY723391.1:19647814-19696013 GCA_963210295.1 Ophion ellenae | reverse complement strand
CCTCGAAGATATATCGACCTGTCCGCCGAGACTATTTCCCGTTCATTGTTGGAATCTCTCATAATCCCCTAATCCCACAGAATTATTTTCAAATTTCGCTCACGTATCGGTACACTCGTTGGATCGTAAACGAGAAAGTTTGTGAAACAACATCAACCGGCTTCCAATGCTCGAGACCATACGCCAAGTACGATAAATTCAATCGCCTTGTTAATGCACCTGAATAATAAGCCATAGAAAATTGTCTTAACGAAACGATACGAACGATACACGTGAGCCCTCGCTCATACACGTTCAAGTTCGAGAAAAAAAAAATCGCACGCGATATGTTGCCGTAATGAAAATCGACGAAAGTTGGAATTACAGTGCGCTCGAACTCGCTAATTGCTCGTAGCAGGAAACGGAAGGAGAACCCCCCCCCCCCCCCCCATAGGAAAAGGGATTGCGTTTCGCCCGTGGCTCGCGCTCGCCCTCCCCTCGCTCGCCTTCTTATTCCATTCCTCACGAATCTTCGCACACACAAGCGCACTGCTCGTGTACCTCGAGGTATACACATAAGTCGAAGGTATACCTGGCAATAGCTCGAAGAAATGAATATGAGCGTGCGTTCACGGTAAGCGCACCCCTTAATGGTGGCACACGCCGTTACCCCACTATATATATATATATATGCGGCCAAGCCGTGCGAGGGAAAAGGACGGTGCAGAGAGCGGGGCAAAAAAGAAAGAAGAGAAGGTTCGCGCGAGTGCGCGGGCGGTCGTACGGACGCTGATGCACATGTACGGCCCTACTTACGATAATTAACATGATTGCCATTATATTAACGTGGTGCTCGCTGCGTTCCGGCTACTCCGCGGTCGGTACGTAGTAATGCGTAGGTCGGCTATCGTCAGGGGCAACTCGTGTATATGGGAGAGGCGATTTTGGAGACATTCGACTTCGAGGACAGTCCTTGAAATTTATAAATGTACTGACAGCCTGATATATATATATATATATATATATATATATATATATATATATATATATATATATATATATATATATATATATATATTAGGGTGATTCGTTTCAGGGCAACTTTTTTTTTGACCCATCGTGCCCGAAAACCTTTAGTTGGTACCCAAAAACGAACTTTCGTGAAAGGGGGGTGTTGTCAAAAAATATTTAGAGGTCGCGAATCAAAATTGAAGGTTTCCCATTTGATTAACATTGAAAAAAATGTTTTTCTCATTATTAGTGTTACCATTCCGCGAATTTTGATATCGCGATATTTTCCAAGTGGGTTCTCATAGGAAATATGATACTCCACAATAAAGTTCATTGAGCCATGGCCGTAAATTCAACCGTTTCAGCGGCATCATTATTTCAAGTGAATATTGTGCAAAATATCTATTCAAACGGCTGTAACGCCTAAGCTATTAGATATATCGAAAAAAATTCAGATGAGAACTTTGTGGAGAAAGTAATTTTCTACAAAAAAGTCTTATAAGCCGAGCCCGAAAATTCAACTCTTTCTCAGCTATAGGTGAATGAAGTAAAATAAATAGATATTTTTTTAAACAAAAACAATCTATTTATTTTACTTCATCCACCTATAGCTGAGAAAGAGTTGAATTTACGGGCTCGGCTTATAAGACTTTTTTGTAGCAAATTACTTTCTCTACATAGTTCTCATTTGAATTTTTTTCGATATATCTAATAGCTTAGGCGTTACAGCCGTTTGAATAGATATTTTCATACAATATTCACTTGAAATAATGATACCGCTGGGACGCTTGAATTTACGGACTTGGCTCAATGAACTTTATTGTAAAGTATCATATTTCCTATGAGAACCCACTTGGAAAGTATCGCGATATCAAAATTCGCGGAATGGTAACACTAATAATGAGAAAAACATTTTTTTCAATGTTAATCAGATAGGAAACCTTCAATTTTGTTTCGCGACCTCTAAATATTTTTTGACAACACCCCCCTTTCACGAAACTTCGTTTTTGGGTACCGACTAAAGATTTTCGGGCACGATGGGTCAGAAAAAAAAAGTTACCCTGAAACGAATCACCCTAATATATATATATGTATATGTATATATATATATATATATATATATATATATATATACATATATATGGGGTGTCCCTCTTATCTCTGCCACCCGAAATAACTCGGTAATTATCGTCGTCACAAAAAAAAGTTCCAGACAAAAGTTGTACGGTGTGGAGGGGTCCATCAAATGTGACCATTTTTTTTTATTCCGGTGGAGGCGCTGAGGCGCAGTGAAGGTCTACACCACTTTTTAAAATGAAATGGTACATTTTTTCCTATCATCTTGTGGAGCACCTCAAGCCGCATAACAAACATTAGGGGATCAAAGTCGTTCAAGGTCATTCAAAGTCAGTATCGATGATACAAATCTAAATATCTCGGATCACTACCAAATATTTCATAGTGATCCGAGATATTTAGATTTGTACTCCATTTGAATAGGTAACCTTGAAAACACATTTAAGGTAATAAAAATTAGATGTTTATTTTAAATTTTACGAGACTCATTTATCAATTGTCATGCTCGATAAATCGCAGTTATAATTAATAAGCCTTGACGGAAAACAGATTTCTCTCGAAAATGAGGGAACTGGATATCCATTTTGTTGCCATGCCCGCGGTGTGCCAGGTGCCCAGGAGTGGTGTCTCGAGATTTTCCCCCCGGTCGGCGATTAAAAAAAACCAACTGCACGTACCCTTGGAATTTATAATCCGTAGCGAGCCTAGCCGTACGACTGGACTGTCAGAGAAAAATTCATGGAGCTAAGCGCCGACTGGTCCGATCTAGACAACGATCCGTCTTCGTCTTAGTTAGACCAAGGATCCCGGCGTCCCGGGACGCTTGGCAGAGCGATCCGGTTGTTTCTATTAGTAAAATTGGGGATCTCGCTGATTGACGATCGAGCCAGTCGGGCACGTTGGACCGGCACACATTGTACGATGTATATTTCCATGGGATACCGAGAGAACAAAATTGATTTGGGAATAGCCAGGAGGCATCGCGCAATCTACGAACAAATGTTTACTCAACCAAGGAACATCACTTGGGTGTCTGCCTCGGATTTTGTTTGAACTCATGTATACGGCAGAGCATTAAAAATTATCAGATACGATTATTTATAAGTGGACATTTTTTTAAGGGCTGAAACCACTCCTTAGAATCAAGGCTTGATTTTGCAGTTTCACCCACAAGCTGTCCACTGATTTTAGTGACACAAAAACAGACATTTTTCTCATGCAAAACAATTAGAAATCGACTATGGGTGCATTGAAATAAACGAAAATGAAACGATGGACCACCTTAATTTTTATTTTGCTCACTCTATATTTAAAAGTTGAAAAAAGCTTTTATTTAATGTACTAAAAGGTAGAAAATAATTTTTTTACCAAGTTATGTGACTATAAATAAAAGCTTGTGGCGCTCAACTTTTTACCATTTATGTGACTATAAATAAAAGCTTGTGGCGCTCAACTTTGTAAATGTTTAATAAATTTGAACAATTCAGTTTCATTAACCGTATTTAATTTGGCAGAATAGTAAGTAGGGAAATTATTATCACACGATTATACTCAGTTTTAGGATTTATATTTAAGAAATCTAACGTTGTTTTGCAGTGAATTAAATGCACTTGATATGTTAACGAATTTATGTAAATTAAAGATTCTATGTCTAAATTTTGAGCGCCCCAAGCTTTTATTTATAGGCACATTAGGTGACTTGGTAACAAAAGGTATTTTCTACTTTTTAAGTACATTGAAAAAAAACTTGTTTAAAAAAATTTACATATAAATTAATTTCTACTTTTTCGTCTCTAATTTAATTTATTAAATAATTTAATATATTCGATAATTTAATTAATTAGATTCTACTAGAGCTCTGAAATTTTTGCAAAGAGAGATTAATTCAAACGAACCGGTGTCATTGTTGATTGATTATCAGGAGAAATCGTGGAAAACTGTGATAGGTGGCATCTATCGAAGATGATGACTGACCACCAATTGAACCTTACCTTTTAACCTATTTTACATATTGAACCCTTTTAAAGATTGTGCGATCCGAGGGTGGAAAAATGAAATAGAAATTAACCCAAAAAAAGAACAAATATGTTGAAAAATATAAATACGAATCAACCATTCATTTTCCCTAAAACCCTCAATCGTTATTAAAAATCGTTCACCGTGTATTGAACCACCCTTTTCACGGTGAGCCGGCGTAATTTTGCTTTCGGAAAAAAGAAACTCCGACATGTTTATAATCAGCGGAATATTTTCCATCAGATAGATCCTGGGAATGGCGTCGAAGTCGATTTCTTCTCTACTCTATTGGTCTACTGTTTAAAATCGTCGAAGTTCTCAAAATTTAAAACAGCCGTGGCGGCAGTCCTATTTAAGTGATATAAGCTAGGGGTTACCCCCACTTGCGATTTTGAAAAAATCGATTTTTTTTTATTGCATTTATTTGAAGTATAAGTATCTGAGAATATGTCCTGAAAATTTCAAGTCGATCCGAACAAAATTGACTGAGATATGCGCGTTGAAAGAGAAGAATCCGCGTTGAAAGAGCGTTGAAAGAGAAACTTTAAACGCGTTTTTCTCAAAATGGCATTTCTGAAGTCGGTGACCAAGATTACTCGAACACTAATGAACCGATCTTCTTGAAATTTTGCAGGCTTATTTAATACATAAAAATGTAGTCTTTAATCGTTCGATTTTTTTTTTTTTCGAAAAAATGGCCGTTTTATAGCCAAAAAAAGGCCGTTTTTTCGTTAAAATCGAACCCTTAACTTTGACTGTCCGCCATTTTGTGAAAAATGAATATTTTTTAAAATCCTTCGATTAGAGACTAGTTTATACTTATATTTGACTAAATCCATCCGCATTTTTTTCTTCAGATGATCCACTTCGCCGCAATGTTGGTCACCGCAAACCGTGTCTATAAAAACATTATTTCATTGACGGCCATTTGCCACTAAACAATGTAATAGTTTTCAATAAAAAAATTACTGAAAGTTCTTCAAGATGTGTTCTTTAAGATGGTATATTGATCGATTAAAAAAGTTTTGTAGTTTTCTTTAAAAAAATTCATGAAAAAGGCCTTTTTTGCGCTACAAGTGGGGGTAACGCCTTAATAGGGGGATTTTGAAAAGGATTTTGGTAGACTTAGAGAATACCACTTGATTCATCCCGATATCGCAATTAGTTTTCACTCGTAATATTTAGTTATAAATGAGTGCTCGGCATTTGAAATTTTGTCAAAAATCGAAAACTAATCGGAACTCCACAAATCAAACGGCATTTCGGTGAGAAAATGATTAGTAGAAGAATGCATGCAATGTGGAGTTAAAAATCGAAGCAGAAAAGAAATTATCGACGATTCAGCGGAGCCACTTATGTTTGACCGAGATGGGAAAAGAATTTGGATTTCCAATATTTTTTTTGCAAGTACATATCGATGTATTTTTACTCATTGAATACGTATTCACCATTCATCCCCCCAAACCTCTAATTTCCATGAAAAATTGTCGAAAAAAGTCGGAAATGTGATATACCCCTTTCATCTTTGGCGTTGGAAAATCAAACTTCTTTTTTCCACAGTGTGCCATTTTCGTAATTGTCACAATTAAAAAAAAAAGTATTTGGTCATACTTGCTCTTAATATTACAATAAAAAGTCCATTTTTGGTCATATTTGTTCTCATTATACGAAAAGTTCATTTTTTTCTCTCCCCCTACAGCAGTATGTTCAAATAATAACTTCTTTATTCGTAAATATTTTTCGTCAAAAAAAAAATCTCCAACTTGGCTATTCTATACACAAATTGTGTGTAAAATCCCGACCTCGGCATCCCAATACCCTCATCAGAAAAAAGTATAAAAAATCGACCTGTTTTTCAGGCCCGAAGCTTATGCAAGCCCGCTAATGAAAACCGAACGGAAGATAATTAAGGGGAGCGTAGGGGTTTGCACTTTTGAAAAATCGATTTTTTTCTTTCCTTATAGTTAAACATTTCAAGAATACAATCCCAACATTTCAAGTCAACCAGAGCAAAACTCTCGAAGTTATTGACTATTTGGTCCCGCTCACTATTTGGTACACTATTTGGTACACTGTAGCTCGGACTTCTCTGAACTTCAAACGCGTTTTTCTCGAAACCACTTTTTCAAAGTCCGTGTTCACTGCCATTTGCAAACTACATGACCGATTTATTTCAAACTTGGTACACACTTTCTACACATAAAATACCTCCCCCCAACGGTTAGTTTGCGATTTTTTTTCACATTGAGGGGGTTTTCCACCCCCAAAATGGCGGAATTTTTCGTGAAAAATTGCACTTTTCACTTTACATGACCACCAAAAATGTAGAAATGAAAAAAAAAAATTATCAAACACCGTTGGGGGGAGGATTTGATGATACTTTGACTAAATTTTAATGGTACTTGTATTTAGATAATTTCTAGCTGAGATACAGTGAACACCGCAAATCGTGTTTTTCCAAAGGCGTTCTTGGAAAAGCTTTGTCACCGGCTTGTTTGTGGATATTTTCGCGTGCAAATTTCACGTAATGTTCTTGAAATGACACTTAACAATGTACAAAAGATTCCAATAAATTTACTCTATCCATATAGATGAAAAAAAATCGCAAAAAAGTGTGTTTTTTTTTCACGCTGAAACCCCTACCCTTCCCTTAACGAATAATTCAGTTAGCAAGGACGTTGAACGTGTTGTCCTGAAAATGTACTTTCTTCTAATTTCGAGACGACGATAGGCACGTGGTCGGAGGTAAGATGAGAAAGAGACGGGAGCAGCATCCTAGTCGGTCTAAAAGTTGCGAACAAGGAGAGCTCCGCTTCGCGGACACGAGCCATTACCGTAGTAGGCGAAGTAGCGAGACGGATGGACGGTAATGGTCATTACGAGCACGCTTCGCTGATTGTGCACCACACCGCGAGGAGAGCGAGAGCGGCGTGCTGCACCGCAACGGCAACGCGCGGCACCGCCGGGGGCATCATCGCCGACCCGGAGACCCGGCCCGTCGTACATATATCCTTACACGTCGTGCACACTCCGAGCTTCGTATACATGTGTAGCCATGTAGACCCCGCTATATAGATATTCTTTTATTAACGAAGGCGCGCCACGCCGAGACGTTCGTTAGTTAACTTAATAGCGAGGCAGGCCACTGCACACACGATTCTCTCCACTACTGTCTTCCCTCTCTCTTTATCTCTCTCTCTCTCTCTCTCTCTCTCTCTCTCTCTCTCTCTCTCTCTCTCTCTCTCTCTCTCTCTCTCTCCCTCTCCCTCTCTGTCTCTATCAAGAGCTCTTTATATCGCCTCGGAGCACGCGTTCCAGTTAGACCCCGCTAAACTCTCTTAATTCAACGATCTTCATACGACGGACGGCAAAATTTCATTGCGAACGACCGCAAAACGACGTCCATGGCTTGATGACGAATTATATCCGTTCTATGTGTCGGTAATTGTCGAGCACCGGGGAACATCTACCTTTCGGTTTACATGGCCATATTTCGAAGAAAGGAATTCTAGGGACAACTCTATTTGAGTTGAAACTAAAATGAGGGCCTCCATGGGGTACAGCCACCGAAGAGTACCGTAAAACGGCTACTCGTGACAAGTTACTTTGTCAAGAGTGATGACTTGAATGTCCAGTTACTTTGACATTCAGGGTTACTTTGACAGTTTTTGAGGTATTTGACAGAGCGCCAAAATACGTTTTAAATGTGTGCGCAGCGAGCCCGCTTGACCTTCTATCGCGGGCGGCGGATGCGGGGAATAAACTTGAACAACAATTTGTTGTTCAAGTTTATTATAATGTTGCTAAAGTTGATTGTAACGTTGCTCAAGTTGATTTTGATCTCAATGACAATTGAAAGACTCATTAAGGTAGTACCTCCACAGAAGAGTTGAATTAAGAAATGGTTGAAATTTGACATATACGTTATTTAATACATTATCCAATCATCTGTGCAATTTGAATAAGTTTCACCACCCCAAACCTGAGATATTTACACTTAAAGTTGGCTTGGTTTACACGTAACAAATGCGATATGATGGGCAAACAGAGCATCATTAATTCTACCGTCAAAACTAAAATTAAGAAATTGATCAAAAACGAGGATGAGCTACAGTAAGATATCACGAATAATGTGAAAAAAATGAGAATGATTCACCATCTAGTTTCCAAGATATAACCATGAGAAGCCTTCACAATTTTGGTGCAAAGCCTGGCAAAGCCTGGAAAAAAAACAATTGGGGCAAAGCCTGGACAGTCCCGGCAAAAAGTTTACTGGCAATGCTCGATCAAAAACACAATACAAAATATATTTTACGGCAATAAATGATATCCATCGTATTATCTACTACTATCGAGTCAATATTGCGTAGTTTTTAATTTTATTCATTACTAATTAAACCAATTATCAATCTTTTAACCATGAACATGGTATGTAAACTTTTGGTTGAGATTTTCGCAGAGGAACTACCTTAAACCAAAATATTCATTTTAAGGAAGTTTTACTTACTTTTTCAAAACATTATTGAGAGGAAACGCTTCTGGCCGTCTCTGGCCAGACAATTTGTCGTCCGGCAGTCTACACTCAGAAAAACGTTTGGTACCGTCAAAAAAAAATTGTTTGATTTAACCAAATCCTGCAGTTGCGGGTGGCGAACGATATGAACGATTGAATTGACTGCGAGATTTGGTTGAATTACAAATATATATTCATTTCCGGCAACCAAACTTCTTCTTGATCCAAAAACGCACAGAGTACTTTCAATTATAATTCCGGTGTCCTGAAACCAAACTTTATTTAAACATACTGAACGGTCGGGTCGGTAATCTCTTCCTTCAAAGCATTTTCAAAGTATATAGTTCAACGAAAAACATATCCAGTAGAATGAAACATGTGTGCATTTAATGAATTGCAGAGCATATTTCAGTCAATACATAATATTTTTGATAAAAGTTCACGTATAGTCCGTACCACTAAAGATATATTTTAAAAGAAAACCCCCCAACGCTGCTATAGTCGATCCAACTATATGTTGGTTTGCCCTGAATGACGGAGTAGGTTCTGACAACCGATATAACATAGTTGAAGCTGCATACAGTAAGTTCAATCAAAATTGGTTTTACACCAATCGGATAAATGGCAGATAGAGCATCAGCTTAATATGAACCAAATGAACATCGAGTCAGTCTAATAAAATTTAGATGTGAGCACATGCAACGTATACATTGAATTGGTAGAAAATCAATTGAATATAAATCATCGAAGAAAGTATTCTCCCTACGATGAATTATAAATACAAATGGAGAACGAAGACAATAAGGTAAATAGATCCGCTAAATTATGAGACAAGATGATTAGTAATTTTTCAATAATGCCTGTTTATTAAAGTACATATTAAAAATACTGCGATGATACAGAAGCAACTTTTATTGATTAATCTACGTCGATGTACGACTGTACGGTGTCAATTGTAAGATAATTTACAAAGCGCTCTGAGAAAATTACATAGTTAAACTTAAAACCAATCTGCGTGTCGAAAAAAAAAACAAAAGAGAAATCAATTAAAATAATGTGTACAGATAAATAATATTTTTTTCTGATGCATCGAGAATTTATCCGCAGGCCACATAACAGAAACCATCAGATTTTGTGTGTTCTCGAAGTGGAATTGGCGCAAACAAGTATTTTTGCTTTACGCAACGCCAGGTCTCAGACTACAGCGTGCTTGCGACGAACTATTAGCGGCTTAAACCGAGTATCCACGTGCTTGGATTTGCCGAATTTAATCGATATCTGAAATTACGGGAGAACAATGGCTCGTGCCGGCAAAAAAATCTCAATCACGATTCCCTTAGCAATCCTTCAATAATTATGCACTTGGTGAACACGCAACGTTGAATGAAACTCACCGGCTTCCACTAAATTTACTATCAACACCCGAGAGACGCCGTACAATGTTTTTCTCGAAGGATAGCACGCAGCGTGACAACAATGGCGGACAAAAAGAAATTACGATCGTACACTTTCCTCGAAATGTAGAAACAAGCGATTGAAGTCCCCAATCTATCAAGATGTCTTCTACTTCGCACATTTTTATGTTTTCGTTGTAAATCGTCTCACAAAAACTTATCACAACCCGTGTGGAAATATTTTCCGGGATGTGTAAAGGACCCAACTAATTGTCCCCAATTTTATCCGGGGCCTGGTTTGGATTCCGACTGGTACCTTTATAGGATTGTCCCGCTTTTGAAATCGGGCCCTTTCGTGGACATCTATTCGGGGCCATACTAGATTCCCTGATTGGGCCTGAATTATCCAATTTCGTCCCTACTATACCCCTGCAATTAGCCCTGTTAAGTCCCCACGTTCACCCCGTCAGATCCCTATGATTCCCCTGTATTTCCCTGTAATAAAGAAGATGCATATTTTCCGAGAAGATTTATAAATATATATTTATTTATTTATTTATTTATATATATGCCAGCAAGTTTACAAACATTCTTATAATAGAAAACAATATGCTGACATTTTAAGGATAATGTGAACAATATAAAACGTTATATGTTAATCATGTAGATAACGATTCAGAATACTTCAATGGCTAAAAATACTTTTTAAGACCAATCTTTGGGGAGGATGAAAAATGCAATAAGAACACTCAATCATCCATTAGAGCAATATTGTCGCCAACAGCATGAAAGAAATCTCATTCCATCTAATCCAACAGAGATCCCCATTCAATTTAAAATCATTAGCCGTACTCTCAAAGACGGGACAATATTTGTAAAATCAATGATATTTAATTCCTCTTTTTTCATCACAATATGTACGCCGAACAATGTTGTACTTTTGAGCGATGGTTGTATAATGGAGATAAAAAAAATTTATGGCAAAAATGAATCCCAAGAATCTCTCTACATCGAGGGGAAAATTTCGAAAAAAAAGTTGACATGTACAATTATCCACGTAAATCATCCAGTATTGGAGCATGGAGAATCCCAGAACAAACTTTAAACGATGCAGTTTACACATTGGCCAGCATCAAGAGAAAATTGGTAACATTGCGATTGTCCCTAGAACCAAACGGAAAACTCAATACTTATGCCCTGACATTGCTTCATGTATAAGTGATTACTTAAATAAAAATGTATATATTTTTAAGTTGTAACGTTTTCTTCTTTTCTTTCAAATTCATTGAAAATGATAAGCGACTTGTTAAGTGAGTGAGATATTTGCATGAGGCAGTTATAAAACACTGATAAATTACTATTAATTTTTGTCGCTTATTAATATTATAACTTTAATTGATCTTTGTGATGATCCCTGACTATATCTGACCAAGCTTTTTACTGGTGAACCAAATGAAACCGTAATTTATTTTATGATGGAAATTGTGACTGAACCACACTGGGCCCACATTAGTCTGCCTGGTCAAGACCCGATTAAACTCATTGTAAAAATTAGCCAGTGCCCTGACAGCACCTGGTCGGGGCCTTCATTGGTGCATCCATCGTACCCCTGTTATTTTGTATCATGGAAACTAATGAGTACCTTTCTAGGACCGTTTGTGGCAGTATTCTGGAAATCCCTGTCAGGGATTCCACTTCGAAGCCGTAACGGGACCTGTATATTCTTCGGGTTTCCCGGACTATTTTCCACACGGGAATGAATATTGTAGTTTTCTACACGCTCACAGGGGAGATGCACGTCAACAGCCAGAAAAGAAGACGTGAACAGCCGGGAGTCGAAAGGGCGATCGTAGCGCTGTTCGTGCATGCATCTGAAACTACACTGATTCGCGATTTCCACTACCCAGTTAAGGTAGTTCCTCTGCGAAAATCTCAACCAAAAGTTTACATACCATGTTCATGTTTAAAAGATTGATAATTGGTTTAATTAGTAATGAATAAAATTAAAAAGAACGCAATATTGACTCGGTACTAGTAGATAATACGATGGATATCATTTATTGCCGTAAAATATATTTTGTATTGTGTTTTTGATCGACCATTGCCAGTAAACTTTTTGCCGGGAAGGCTTCTCATGGTTATATCTTGGAAACTAGATGGTGAATCATTCTCATTTTTTTTTTTCACATTATTCGTGATATCTTACTGTAGCTTATCCTCGTTTTTTTAAATCAATTTCTTAATTTTAGTTTTGACGGTAGAATTAATGATGCTCTGTTTGCCCATTATAACGCATTTGTTACGTGTAAACCAAGCCAACTTTAAGTGTAAATATCTCAGGTTTGGGATGGTGAAACTTATTCAAATTGCACAGATGTTTGGATAATGTATTAAATAACGTATATGTCAAATTTCAACCATTTCTTAATTCAACTCTTCTGTGGAGGTACTACCTTAACCAAGCGTACCATTAGTACAGCATACCGCAAATGTGGAGTACGCCGTGCCCTACACTACCGGTAATGTACGGGTACTGTAATGTACGGATACGGGATAGCAGCGTAGTCGTACCTCCACGGTATCGCTACCGTGGAGTTACACCGTACTGCAGTGCACGGTGGCTCCACGGTGGCGACACTGTACCGGTACCGTACTAGTAAATTGGCGGTACAGCGTACCGTACGGCGTACCGGTAATGTACCAATACCGTACGCACGTATGAGGTGGCAACAGTACCGGTACGGCGCACTCCACATGAGCGGTACATTTGCGGTACGTGGTTAGCTGGATAACTAATCGCCCACAGCGATCGAAAAGAGCCCGCCCGTGGTCGGATTTGCCAAATAAAGTCGTTATCTAGAAATCGTGCCGGGAAAAAGTGATCGATTGCATCCACAAGAACTCAAGTAGCAATAGCAAACAATAGCTGAAAAATATACACATCGTAGAAAAAAGAAAACACGGTCTTACCTCGAAGTAACTTTAATTAAATCATTTGTTTCGATTAACTTATTCGATTGTAGAACCAACCATCATTCGCTTTATGCGTAATAATTAATTCAGTTGGGAAATGTTGTGTATTGGCCAATATAACGACCAAATATAAAGTTCAAGTAACACGCGGATTACTTGTATGAACTCCGATGTAGTTAATCCAACCTATTATATGGCCAGGGAGATATTGCTATTTTGACATGATAATTTGGTTGTTTCAACTAAACTGGCTTTGTCACTTGACTCGAATTGTATTTCAAGCGAGTAAAAGTAGGTTGCTTCAAGCAAAATTGTTTCAACTAAATATACATAGTTGGTATTACCAAACGTTTTTCTGAGCGTACGTATATACCTGACGTAAAACTTTAAACGTGTTTTTCTCGGAATGACGTTTTCAGAATCGATGACCAAAATATCTCAAAAACAACCAAACCGATCTGCTTCAAATTTCAGACATTTTTTGCATATCAAAAGGCAGTCCTTAAGGAGAGATATCCACCTAGATGGTCGAGGTCGAGGATTTAGAAGCTATGAACATTCCGTCGACCGTAGAAGACCTACACCATGGGCCTGGTATCGATGATTTCATGTAAGTTGACAAATTTCATGATTTATTCATTCCCAAATTTTCAAACGCGTTTTTCTCAAAACCACGTTTCTCAAATCGGTACCCAAAATTTCTCGAAAACCAATGAACCGATTGCCTTGAGGTTTTTTGTGGTTAGTCTATACACCATTATGTAGTACTTGTCATAGCATTTTTTTCCGTTACTTAGGTTTTGTTTTATAGGCAAAATAATAACTAATTTTTGGCTCAAAAATCACTATTTATGTTCAAACGTCCGCCATTTTGTCATAAATCGATATTTTCAAAATCGGCTATGACAAGTACTAGATTATAGTATCTAATTTAATAATCTTTTTGGTTTTTTTTTCAGATGATTTTTGAAGAAACGCCAGTGGGTACCGTATACGCAGATTTTTACGACGCTCCAAGGATCATACAATATCCTTGTATATTTTTGATATTTTTAAATAAAGAAAATTAAACATATTTTTGAATGTACATACTTTTAGATAATTAAAACCCGAATCCAAAATTTCAAATAGTTTTCCTTGAAAAAATTCGAAAAATGACCTTTTTCCGGCTCCTAGGTGTATATCTCCCCTTAATCGGAGGATTTTTTTTTCAATGCAACCTTTTTTTATATCAAGGAAAATAGCTTAATGCCGATCAAGCTATTTTACAATTGGTATTCACGCGCCACAGTCGTTTGAAAGAGAAATCGCAACTTCTGTAGTTCGTCTTGTCGGATCCAGACGTGAAGAAGTGCAGCAAAAGTCAGGAAGCCCCAATCACCACTTACCAAATGTTCAGAACAAAACGTCCACCGTGTTGACGTCAACTTCATACCACCAGACAAGCAGGTAAACAACATTTCCAAAAATTTCAATCATCGCCTCAGCACCTGTTAATCCTACCAGCTTCATTCCAGCCTGGAAAAACGAATGTCTCGGCACAGCAGTTGCACAACATTAGTAAGATGACGTCCATTGGAGGTGGGCGCGAGTTCGCGCAAGAAAGAAATGCACGCGGGTAGATAGTATCGACATTCGAATCGGGCCATTGACCACCCAGCAACTTGGTTTCCTCAACACAACCAAGAGCGACGTTAGCGGGCCTCTTTACTCCGCAATTCCATGCTCCGTGGCAGCATCCGCGCGTGTTGTTCTCGCGTTTCCATATACAGGACAGAGATTGCGCACGAACCGTTTCTCGTGTACAAACGGTGTGCCAGGGTGTACAGGTGTTCCCCGCCAGAGCACGCCCGTAGTTTCTAAGTAAAAGCTAAGCAGGAGGCACCGCGCTGCGGAGTTAACAGGCACGGGTAATTACGGTCCAATATGCAACCGGGCTGCTCGCTCGGCGAACGCGCAATGCTCACATATGCCTGTCCGAACAGCTGTACAGGAGACGGTGCCTGCATAAGTGTATTCCACCGCCCAAGTATTTGCTTCTGTTGCCGTTGCGGATAGGCCGCCCTGCTGGCTATACACACCGCAAGCTCATGCACCGCCTGCCGACTACCAGTTCAGATCGCCAGATAGTCGTATTATGGATACCTCGATGTAGCTCGCCAACCTCGGTGGACCCTGCTTCCACAGCTCTAGGCATCCCGACTCACCCGCGACAACGTTCTTTGCGATCTTTTGCGACTCCACCCTCTCTCTCTCTCTCTCTCTCTCACTTGCTCTCTCTCTATCTGTGAGTGTACACATGGAAGAATGGAATACAGAACCCAGCAAACGGCACCTTCTTCCGCACTCGCGATCCTACAAGTACTGCACACATATGAACGCGTGGAATGATTAATACACGCACGAGCATTCTCGTGACACCTGATATGTTACATCGGTGAACCTCGTGTCACGTGGGCGGCTGGCATTCGGGCTGATACCATCAGACGTGTTTATGTGTTCTCCCGAGTCGGAGTACTTGGAGGATCGTAGGAAGTGGTAATGGTATATTGAGGAAGATATCCCGTGGATTTGCAGAAGTGAAGTATTCGGGTACTTCCTAGCCTGGCTAACTGGATACAAAGCGAAGGGAATATTTGCAAACGGCCGTTTGTACTACTTGAAATTCTTGGCGGTTCGGTGGTGCCACGTATTGATATTCTCACGACTAGAGAGCTCGTGCAGGAACGGCAACTACGCGGTTGATGCGAACTTCGAATTTTTTAGTCGTGAAAAGCCACTGTGAGGGTGGTCGTAAAATTTTTGGTGACAGGAACCAAGTTTTGAAGATTGGGGGTATGTCGTGGGTGTAGTGATAAATTAGTTGTAAGTGGCATGATGGGTAGAGTAAGCCTCAATTTAGCAGTTGTAGGGTGTTTTTCAAAATGCTTGTGTGATCTGTATTCCCCTTTATTAGGGGAAGTCTTAAGGCCGGAGCCTGGATTAGAAGGTCCGAAAAATCGTTTTTTTATTGCTTAAATTGATAGATCAAATATTCAAGAATATGTTTACAAAGTTGCGGAGGCCAATTGTAAATAATTTCGAAGATACAAGGCCAAAAGCAGAGAAGCGATTGATGTTTGATGTTGATATTTCCTCCTATTGAAAACTTGGAAGCGCGTTTTCTGCGGTTTTTATTTTCACGATTTTTCCAAATTGGCGGGCGTGATAGCAAAAAAAGTAAACGACCTATTGAATGAAACCAACGTTTTCTTTCTCCGGTATGAAAATCTCTTCTAAGTGAATTAAAAAAGTCGTTGAAAAAGTATTTTTTTTTCAACCTTAGAAAAGCTATAATTTCACGATTTATTAAGCTTTTCCTTAATTCACCCAGAATAAAAATATATGGCAATTGAAAATTTGATTGGTTTTTTTGTTTCGGTAAAGAATTACGAGCTGCATCTTTTGCGCCGATTGGAGACTGCAGTGGCCGAACGCACATGGAATAGGCTGATAAATCTGCCGTGATTTATTGTTTCACGTTGAAACAAATTTTTTATGCATTTCAAATAAACATGCAAAGTTACCTACATGTTTCCTGGGCTCACTTGTATTTTTCCCTTCTAAAAAAATTCCCGAAAAAACGGTTTTTTGAACCTTCTAATTCAGGCTCTCGCCTCAAGGCGCGGCACCACTGTGACGAGTAAAACAATCGATTTTTTTGCATCTTCTCAGAGTATGCATATTCAAGAATATGGGATAAAATTTCAAGTTAAAAAGTTGAAAATTGATCATGTTACAGAAGATTTAGTGAGAGCAGGGAGCGCAGTGATTCCGTATATTAAAACCCCTTCAATCGCGTTTTTCTCAAAACGACTTTCCTCGTACTGGCCCGAATCATAACTCTAGCTATAATTGTCCGATTTTCATTTAAAAAACCAAAATTTCTGTAATTCCAGTACCTCTCGTTGCACGTTGCTGTTTTTTTTTTCATTCAGTATTTTTGAAGTCCCGGCATCTAAGTAAAAATTTCGCCAAAATTACACTTTATTTTAACACCCCCATTCTGTGATTTTTTTCGAATGACGACCGATGAGAACTACATGTATACAGATTATAAAACTTTTTTATTTTTGTTATTCAGACCAACGATTGTCAAGTTATCGATGCGGGCGTTGGAGTACATTTTTTAAACAAAGGCTCTGTTATACCTCAATAACGTAGTTAATGTTATTTTCAATATCAAAATTTACACAGAACACGTTCAATGTGTGCTTAATAACATACCGTTTTCCCAAATTCCAAATAAATAATCTAGTAGATTAAAAAAATCGGAAAACACGACCTTTTTTCGGCCCGACACAGCGGGGCCCTAAGATCGAATATGTCGCATCTCGCGACCAACGCAATTTTCGACTACTCAACTGTTCATACCATTGCCATCCAGCTTGATAAGGTTGTATAGTAGAGCCGAATAAAAGAAAAAAATTCAGTAAACACATTACAATTGATTGCACATCAATGACATGGCTAATGTTTGTCAAATTTTTCAAAAAGTTTCCCTTCTACCCAACTTACCAAAACTCTACAAACGTAAAATATTCTATACCACTTTTTTATTCTGCCTTTTTTCATCACATGTAAGTAACCATCCCAAAATTACGAAAGCGAAACGACTGCAAATCAAAGATGTTCCAATTGTACAAAGATGTTCCAATTGGCTGTGCATAATTCGTATAACCCCTCCAATCACGAGCAGTTTGCTCACCGAACAACAGCTTTGCACATTTAGAAAGAGCACATGGATTCTGACCTTTAACACGGTCTCATGTAAACTTGTGTGGATGTGAATTTTTTGAAGTTATTCCAGCCCGTGCACTTGTGTGTCGGAGGGTCCGGAAGCGCAACCCGTTACGGCCGCGTCTACGGTATAACGTAAAGAGTACATGCATACTCGTACATATGTAAACAGACATACATACATACATTTATTTATATATCTTCATATAGGGTGTCCCTCTCATCTCTGCCACCCGAAATAACTCGGTAATCATCGACGTCAAAAAAAAAATACTCCAGACAAACGTTGTACAGTATGAAGGGGGCCATCAAATGCGACCAATTTTTTTTATTTCGGTGGACGCGCTGACGCACAGTGAAGTTCACCTCCACTTTTTTTAAATGGAATGGTACATGCTTTCCAAACATCTTGTGGAGCACCGCATAAAAAACATTACGGGGTCAAAGTCATTCAAGGTTATTCAAGGTCACCTATTACAATGAAAAACAAATACAAATATGTCGAATCACTGCCAAATATTTGGTAGTGATCCGAGATATTTATATTTGTATAATCGATACTGACATTGAATGACTTTGAACCCCGATGTTTTTTATGCTGCTTGAGGTGCTCCGCAAGATGGTTGAAAAAAAGTACCATTCCATGAAAAAACTGGAAGTGACCTTCACTGTGCGTCAGAGCCTCCACCGAAATAAAAAAAATTGGTCACTCAAAATTTGATGACCCCCTTCACACGGTACAACTTTTGTCTGGAACATTTTTTTGTGGCGTCGATAATTACCGAGTTATTTCGGATGGCAGAGATAAGAGGGAAACCCTGTATATACAGGGTGAGGCACATAAAGTGTTACAGAGCAATAGCACTCAAACTATTGATCATATCCGAAAATGTTTCAGACAAAAGTTTCCGCGGCGCTGAAGCTACGTCAAGGTCAACTCCACTTGTTCAAATGGAATGGTACATTTTTTCAAAGTCAAAGTCGTTCAAGGTCATTCAAGGTCAGTATCGATGATACAAATCTAAATATCTCGGATCACTACCAAATATTTGGTAGTGATCCGAGATATTTAGATTTGTATTTCACTTTAATAGGTGACCTTGGATGACCTTGAACGACTTTGACCGCCTAATGTTTTTTTGCGGCTTGAGGTGAACCACAAGATGGTTGAAAAAAATGTACCATTCCATTTAAAAAAGTAGAGTTGACCTTGACGTAGCTTCAGCGCCTCCACCGATAAAAAAAGGGTGGTCCAGTATGACGGCCTTCTCGAACACTGAAACTTTTGTCTGAAACATTTTTGGATATGATCAATAGTTTGAGTGCTATTGCTCTGTAACACTTTATGTGCCGCACCCTGTATACACACACAGGGTGTCCTGTTATGAATGGATAATTCTGCACCTATCGATAGGTCAGATCATGTCCTCCTATATGCTGGAATTCCAGTTCAGTAAAAGTCCCACGGTTTTGGAGATAAAAATCATCTGCTTTTGGTTTTGCGCATGCCATTTCTACAAATCATAACTTTTTTACCCGGTTTGGAAAAAATGCTCTTGGTCATTTGTTTTATCTAGAAAAGTCTTCGTTTTAACCTCAAATGTTAAGGAAACTTTATGAAAAAAGATCCTAGGCAGAATTTCCATACAAACCAATTCGAACATCGGACTTTGATAGTCTGCAGTCTGAAAAAATGTACTGCGCATATCGTTCCAATTACTTTAAAAAATTGCTTAGTTATTGTCGATTCATATCACTTGTAGAAATGGGATGCGAAAAACCAAAAGCAGATGTTTTTTTTTAACATAAAGCCTAAAATCTCGAAAACCGTGGGAGTTTTACTAAACTGAAACTCCAGCACATAGTAGGACATGATCTGACCCATCGACAGTTGCAGGATTATCCATTCATTACAGGACACCCTGTATATATAGGGTGATTCGCTAGACATTAGTCACTCGAAAACATGAATAATGATCATCGAAATGTTTTGCTTCTGACTTTGTAGCCATAAGCGAAATTTGAATGGTTTATCAATGTATATATTTTGGTAGCCGTTGATTTTTTTCCCGTCGGGTATCAACCTGATTCCAAGGTCACCTCCATTTTTTAAAAAGCAAAACCCCCCTTTTATTGGCCATAAATGTGGAGTACAAAAAAAACGAAACCAATGACCTACAATATGATGACCTTGGGATGACCTTGAAATACCCAAAAATGTGCACAACAGAAGAAGAAGCGTCGCAAAGAGTTCACGCATTCAGAAATCACATCGTAAAAGTCTTCGTAGTTAATGGACACATATTTGAACATCTCAGCTACCGCATTGTTTCCTTGCCTTGCTTTAATTACCGTTTTGCAAATTTGTTGGCATTTCAAGCTCATCTCAAGCTCATGACGTCGTTGGTTTTGTTTTTGAGGCTCTATATTTGGTCAATAGAAAAAAAAGATTTCCCTTTTAAAAAGTGGTAATGTGTGACTAGAAAAAAATGCACCATTCTGACCCTTCGATTTGGGCTTTCAGAGAGGGATACCCTGATTTAAAAAACCCTAAACTTCCACTCAAGAGTTATAACTGATCACATTGCTCGACATATGGTCGAATAGGCGTTTCGAAATTCGCTCCTGTCATTTACGTACTGTTGGATATTTCCAAAAACTTTAAACCGCTATAAATTCTTGTCGATCTAGATAATTTTCTTTTCCTCGTTGTATTCGTCTCGAAATCGGCTATTTTTCTATAAAACGAAAACCATGCCTGTCCGTTTTTTTAATTGACAGTTACTGCGGTATCTCGTAGAAGTGTTGACAGAAAAAAATCATTGGTTTCACCATCGGATGTCCCCCTTAAAACCATACAACTTTTGTACAAAACATTTTTTTCCTGTAGGAAAAAGTGTTAATGTGGATATTTGTTGTATCGCATAAACCATATCAATTAGTTTATGTCATTGCGATAATTAGAGAGTTTTATCAAATGTCATGCTATAGCTTTTTTAAAGTATATATACATCGAAGTGTTTTTACGTGAAACATAGAAGGCGGGATAGGGACGGGGGGGAGGAAAATTATATATATATATATATATATATATATATATATATATATATATTATGTTTGGTATTTTACAATTGAAATGTAAATTTTTAAATACTTAATTCGGATCAACTGTTTACAATTACGCATAAAATGTATTCAACTTTACTGTAACACACATAAATTCATTATTTAATACACATTTGATATCCAAACCTGTAAACGTCTGCAATTACACGTGTTGCATGTTGTGTTTAGACATCAATAACATGTTGAAATTCAATGCGGTTCAAGTGTTTAAAAATACAAATCAAATGTGTTCGAAATTGCTGTAATCCACATAACTGCGTTGTTTTAAAGTGTATATGGCATATGCACGCATTGGTTTTTAAAATTACACACGTTACGTGTAACAAATAACACACTTGGATTTGCAGTGTACGACCTCATATTTTCGATTTATTTCAATGACGTTGAAGTTTGCATCATTGGAATGCAACAATTGTTTTTTCTTTCATTTTTCATTTCATTATCTTTATTAACAATAATATTGTAACAATTAGAAAAATAATATCAATAATCAATGAATTATCGTTATTGCAATAAAATATAATATTACAATAACATACAATAACACTTGATTAATATCAATAATCAATTAATTATTTATGTTACAATAAAATATAATATTACAATAACATACCATAACACTTAATGACTAATAATAATACCAATTCATTAATAATAAAACGGCTTTGGATAACCAAAGCCTTTTTCGCGAATTGAGGTAATAAACCTCCAACGAGAATACGTGAAAACGTTTCAGTGATTTACAAATCCTAATTTAACCAACAAATGAGCGATTGACAAAAAAAATCGTTGCATTCCAACGACGCAAATTTCAACGTCATTTATTCCGCTGTTTTTTTTTTCAAAACGAGACACCGTGTACATACGCGCGCGGTCGCAAGAAAATCGAAAGTAAAAGCCGCCCGCAGGCTGAACTACTTAGTATAATGCGACTACAGTGATACGATATACACGCAGGCTGTGGCAAAGCCCTCAGCAGAAAATGCAACTGCGCTTGTATGCAAAACAGCAAAAGCAGCAGCACCGGCGGAGCATCGAGAGCGTAACGTGCGCGCAGATTTCAAAGGCATATAATAGTCATCGTGTGTGCGCACCCGTGTATATATCTAAGCAGCACTCGAGGGATATCCGTGTAGCCAAGTTTTCTCCGTTGGCCGCGGGTGCGCGCGGTGGATTCTGCGGGAAATAATTGCCCCGGGAGATTCGCTTTGCCCCGAGGAGCAAAACTCGTGAGCACATACGCGCCTCCTGCGTGCTGAAATGTTTTTTTTTTCTTCTTTCTCCTCTAGGCGCGCATCAGCGATCGCCGTAGATGTTCGCAGGTGCGAGAGATACAAGCGGAGGATCCTCGGGGAGAGATTGTGGCAGGTGCGCAGTACCGTCGCGAAAGCGATATCTCGGAAGATCGATATGTACGCGCGTACATCTCTACGTGCATGCGGGTGTGGATAACCGCGGACACGGATTTAACTTGAAATTTGAGCATTCCCGGGGAGAGCTTTCCGCTTCTTAGCAGGCGCGCACAGCTGCAATGGCAAAGTCTCGACCCCGATTAGAATGGCACTTAAGGGGTTACGCGGGATTGAACATTTGAAAAAATCCATTTTTTCAAAATTTTATTATCTAATAGTTATCTAATAGTTATCTAATCTAATAGTTATCTAATCCAATAGTTATCTAATAGTTATCTAATCTAATAGTTATCTAATAGTAATCTAATAATGTTATGATTTAATATCTAATATGTCTGGAATATGCTCCCAAAGTTTTAAGGGGTTAGGCCACTCTAGAGACCAAAAAAAAGGGGCTTTATGGGGATTTTTTTTCAGAAAAACTACAAAATCAATCGACATTACAAAAAAGGTTGTTTATCATACATATCAGTGACTGTAGACGATAATTTCTTTGAATCGATTAATTCCAAAATGGCGGCTGTGCAGCGTTTGTCTCAAAACTGCATTTTTTAAGTTGGCCGGAAACATAACAGACCATTTTCAACCGATTCACTTAAAATGTTGAATATATATTGAAAAATACACTGTCTATGGAAGTACGTAGGATTTTTTTTTATATGGCACAGTTCATTTGTTATTAACAATTATCTGACGATTTTTATGCAAATTTTTCGAAAGTGAAAAATTTGCTTCCATAGACAATGTATTTTTCAATATATATCCATTTCATGTGAATCGGTTGAAAATTGTCTGAGTTATGTTTCCGGACAATTTAAAAAATGCAGTTTTAAGATAAGAGCTGCACAGCCGCCATTTAAAAATAAATCGCTTAAAAAAAATTATTGTATACAGTCGCCTATATGTATGATAAACACCCTTTTTTGTAATCTCGATTTATTTTGTAGTTTTTCTGGAGAAAAATCCCCAAAAAGCCTATTTTTCGGCCTCTAGAGTGGCTTAAGGCCTTAAGTCAATCGGAGTAAAAGTCTAGGTTCTCTGCTTTTGGGAATTCCCTCCGTTGGGATAGATCGGCCGGGAGCGACGCAGGTATATCGCATTTTTCTCAAAACGCTATTTTTGAAGTCGGTGGACACGATTTCTCAAAAACTAATGCACCGGTCTTATTGAAATGTTGCACACTTCTTCAAAATAGCATTGACTAGTGATTGCACGAAGGTTTTTTTTTCGATTACAACGAATTTTACAAGGCTATACGTAGTGTAAATTGTACCAAAAATTGAACTATTTTGCATACAACTCTGCCAAAAATTCAAATTTCAATTTTTTTTTCAAATCCTTTGTTCAATCTAGAGCTATACTTATATACTAGCAGAAAAAAATTGGTTTTTCAATTTCCGATAAAGCTATCATGAGTTATCCTGACCACCACGAGGACACTTTTTTTAGGGGTCTCCGAAAACCAGGCCCCACCGGCTGAATTTCCCAAATTTTTGGATGATTTTTCAAAAATATTGTTGAAATGTTGCTCGTTTATGTGCTTAACATTTTGAATAAAATAATTTACATATTATATATTTTTTTAAATATGCTTTTTTTTGCTTCCAAACCCACGTAACCCCTTAAGACTAGAAGGGCGATAATTTATCCTGACATTGAGGACGGCGTAAAGCAGAAAAACGGACAACGATTGAACAACGAAGCTCCGACAGGTGGTCAGTGGGTATTTGCATTTACTTGGTGAAAAAAGAAAACACGATCGCCCGTATACAAAACTACGTTGAATACTTCACGGGCATGAAGCGAGGCAAGAGCGAAGGAGCGCGTACTGCATGAGACACACCGCGTCCATACACGTGATACACGTATCGAAAGCTACGTGTGAGCTGGCGCGCGCGCGCTCCTTGATAGTTCCAGATTGTAAGAGATTTCGTTCGGTAAACGTGCAATTTGCAAAATTGACGGGCAATTTGTTCACTCCCTCTCAATTGAGATTCCTCGTAATTGGCGAGATACGATCAATCGACGCCGATTCCTCTCTGTGCACGGCTCATGCGAAGGTACCGTAGCACCGAACGACGGCTGTATGTTTCACGGGAATGCAGAATCGGCGAGTCTTTCAATCCCAAAATCAGTGATTTACGATGTTCCTGAGGGAGGTGCGGACGATAACACTCGACTCGCCAGATCGACCGTACGTCTCAGGATGAAAGAAGAGGATGAAAGGGGTCGGAGAGGGAGAAAGAAGAAGTCGAGTCAATGATACGGCGTACGCGTGGGGTCATCGAAGAAGTCATCGATCAAGCCCGATGTGGGGTCAACGGCGTGACGTGCCTAGCAGCTGTTCCATAGTTCAGTCATCGATGTATCCACGCGCTTTGCTGCCGACTCAGATCTCTCGAATGAGATATCTACTCCTACGTACTTGTGATCTATGATATACAGCCGATACATCACGGTACTAGGCTGCACGACCTATAGATCGAAACGTCGGAGACACCGGGACCTCTGCACCTCGAAATGACTGGCTGCCATAATTTACGAGGCAACGAAATGTCATAACATCCAAGCTCCAACCTCCTTAGGGGACGTAAACAAATTACGTAACGTAAAATTTCCCGATTTTTGACCCCTCCCCCCCTCCACCTCTAACGTAACGGGACCGTAACGCTCAGCCAGAACCCCCCACCCTATTCCGTTACGTAACGGGTGCTTTGTCGTCAATAATTGCGATTTTTTTCATAGACATAACTAATTATGAAAGGATCGGGCCTATACTCATTTTATGAAGTATATATTCGTCTAGTTTTATACCAATTTTTACGACAAAATCTTGAAAATTAAGGGGCCAGTCCACTATGAAAATTTCAAAAAATCGAAAGCAACCAAGACTTGAAGAAATCGACGATGATGAGCAATCAGAAGGGATTTTGTACAGTGCAGGAATTGCCGATTAAGTTTAGCTAAGAGTTTTTCATAGTATAAACTTCAAACGCGTTTTTCTCGAAACAACGTTTTCAAGATCTAGCTCCATCGTATCTCTAAAACTAATAAACCGATTCCCTTGAAATTTGAACCACATATTGTAAACATGATTCGCAACAAGATGACCCTCGATGGTTTTAAAATGTTGATTTTCGCTCTTTTTTTGCAAAAAAACTGCGAAAAAACGCGTTTTTAAATACTTTTTTTGTTTTTCATGTGCCATTTTTTTATTTTTTGATAAAACTTTAGATCCGAGGGTCATTTTGTAGCTGGTGTCATACTGAATCAAATGGGCTTTGATTTTTTTGTTTCAGACAAACCGTTGCCGAGTTGTGATGGAGCTACCTAGCCCACCTATTTTTGAGGCGTTGCGTCAAACTATAGTGTTTGTACTTAAAAATGAATAAAAATGAATCAAATTTTTTTTAAATGTATTTCAAGACTTTATTTATCAAGCCCAACAACTATTATATTCATATCGTTTATAAAATCATCAAAAAAAAAATCGCGAATTAGCCTTTTTTCGTGGCTCCAAAGTGGATTGGCCCCTTAAGGCGTTACCCCCACTTGTAGCGCAAAAAAGGCCTTTTTCATGAATTTTTTAAAAGAAAACTACAACACTTTTTAAATCGATCAATATACCATCTTAAAGAACACATCTTGAAGAATTTCCAGTAACTTTTTTATTGAAAAATATTACATTGTTTAGTGGCAAATGGCCGTCAATGGAATAATGTTTTTATATACACGGTTTGCGGTGACCAACATTGCAGCGAAGTGGATCATCTGAAAAAAAATGCGGATGGATTTAGTCAAATATAAGTATAAACTGGTCTTTAATCGAAGGATTTTAAAAAATATTCATTTTTCACAAAATGGCGGACAGTCAACGTTAATGGTTCGATTTTAACGAAAAAAACGGCCGTTTTTTGGCTATAAAACGGCCATTTTTTTCGAAAAAAAGATCGAACGATTAAAGACTATATTTTTATGTATCAAATAAGCCTGCAAAATTTCAAGAAGATCGGTTCATTAGTGTTCGAGTAATCTTGGTCACCGACTTCTGAAATGCCATTTTGAGAAAAACGCGTTTAAAGTTTCTCTTTCAACGCTGTTCGGATCGACTTGAAATTTTCAGGACATATTCTCAGATACTTATACTTCAAAAAAAATGCAATAAAAAAAATCGATTTTTTCAAAATCGCATGTGGGGGTCACCCCTTAACTGACATTGCGTATAGAACGCTGTGAGCTGTCCACGTCAAAATTGCACTCGAGGTTTAAATTAAAAACTTGAACATGCAGAAATTTTGCTATTTCTGGCAGTTTTAAAATCGTGACGTAACGCAAACCTTGACCCCCCCCCCCCCCCCCAATTGCGTTACGTAATTTGCGTACGGTCCCTTACGTAAGTCTGATGACATCGTTGTTGATGCTTGTCCGAATGCACGCGTTCATCGCCTCCCTGGGCTACCTCACTTTGTCGCCTAAACGAGTGCACGGGTTTCGGAAGCCCGCGCATAACCCCATGCACCGTGCGGACTTACCACACGAGGCTGAGGTGACGTTTATTCGCGTTTGTGGTACTTTGGGGCTTTCCAAGAAGTTGCACCGGCTACCGCACCCGTTTACGACCTATCAACACTTATTTTTCGCGGACACTCGCGAGGACTCATTGGTGGTGGCACTGCAGGTGGTCGTTTCGAATTTACGTACGCAGACTTGAGCGAAAGAGCTGCCACGAGGCAGAGACCGAGGGAGAGAGACGGGGAGATGTCGCGGTTGGCTGGTGCCGGTGCACCGCTCGTTAACTCGCTGAACCGTAAACCTTTTACTCACAATTAGCCCTGGCGTCATTATTATCCTATCACTTTTGCGTCGCGAGCCCACAACGCACGTCTACACACTGGGTCTTCGATTCTTCGAGTGCTTATTTCTCGTCAAATTTTGGTCGAAAATACGATTTCATTCGTTTGCCTGGGGCCGGGATGAAATTCCGAACTTTGAATGATCAGAAGGCTCAAAACTCCGACAAAATACTAGCCCGTAAAAATACTAAAACTCCGAAAGAATTTTACACGAAAGACCAAAACACCGAAAATCTGAACGGGCTGGGTTGAAATTCCGGACTTTGAATTATCAGAATTCTCAAAACTCCGAAAGAATACTACCCCAAGAAATCAAAACTTCGAAAGAATTTTACACGAAAAACCAAAAATCTGAGCACCGTCAAAATAATTCGGCTATGGACGTTTTAAAAGTTTCAACATTTTCAATAAATCGACGAATTATTTCAATTTTTTTATTTGATCAAGGCCTTAGGCCACAGTAACGGGTATAAAATCATGTGCGAATTTAACAATTTCTTTTCGTCTGAAAAAGTGATTCACTCATAAAATTAATTAGAAGGAAGTCACGTAACGCCGGACGGCACCTAGTGTCGGACATTCGTGCTATCACGACAATGTCGCAGCACTTTCGTGTAAAAAACCCATGAACGGGGTGCGGGGCAGCGTAGCGATAGACAATCGCGAGACGCGGTTTGCCACAGACGCGCGAGGCCAAAGTGGGAGCGATTGTTTGCTGCGTTTGGCGGGAATACACTGCGTCGCGTGAGATCGAGGTGAGTGTTACTTCTAAGTTTCTCTGTTTAAGTGTTTAGGTCAATAGTTATTATACGTCGTGTTCCATAAATATTCGAAGTTTGTTAAAGTTTTTCTTGGATTCCCAAGGGGTTTTGGTATAAAACGCGTAATGTTGGGGATTCTCTGTCCCCTGGTACCGGACACGAAGTGGTCCCCTAACGCCGGACAGTAAACATGCTGTTTTTTTCTCGTAAGCATTCATACTTTTGATTATAACTGTTGTACGTTGTTTTACAGGATAGAATAACGCAGCGAAATCAAAATGGAAGAGAAGAAAACGGAAGGACAATGGACCAAAAAAAATTGCTAACTGATTTTGAGAGATGCTTGGCTGAGCTACGACGTTCCGAAAAGCAATCTACATGACAAAACATCGTTATTCAACCGTGGACTAGCTTTGCTCCAGGTGTTGTGCAGATTCTCCATAACTTGTCGCCATTACCAGATGCTGCAAAAAAATGATCAGTTGCTAGGATGAGAAAAACCGAAAGAAGTGAAATTCTGACTTCATCACGAAGCGAAGCGAAGAAAAAGCAACTGTCACCTCAAATATCGAATATAAAAACTACTTGCGTTGCATGCCTGGAGGACCCGTGCGGAAATTGAGTTGGGGCTGTGATCGGGTCCCAATAATATTCCCCTAACTTTTTTCGGACCCTCATCTGGAAGTCACATGAGGGCCGTTAGCGGCCGATCACACTTTGTCAACAAGGGCCATTAAAGGCGCAACGACCGGGGCCTTATAAGTTGCCTCAATGGCGCCTCATCAAAACCATTTTAGCGCCCTGAAAATGCCTGAACGGCGCCTCATCATAACACCATTTCAGCGCCATAAAATATCCGTATCAGTGGACATACGTGTATGTTAAATACGTCAGGGTATATCTGTATTTGTTTTTATGCAATTGTTCAAGTGCATAGGCGTGGGCGTGAGTACATGTGTATGTATATGTGCGCGCGTAGAAATGTGATTGCGTATTTGCATGTGAGCCTTTATGACAAACTGCCATGACAAAATTAATACAAAAAATAATGTGAGGCGAACTCTCTTCACTGCAAACATTTATTTTTGAGGAACTATCCACTAAGATAACATTTGTAGAATTGTGATAGCCTGTAACCCTTAAGTTTGAAATTATAAGATTATCACATTGATTATAGTTATAGTCGCAGTCTGAAATGAGTCTGTAAGGGTACAGGACGCGAAGGAGCGACATTATATGTCCGCTGTATAAAGTAAAGTATTAATGACTCCAATAAAAGTAATATTATCTTAGTTTTAATTAGGAAATTATTAAGTAATTGAATGAGTAATTATCAATCATTAATACATCACGGAAAAATATCAATATAACACGGGGAAAAATACACCACGGAATTCACTTGGTTTTCTGCAAGGTCCACGTAGATAATTCATCTCGATGAGACTTAACGCATCCTGCGCCCCCCATGCCACTTTTTTGCATTATTTAAACAAATATATCCATTCTACGGAATGGATGTGTAGTAGAAATAAAAAAAATATATGGGTCTACTGAATCACTAGAATCTATTTCTATTGAGGGAAAGATCTGGAAAACAAAGACCAATTTATTTACTTTTCCTACACAGTCAGATAAAGTTTATGAATGGGAAATATCAGCGAAGTCTTCAGAAGAAATAACTTTCCCTATGATGAGTATTGAGCGGATATTAGTTGCTATAAAAATGTCGAGAAAACCGGTTGGGACTGTTCACACTTATGCGCTAGCATTACTCCATGTATGAGTGAAACCATGAGGAATTGTTTGTATCTATGTAAAAGGTTTCTTTAATTTGATAAATAAATACTGTCTGATGCTTGTCTGAATATTTGTGTTTATCGTTGATTTTTTACTTGCTAATGCCCTTACGCTTTTTCCCAATTTGCGTTCGATAATATTATTCGATCGATGCATATAATCGATTTGAGAAATTGAAATATCATCAACCATGTAGCCTAAGCTATTTGTACTGGTTTATCGCTATAATAGTCAGATCTGGGCCTATTGTGGAAATCCCTACTTGTTTATCCCTATACTGGCCAAGTCTGGGCCTATTGTGGAAATCCCTACAGGTTTATCCCTTTAATGGCCAAGTCGGGTCCTATTGTGGAAATCCCTACAAGTTTATCCCGATAATGGCCAAGTCTGGGCCCTCTGTGGAAATCCCTACTAGGGGAAGCCCTGAAAGGCCGTTATTTATATTGGGGATGCCCTATCAGTTTTCCGCGCGGGGACTACGAAAAAGCCTGGATGCAGTGCGCCAGCTGCCGTGGATAGGTTTATAAATAATTTGCAGACATCCCTAAATGTTCGAAAACTTACATATGCGATTGATGCCCAATGTTCTGAAGATGTCCGGCGCTGGGGACTCGAAGTTAAGTCTGTCCGCTACTAGATGCCACTTGCAGTGACGGCAATTTTTTGTACCAAAGTTTGAATAAAGTTTTTAATTTCATTTATGCAGAGGTTGCATTTTTGTTAATTTACTTTGGTTTTAATCTTTGTTGACGTAATTATTTCACAAAAAAATTTACATTTCTCGAAGCAGTTTTTTTTTATTGTCCGAAAAACTTAGGTGTCCGCCACTGGGGGACTCCCCCCTACACATCTATTTAGTATGAATATCAAGCTGGTCGAAAATATATATTTTTTTTTCGATGTACAAAATGACCGACTACTCGAAACTTCTCGAAACAGCTTTTTTCCAATTGGCGTGACAAATAACTTCAACAATTTTCACTCGATTTACTTTAAATTTAAAAGTTATGTTCCTAATTGCATTTCGCAGAGAAGTACGTACGGAATTTCTGATTAATAGAAAACTTTTCATTTTATGAGCAGTTATAACGAAATTTTTCACTGAAAATTCATTTCTTATGTTCAAATACCTACAACTTTTGAATAAAACAATATTTTTTAAATTCCGTACTTACTTCTCTAGGTATTCTAATGAAGATTGACGAGAATTTTAGTTTTTTGTTCTAGGTTAGAAATTGTGGATGCTAAATTTCACGCCGCGGAGCGCCTAAAAAAAAAGATGACAAAAGAAAATATTAGTAGTCGGCCACTTTGTACATCGAAAAAAAAAATATAACAGCTTGATATTCATACTAAATAGATGTGTAATTAATTTTACGAGTGAATCACTTTTTCATAGGAAAAATATGGTTAAATTCGCACATGATTTTATACCCGTTACTGTGGCCTTACCCCTTAAGAAGTGATTTTACGTCAATTTTGAAATTTGTCTAGACAATTTTATACATTCTACATAATTTACAGTCAACTGTGTAGACTTTCGCTGGCATGATCTTGATGAACCGTGTAATTTCGGAACATTAAAATTAGGATTTTTAAACCGCCAGCGCATTCAAAGTTCGGAATTTCAAACAGGCCCCCATGTCAAGACCATGCCAGCGAAAGTCTGCACATTTGATTGTAAATGATGTAGAACGTATAACATTGTCTAGAAAAATTTCAAAATTGACGCAAAATCACTTTTTAATTTAAAAAAAATCCTGAAATGATTCGTCGATCTATTGAAAATTTTGAAACTTTTAAAACTTCCACAACCGAATTATTTTGACGATGTTCAGATTTTCGGAGTTTGGGTCTTTCGTGTAAAATTCTTTCGGAGTACTGAGTGTGTCTGATCATTCCAAGTTCGGAATTTCAACCCGGCCCTATTTTCATTTTCGAAATATTGAAATTCCGAATTTTGAACCGTCGGAGCATCCAAAGTTCGGAATTTCAACGCGACCCCGTTTGGCTCGTCAATATTTACGACATGATGGAACGAAATTCCGTCCTGCTATGCTGCAGTTGCAGTCTTCGAGAAGAGGGTAAGTTTTGGTTCACATTAGCCTTTTTCGAGATTCACCTGCAGATTGGCGCAAGTCGGCGGTGGACTTAGATGACACAGCTGCAGCGTCGCCATTATTTGAGATTTAGCAATGAAATTGATAAGAAACGTTCATAATAGCATGAACTATCATCTGTACTAAAATGTATTAGTTCCGTTTTATACTTTCCGATTTTTTCAAACAAGCCTATTTGTCAAGCGGTCTTGGTGGTCGGAGCCCTTAAGGGGTCCATGAAGCTAGACAATTTAGGCAAAAAGGTTTACCTATTGCATAGCATTATAGCATAAGATCTGAAGTTTATTTGCAACAAACACTTTGTGGAAATTCAGAAATTGATCGAGTTATGACGGTTTTAGTAAAGGGTCGGATCATCCACTGCACTAGGACGAATCGTCCCGGTGCGATTGACACTTTTGTCTTTTGCGTTTTTCTCCGTATTGCTTCAAATTCGGACAGAGCATAGCTCATAACATTTTCTATCCCATCACAGGATGATTTTTGTACACTTCCATCCATTTGTCAATAACAAATGATTTGTGGTTTTTTTTTTTCTCGAAAATCGTAATTTTTTACAGCTTGCCATTTTTGCAAGTTTCAATATTTTACAAAAGCATCCGGTCGTACGATAGTAATATTATTATACAAAATTATGCTTTTCGCAACTTCACCCAAAACAAGCGAGTTATTTTCACAGCCTAAATGGACCGAAAAATTGTCGGTAAACTTTAATGTCACGAATAAAATTATCGGCATAAAAGTAAGGAACAAACAAACGAAGAATTCTGTAATTGTTAGGATGGCTTAGTGGGTAGGGCGCTCAACACTAGAACTCAACACTAGGTATAAACTTGAACAATGCAGAAAGTGTTTTTGATGCAATTACTCTATGTACATGGGCATAAATAAAGCATAAGAAAACAAAAAGATACGACTAGAATTTTTATATTCATAATTTGTAGATTTTTTGTTTTTCATTTCCGGCAGAAGATCCGGCAGCTGTTGCTGGGCCAATATGGGCGTATGATATTTGGCCAAGTCTCAGCAGCCATTCATGGTTTACCATTAACAACCATGCATGGTGCGGATCTGGCCCGCCTACACAGCCATTACCGCGCCATTCTTTTTTCTCTGGCAACCAGTCGTGGACCATTACTGTGCCGATTGTAAAACCCTATTTGGGATGCAGCAATGGCCGCACTTCGTTCAAATAACAATACCTTCATTATTTATCAATATTTTTCAATTGAAAAAAACTCAACGTTGGCAAAATTATGTATCAATTGTGTGTCAAATCTGGACCTCGTCAACTAAATACACTCACCGGAAAAAAAAAATTGAAAATCGACTTGATTTTTGGGCCCCAAGCCTCCTGCAGACCCGTTAAGCCCGGTGGAATATGAGTCCTCTCCTGTAATCTCGTCGACAGCGCTCATTGGGTACTTTCACGTAACGTCATCGCGGAAAAATAATGACTCTTGAAAAGCGTTCAAGAAAAACACTTTTTACTTTGCCGAGTCTCCATCTGCCAGATTTCCGAGCCTGTTCGAAAAACATTGCACGTCGCACATTGATAATAATCCCCGTTTGCGAAATACCGTTGTACAATAAGCAGCGGATTAAGGCGCCAGCTTTTTAAAGGCAATTAACTTTTAATTCGTCATTAAAGTTGTGCGCGAACCTAACAAGCTGCGGAACCCGCTTCGATGCGTGGTCCGACGGGCACCTGCGACCGCTTTTTTTTTTCTTCGTCGGATTTCTCCGCAAGTCGCCGTCGTCTCGATAGAGGATATCGGGACGCGTCGGCCCGAGGATGCGGGGATCCTCCGTCGAGACGAGTCCCGCGTGAATGCTCCGTATAATTAGCGCGCGGATGAGAAAAAAAAGAGGAGGACGGCGATGCGGAAAGTACGAAGTGACACTTTGGATTTTGCGGTCGTACATGGCGGTGGAAAAATGTATGCACATACATATTTATCTAGGCTCAGGATCCTTCGCGAACGAAGAGTCGCTCGAAGCTCTCGGCTTCGTGTATATACAGGGTGTTAGGAAGGTCGATGCAAAGCCTTAAGGGGGTGATAGGTCACCTCTAACATGTCTAACCAAGGTTACCTCAGTCCAATTCTAAGGATTTCGAGTTATCATGGCTAGTATGATTTTTGGAAAATTTCCCAAAATTAGGTACTACCTCGATCATAATGATCAAACAGACAATAATTGGTAACTAAAAACTTATTTGCGTCCTAGCTTAAGGGGTAAGGCCACAGTAGAATTTTCAAAAAATCGATTTTTTTTCTCGCTAAAACGGTGCTTTATCATCATAAGAATAAGGTGGTTTTCGATTTATAGCAAGAAAATTTGTTTTCCACCGAATTTGTATAACCTATATCGTAATATATGTAACGTAAGCCCACCTCTGGCACGGCCATAGAGTACCTAAAACTTTGAACTTTAAACTTTGCTATAAAAAAAATAGCATTAAGGGGAGGGTAGGGGTTTCAGCGTGAAAAAAAACACTTTTTTGCGAATTTTTTTCATCTATATGGATAGAGTAAATTTATTGAAACCTTTTGTACATTGTTGAGTGTCATTTTAAGGGGTTATGCGATTTTGAAAAAAATCGATTTTTTTTATTGCATTTTTTTGAAGTATAAGTATCTGAGAATATATCCTGAAAATTTCAAGTCGATCTGAACAAAATTGACTGAGATATGAGCGTTGAAAGAGAAGAATCCGCGTTGAAAGAGCGTTGAAAGAGAAACTTTAACCGCGTTTTTCTCAAATGGCATTTCTGAAGTCGGTGACCAAGATTACTCGAACACTAATGAACCGATCTTCTTGAAATTTTGCAGGCTTATTTAATACATAAAAATGTAGTTTTTAATCGTTAGGTTTTTTCGTTGAAATCGAACCATTAACTTTGACTGTCCGCCATTTTGTGAAAAATGAATATTTTTTAAAATCCTTCGATTAAAGACTAGTTTATACTTATATTTGACAAAATCCATCCGCATTTTTTTTTTCAGATGATCCACTTCGCCGCAATGTTGGTCACCGCAAACCGTGTATATAAAAACATTATTTCATTGACGGCCATTTGCCACTAAACAATGTAATATTTTTCAATAAAAAAATTACTGAAAGTTCTTCAAGATGTGTTCTTTAAGATGGTATATTGATCGATTAAAAAAGTTTTGTAGTTTTCTTTAAAAAAATTCATGAACAAGGCCTTTTTTTGCGCTACAAGTGGGGGTAACGCCTTAAGAACATTCCATGAGATTTGTACGCAAAAATATCCACAAACAAGCCGGTGCCGCGTTTTTTCTCGAAACCACTTTTTAAAAGTCCGTGTTCACTGCCATTTGAAAACTACATGACCAATTTATTTCAAATTTGGTACACACTTTCTACATATAAAATACCTCCCCCCCAACGGTTAGTTTGAGATTTTTCTTTACATTGAGGGCGTTTTCCACCCCCAAAATGGCGGAATTTTTCGTGAAGAATAGCACTTTTCACTTTACGTGACCACCAAAAATTTAGAAGCGAAAAAAAAATTATCCAAGTCCGTTGAGGGAGGATTTGATGATACTTTGACTAAATTTGAATGGTACTTGATTTCAGATAATTTCTAGCTGAGATACAGTGAACTCCGCAAATCGTGTTTTTCCAAAGACGTTCTTGGAAAACCTTGTCACCGGCTTGTTTGTAAATATTTTTGCGTACAAATTTCACGGAATGTTCTTGAAATGACACTTAACAATGCACAAAAGGTTTGAATAAATTTACTCTATCCATATAGATGAAAAAAAATCGCAGAAAAGTGTTTTTTTTCACGCTGAAACCCCTACCCTTCCCTTAACATAAGAGGTAAACGAGTTAGTACCCAACTTTGGGAAATTTTTCAAAAATCATACTTACCATGATAACTCGAAATCCTTAGACTTTGGACTAAGGTTAGCCTAGGTTAGATATGATCCTAACGAGTTGACCTATCACCCCCTTAAGGCTTTGCACCGACCTTCCTACCACCCTGTATATAGCTATAGGTGAATGCGAATATTTCTCCGAGTTCACGGCGCGTTTTGCGCTCGCGTACGGCGAATTAGCAAAGGTGCAAAGAATCCACCGATGATCTGACCCCGCGAAGCCGAGCTGCTGCCACCGTAAGCACGCCGGATTCATCTCCAACCAACGCGCGCTATGCTAACGCGTGTTTGCAGCGAGCCCGAGGACCGTGCACAGAAATTTCCCAACGCGGCGAAATGCGCGCGCGGGGACGAGGCAGGAGTGAGGCAGGGGTGAGGCGAGAGCGAGGCAGGAGCGAGGCGGTAAAAAGGATTTGCTTATCTCGCGGCGATACACCGAGGAATTTGCGGTGATGAGTCGTCGAAAAGCTCTTATAAGCACCTCGAATTCCCCGCATGATCCTGTTCACCGTGGCATCGCGACCTCCCGACCCTGCTCTCAGTGCGCTGGCCAAACGCGAGAGTATCTTAGCCTCTCTCTCTCTCATCTGCTCTTTCTCAAGCTCCCGGGACTTTAGGATCCCGCGGGCTGCCGCGGTGAGTGCAACTTTTATAAAAGATTCCGAGAATTCTCAACGCGAACTTCAAAGCTGCCACCTTAACCCCTACCCACCCGCCTGCCGCCACTTTCGGTGCAGCGGTGGAGGAAAAGGGAACCTCTTTGATTCCGCTTTTTTTCGCGTCCGCGACCCATTGGCGGCATCATCGACACACACGGATACGAGACGTGAATTCCTCATCATGCGGAGTATTGCCGATCATCGAATCATCGTACGAGAGTTTTTTTGCTTAAGGAGGTTGGGGCGTTAGCCACGATTCAACATTTAAACATAATAAAAAATATAGGGCTTTGTCTAGACTGTACTGAGTCTTCGTGCATTTAAAAAAATGTTTACACCACCAAACATCCGAGGTAACAAAAATAGTTTAATGTATGTAATTTCACGTGCGGTTAGATGGGCAAGACGTTCACACTACGGGTGATGTCATTTTTTTTTGCTATTTAGCACCAAGATAAACCATTTCTATCAACGGATTAACGCACACTAGACATTTGTAAGCATTTAGAAAGAAAACGTATTGTGCCCATCATAAACCATATATATATATATATATATATATATATATATATATATATATATATATATATATATATATATATATATATATATATATATATATATATATATATATATATATATATATATATATATATATATATATATATACATATATATATATGTTCAATATTAAGAAATCATCACAGTGTAAAGGGTTGAAAAACACTTGATTTTTGCGATTTTTTTTTTCGATGGTTGAAATACGCTCTTCGGTCTGATTTTTTTATGTCAAATCAAAGCACTCTTGAAGCACAGAAAATCATTTTTTAATGTTAATTTTGATTTATTTTTACATTTTTTTAAGGGTTAAAAATGTCTTCGAGAAAAAGGAGTCCTCACGGTGTACACGGTTGTAGCCGTAAATATTAACGGAAACAAAATTTGTAAAAAGATTGGGAATCAGGATGTAAGTCGATATTTTGCTATAGAGGTTTTTTAAAATCAAAATTGAAAAAATGGCGACGGTTTGAAAGAAAGTATCGAATTTTGCTTACTTTTTCGACAGTTTTTCGTTTAAGAAAATGAACATTTCAGAAATTTTCAGAATTTCTGAAAAAGTTATGAGAATTACAGAAAAAAATATGAAAATTCCAGAAAAGAATATGAGAATTCCAGAATGAAATTCAGAAAAAAAATGGTGTGTGAAAATTTGAGACGGATAGCTTAAAAACTCTTCCTTTGAGGGCGAACACCCTTATGAAAAGCGACATTCCGAGAAAACGCGTTAAAAGTTGCGAGTGCGGAATTTTCATAATTATTGTCGACTTACGATCAATCGGCGATGTCAGGTTTATAGCCGTCTATACTATCGGGCAAAGCCAAAAAAAATAGATTTTTTTTAAATTTTAGACTGTGATGATTCCTTAGGGCCTTAGGCCACTTTAGAGGCCGAAAAATAGGCTTTTTGGGGATTTTTTTTCAGGAAAACTACAAGATAAATCGAGAATCCAAAAAAGGGTGTTTATCATACATATCAGTGACTGTATACGATAACTTTTTTTGAAGCGATTAATTTCAAAATGACGGCTGTGCAGCGTTTATCTCAAAACTGCATTTTTTAAGTTGGCCGGAAATATAACTCAGACAATTTTCAACCGATTCATTCGAAATGTTGAATACATCTTGAAAAATACATTGTCTATGGAAGTACGTAGGATTTTTTTTATATTGCATAGTTCATTTGTTATTAACAATTATCTGACGACTTTTTAGGCGAATTTTTGGAAAGTGAAAAATTTGCCTAAAAAATCGTCAGAATTTCGAGATATGTTCAACATTTCAAGTGAATCGGTTGAAAACTGTCTGAGTTATGTTTCCGGCCAACTCAAAATATGCAGTTTTGAGATAAACGCTACACAGCCGCCATTTTGAAATTAATCGCTTCAAAAAAGAATATTGAATACAGTTATTGATATGTATGATAAACACGCTTTTTTGAAATCTCGATTTATTTAGTAGTTTTCCTAAAAAAAAAAATCCGCAAAAAACCTATTTTTCGGCCTCTAGAGTGGCCTAAACCCTTAAAGCATCAAGGTTTGATGCAAGATTACGAATCTTGGCTGGCAAATGAAGAGCATTGCTGCCAACTTCTATGTCCGCTAAGTTGCCGTATTTTGGCAACACTTAATATCAATTAATGGTAATAATAAATAATCTCATGACATACATATAAATAGGCATAATTACAAATTACTCAAAATTTCATTCTGAGTTGTGTAAAACATTCACTGACCTAGTTTTTTTTCCTCATTATAATCATCGATAATGCTAGACTTTTTCAAGTTGGTACTTACGAGAAAGTGTTCCTTATTCACGTAATGAAAATATAAAAGTGCATAGTATTGCGCTTTAATTACAATAGGGGTACAAGTAAGTTTTAAAGGATTCACAAGAGAGGGCGTTACTAGTATTGAATCGCATCGAGCCATAACCTAACTACCTTCGTGTTAAAGCGTCATCATCAGGCTTCAATTATTAGTACGTCTCATTTTGTCGAAGTGTAAGCCACATAGTTTTTTTGAACTTCAAATATGTCGACTTTTATGCCAACAAAACGCGATTTACCGGAAGCTTTACTTTTCTGCTTCCATTTGGAAGAAGAAGCAGCTGAAGGTCATCGATTGCTGTGTGAGGCTAATGGCGACAATGCTCTATCAATCTCAACTTGTGAGTATTGGTTTAGACCGATCAAAAGTGGTGGTTTTGACACGGATGATAAACAACAAGGAGAAAGGCCACAAACCTTTGAAGTTGCAGAACTGGAGGCATTACGGAACGGAGACTCGTGTCGAACGCAAGAAGGACTCGCAGAATGGTTGAGAGCGACTCAACAAGCAATTTACAATTGTTGCACAATAAAGCCTCAATTTTCACAAAAAATCCTTCAAAACTTACTTGTACCCCCAATACATTTTATGAAAAACTAGCCGAAGTTAGTTACCCTTGCTTCGCTCGGAATTTATTTTTTTAAGGGGTACCCCCACTTGCGATTTTGAATAAATCGATTTTTTTATTGCATTTTTTTTAAGTATAAGTATCTGAGAATATGTCCGGAAAATTTCAAGTCGATCCGAACAAAATTGACTGAGATATGAGCGTTGAAAGAGAAGAATCCGCGTTGAAAGAGCGTTAAAAGTGAAACTTTAAACGCGTTTTTCTAAAAATGGCATTTCTGAAGTCGGTGACCAAGATTACTCGAACACTAATGAACCGATCTTCTTGAAATTTTGCAGGCTTATTTAATACATAAAAATGTAGTCTTTAATCGTTCGATTTTTTTTTTTCGAAAAAAATGGCCGTTTTATAGCCAAAAAACGGCCGTTTTTTTCCGTTAAAATCGAACCATTAACTTTGACTGTCCGCCATTTTGTGAAAAATGAATATTTTTTAAAATCCTTCAATTAAAGACTAGTTTATACTTATATTTGACTAAATCCATCCGCATTTTTTTTTCAGATGATCCACTTCGCCGCAATGTTGGTCACCGCAAACCGTGTATATAAAAACATTATTTCATTGACGGCCATTTGCCACTAAACAATGTAATATTTTTCAATAAAAAAATTACTGAAAGTTCTTCAAGAAGTGTTCTTTAAGATGGTATATTGATCGATTAAAAAAGTTTTGTAGTTGTCTTTAAAAAAATTCATGAAAAAGGCCTTTTTTCGCGCTACAAGTGGGGGTAACGCCTTAATAACGAAGAACTCTTATTTCGTTTCATAGCTCGCGGTAAGATTATTTTTCAGCGACCTGTGCACGTACAACGCGACAGACGAGAGCGCCTCCTATGTCTCTCCCTTTCAGTGTCATATGTCTCACCGCAGTCCCTCTCCTGCCCTCCACCCCAATCCCTCACCCTTCTCTTTCCTTATTCGATAGACGATAATGTATATACAAACGGTTCGCCAGAGGCTGCCACTTTTGGTCGTCTTGACCACACGCTCGTCCTGACCGCAGCAGACCTACAGGCCATGGCGGAGTTTTTACACCCCGTTACCATTAAAGGATCGAGAAACGAAGTATATACGAAAATAAAGTACACATGAAATAATTACATATATATTATCCACATATATAATAATAAAACTGTGAGGGACATTTCGTCTGTAATTCATCGGAAATTGATTTACATGTCGTTCATATTTTACCTAAAACAAGTGGAAAAAACGTATTTTGAAAAAAAAACCGCCATCTGTACGCTTGCGCGTTTATAAATGGAGAACTGCTGAATGGATTTCATTTAATCTTTCACGAATTCCGAATGCGAAACATTCCTGAAAAACCTTTTTTTAATGCAATAAAGTTTCAATTATCCTCTTCAAAATGCACCTTTGATGCACAAAAAAAGTTTTTCAGGAGTGTTTCGAGTTTGGAATTTAATGATCTTCATTCTGCTGTACTCGAAATGGAATTGTGATTCTTTCCAGAGTTCTCCATTTTTTCTGGCAAATACTACTCATCACAAAAATACTCTATGTCTTTTTTCAAGGAGGACTTAAAAAACCATGAAAAATCATATCTTTCTCAATTGCGAAATATTCGCGTAAGACCCTTCAAAACACGTCCGACCTGATAATTATCGTCCCGTACACATATACATATTAGGTGTACAAATAAGGTCTTTCAAGATCACCACAGTGTAAAATTTTCAAGAAATCGCTAAAGCACACCGTGCCTAATATCCGCGTTATTGCAACTATTTTTGTTCACTGTGCTCACGATGTATATTTTGAGGTTACGTTAACCCTCCGTGGCCACTCGGGGTCAAAATGACCCCAAGTACAACTTTAACTCTCAATCCGTGAAGGTATTTGAGGCATCTTAATTCCGTGAACCTGGGTCGTTTTCGTTTTTGCACTACCAAACCAACAATTGTGAATAAAAAAAATCTGAAAAAATTCACGGTCAATCTTTAAGCCGTACTTCTCAAGGGAATATAGGGTTTTTTCTTTTCCATTTTTAATATATATTTTTTTTTCATTATATATTAAACAACCTGCGAAGAAGATGATTTTGGGCAGGATAAAAAAGACCCAGGTTCACGAATTGAGGGTTGAGTCAAAATTACTATTATAAATTAAGGCGTTACCCCCACTTGTAGCGCAAAAAAAGGCCTTTTTCATGATTTTTTAAAAAGAAAACCACAAGACTTTTTTAATCGATGAATAATACCATCTTAAAGAACACATCTTGAAGAACTTTCAGTAATTTTTTTATTGAAAAATATTACATTGTTTAGTGGCAAATGGCCGTCAATGAAATAATGTTTTTATATACACGGTTTGCGGTGACCAACATTGCGGCGAAGTGGATCATCTGAAAAAAAAATGCGGATGGATTTAGTCAAATATAAGTATAAACTAGTCTTTAATCGAAGGATTTTAAAAAATATTCATTTTTCACAAAATGGCGGACAGTCAAAGTTAATGGTTCGATTTTATCGAAAAAAAACGGCCGTTTTTTGGCTATAAAACGGCCATTTTTTTTTCGAAAAAAAAAATCGAACGATTAAAGACTACATTTTTATGTATTAAATAAGCCTGCAAAATTTCAAGAAGATCGGTTCATTAGTGTTCGAGTAATCTTGGTCACCGACTTCAGAAATGCCATTTTGAGAAAAACGCGTTTAAAGTTTCTCTTTCAACGCTCTTTCAACGCGGATTCTTCTCTTTCAACGCTCTTTCAACGCTCATATCTCAGTCAATTTTGTTCGGATCGACTTGAAATTTTCAGGACATATTCTCAGATACTTATACTTCAAAAAAATGCAATAAAAAAAAATCGATTTTTCCAAAATCGCAAGTGGGGGTAACCTCTTAATGGCAACCAAGGCGACTGGCCTGCCTTCTAACGGTGCTTTGGTGTACAGACTAGGGTCGGGACGTGGAGCTATATTTTTCCTTAAACTATTTCCCACTATGAGGCTATTTTTTCCTTCAACTATTTCCCACTATGGAGCTACTTTTCCCTTAAACTGTCATATTTCAAAAGTATCACCCTAAAACTTCACGAAAAAACGCTGAAAATTGCAAGAGTTGTGATTTTTTTTAGTAAAAAAGAGCTTTTTTACGCGTTTACCCCTTGCCGATTTTTTCGCACCCCTTTAAAGTTCGATTAAAATATAATCCCGAGAATGCCACATTCTAGAATGTTCAAACTAATATCCTGCATTTTTATGAGCCATTCGGAACAATACGGTCAACGCGGCAATTGTTTGAAACATGGCTGGGGTCATTGCGACCCCCTGTGGCCAGCGTGTTATAGCCAGAACGTATGACCGCGAGGGTTAAGCTGTTGGTTCGGAAAAGTAAGTCCACTAGGTTGGTACCACGACACTGGGCCTAGAGGGAAAATTTGTTCGTTCAACTATTCAATACAGCTGTTCTTATTCCCAAGCTGAGAACTTACTTTTACACCCAATGCATACATATGGTTGCACGCTAATGCATCCTTGCGAAAATTCGATTCCGAATGTATCCTTTCCAGCGAGACTCAACAATGAAGTTCTGCTTATACGTTGACTGCATAACAGGGATAATTTGCGAATGATAGTACACATCCGCACTCGCCGCACACCACGAGCGAAGAAAAAAAACCAGCAGAAAGTAATTAGCTCGGTGATGGAGCACAGCGTGACTTTCACTCGCATACGCGCCTATCATGTGCCCCGTGCACTCGCCGTGCATGTGTATTTTCGAGATTTCGTGGGCTTCCTTGATATGCACGACAGCAATGCGTCCGCGCGAGACGCGGTGGACGCGAGGCGATCAATCATCGCTTTATGAATATATACATACGTGCTGAAAAAGAAAAGGGAAATGATACAGGGGCGAGCGGGCCTGCTTCGTTTGTACCATTAAAAGAGCAACTCCGCGCTTCGATCTCCGTCATACCAGGGGTCATTAGGTATTCATGCCCATAATCTAATATGTATATACTCTACACGTACCTATGTGTGAGAACGTCGCCGGATAGTGGCAAAATTTACGGGGAAGCGCGGACGATGAGCGTGAAGCAGAGATAACCGGGGAATCAGAACGACATTAATTATCTTCGAAGGTGACGACGAGGAGACGCGCGCGCGTAGGCTGCGTTCATTTGCGAACTCGGCCCATTCAAACCATATATATATATATATATATATATATATATATATATATATATATATATATATATATATATATATATGTACGTATGTATACATATACCTGGTGTCCCGTTTTAATCCTACACCTGATTTATCTCGAAAATTACTGCACCGATCAACTGTTGAGTATGATACAACTTTAAGGATTCAATAGGGGACATTGCAAAAAAAATCTGTTTTGGTCCAAAGCTCAAAATGGCGACGTTTAGGTGACCGATATGTTCTTCAAAAATGCGAACATGACTTTTTTTCCACCAAAAAATTAGTCGGGTTCAAACTAATAACTTTTGTAGGATTTTTTTTTTGATAAAATTCATAATTTTTAGGTTAGAACACCATTTTTTACTATTTTAGATCTATCCAGAATATGGCACGAGGAAGTAAAGTCCTTAGCATCCCTATTGTAAGTGTGCGTGCGTATGTGGGTGTGAGTTTGTTTGGATTGGGTGGGAGTTTGTTTGGAAGTGAGGAGCCATAGAAACCTGATCCTCGCTTCGGTTTGCATAGGTTGTCGAACAAACCTAAATAAACTCACACACATGCACACTCATACCCAAATAAACTCGCACCCACACACACTTACATCCAAACAAACTCGCATCCACACACACTTACACACACACACACACTTATAGCCAAACAAACTCACACCCACGCACGCACGTACACCCCAACAAACTTACACCCACACACACTTATAGCCAAACAAACTTACACCCACACACACTTAAAGCCAAACATACTCACACCCACATACACTGATAGCCAAACAAACTTACACCCACACACACTTACAAGGAAACGAACAAATAAACTCACACATACGCGCACTTACACGCAAAAAAACTCACAGCCAAACAAAATCACACCCACACACGCACTTACATCCCAACAAACTTACATCCACGCACACTTATAGCCAAACAAACTCACACCCACACACACTTATAGCCAAAAAAACTCACACCCACACACACTGATAGCCAAACAAACTTACACCCACATACACTTACACACACACTTACACGGAAATGAACAAACAAACTCACACAGACGCCCACTTACACGCAAACAAACTCACAGCCAAACAAACTCACACCCACACACGCACTCACATCCCAACAAACTTACACCCACACACACTTACACCCCAAAAAACTTACACCCACACACACTTATAGCCAAACAAACTTACACCCACACACACTTATAGCCAAACAAACTCACACCCACACACACTAATAGCCAAACAAACTCACACCCCGACAAATGTACACCCACACACACTTATAGCCAAACAAACTCACACCAATACACACTTATAGCCAAACAAACTCACACCCACACACACTTATATCCAAACAAACTCACACCCACACACACTTATAGCCAAACAAACTCACGCCCACACACACTTATAGCCAAACAAACTCACACCCACACACACTTATAGCCAAACAAACTCACGCCCACACACACTTATAGCCAAACAAACTCACACCCACACACACACGCGCACTTGCATGCAAACAAACTCACACCCACACACACACGCGCACTTGCATGCAAACAAATTCACACCCAAACAAACTGACACCCACAGACACACTTACACTATGGATGTTAAAGACACTCCTCCTCGTGTTTTATTTTGGATAGCGCTAAAATAGTAAAAAAAAAGGATGTTCTAACCTCAAAATTATAAGTGTTACGAAAAAACTTTTCCTACAAAAAGTTGTTAGGTTTGGCCTGACAAATTTTTTTTTATAAAAAAAGTCACGTTTTCATTTTTTTTAACATGTCGGTCATTTTAACGTCGCCATTTAGAATTTTGACCATAATGAATTTTACTTACGGTCGCCCTTTGAACCCAAATGTTTTACGACACTCAATACTTGAACGAAGCAGTACTTTTTTTAGATAAACAGGTATAAGATCAAAATGGGACACCCGGTATATATATATATATATGTATATATATATATATATATATATATATATATATACACGTATATATAAATATGCATATGTATATATCTTTTTGCATGGTCGTCTGCTGTATTAGCCGTTTGCACTTTCTTATATTATACGTATGTATAAGGAAGGACGGTTATATTTTCACGTCGAATTAATAAACTTCCTCCTCTTAATGCGAGACCCGATAAGAAACTCTGTAAGACGCGAAAGGGCATGAGAATATATTTCATCGTTCCGTGATCGAGGCCAAACAGCGCGCAACGCACAACAAGCGAGCGAGAGAGAAGAGTTCGTCGAGAATTAATAACGAAGCACGATTTTTTTTCGTGAGCCCGTATCGAAAGGCTGCGCGACGTGTTTCACTACTTTTCGTATTTTTGCGACACCCAATTCAACGGGCTTCTTCGAGATCTGAAATATTCATGTGTGCGGCAGAATGACGACGCGTTTTATAGGAACGAAAGTAATGCTGAGGAAATTATCGGTGTCATGGATAATAATAGTGGTCATGATAATTAATAGTTTTTTTTTTAGGCATGCCGATTATTTTGAAGGCTTATCCTTTTGTTTCGATGCGAGTGCAATATGATTTTGCATTATCATACGAGGCAACAGTGTATCGCAGACAGTTGAATTTACTTTCTCTCTTGTTCTGACGTTCTCTCTCTCTCTCTCTCTCTTTCTCTCTCTCCTCTCTCTCTCTCTCTCTCTCTCTCTCTCTCTCTCTCTCTCTCTCTCTCTCTTTTTAATCCTCTCTCTTTCCCTCTCGCAGTCTTCGATCGCGAACCATACATCAGGGATTTCTTTGTATAATAATCCATTGACTTTGACAGTAGCACATTAATAATATCGAGAGCCCTCGATTGTCTATCTGCATGACAGCTTGGAAGATCGTGGGTCATTTGGCAGCACAAAACAGATGTATATGTATATACGTATGGGAGAAGATGGTTTTTCAAGCATGCGGCTTCATCCGTCCTCATAGTAATGAATTGTCCCCATACTCAACATTACGTAAACTCCAATATCGCGGTACGTTCAGATAAATATGAGCATGTTGATATTACGGGCATTTCACGGACCGTCCCGTCTCCATAATCAATTATTTGTTGAAAATATATATGAAGAACTGCTCTCAAAGCGACCAGCCGTGCTGGACGGCCAAGATTTAATTTATAACGGGTTCAAAATTTCCATTATCCATTCATCTGTATATAGACATGTGTATGTGTGGTCTTTGTGTATGTACGGTTCTGGGATGCAACCAGGTTTAACTCATCGATGCTCCGGTTTCGCCTCGCACATTCATTTATTCAGAAGGCTCGCCTCGTTTGGTCCTGCAGAGTCGTTAAAGATATAACTCGTATTCGCTTGCGTATATCTACGCGAAGTATCAATTTTATCCGCACTTCTGCGAGCGTGTGTCCGAGAACGCATATACCAATCGTATCTATTTATATATATATTGTTTAAAAAAAATCTATTTTACTTCATCCACCTATAGCTGAAAAAGAGTTGAATTTTCGGGCTCGGCTTATAAGACTTTTTTGTAGAAAATTACTTTCTCTACAAAGTACTCATCTAAATTTTTTTCGATATATCTAATAGCTTAGCCGTTACAGCCGTTTGAATAGATATTTTGCACAATATTCACTTGAAATAATGATGCCGCTGAAACGGTTGAATTTACGGCCATGGCTCAATGAACTTTATTGTGGAGTATCATATTTCCTATGAGAACCCACTTGGAAAGTATCGCGATATCAAAATTCGCGGAATGGTAACACTAATAATGAGAACAACATTTTTTTCAATGTTAATCAAATGGGAAACCTTCAATTTTGATTCGCGACCTCTAGATATTTTTTGACAACACCCCCCTTTCACGGAAGTTCGTTTTTGGGTACCAACTAAAGGTTTTCGGGCACGATGGGTAAAAAAAAGTTGCCCTGAAACGAATCACCCTAATATATATAAATAATTATTTTTTTATTTCATTTTCTGAGTTCCAACGCACTTGCGGTTTTTACGTAGTACTTGGGGTTTTTACGTATTATCCTTTTCCAATTGAACCCTTGTTGGAGCGGTTCAGTTGAGTCAAATGACGGTTTATGATTTTGTTTCAATGAACCTCATAAAATACATACGAAGTATAGATTTATTCTGTAGATACTAATTTTTCATAAAATATATAACTAAAGAGAAAAACTTTGCATTTTCATATTTTTAATACGTCAATAAAAATACTTTTGTTTTACTAACAGCTTGAAAATGTATAACATTATCGATGATAACTTATTTATTTATTTATGATTATGCTTATTTATATTTTTGTCACGAGATTATTTATTATTACCGCCAATTAATAGTAAGTGCTGTTAAAATATGGCAACTTCGCGGACGTTGAGGTTGGCAGCAATGCTCTTCATTCACCAGCCAAGATTCGTAATCTTTCATCAAACCTTGATGATTAAATATTGAGTATATACAGTGTATCCCTCTTATCTCTGCTACCCGAAATAACTCGGGAATTATCGACGTCACAGAAAAATCTAAATATCTCGGATCACTACCAAAGATTTGGTAGTAATCCGACATATTTAGATTTGCATTTCATTTTTATAGGTGACCTTG